>VXBR01004648.1:260724-296475 GCA_013400215.1 Cisticola juncidis
GAGAGAGGATAAATTTCAGCATGCATTTGTCTTGCATGCCTTCTGCCTAATGTCTGGATCATATATGTAAGGAATTAATTATTTTTCTCATGCCTATTGCACTTCTATCTTCTGCTCTTAAACTAAACAAGAAATTACAGTGGAATAAAAGTTTGATCTCAAAATATTTTCACAAAATTTTGTGGTCTTAGCCATGCAACAATTTAATCATGTAAGTATATATGTTCTCTATTTATTCATCTAAAGGAATACAAAAATCTTGACTACTCTGAGCATTGCTCTGCAGTACAGAGTAGAGACAAACAAATGTAATAAATGGTGTTAACAAATTAAGTTCACAGAGTGAGTATAACTATGCCTTAGGCATTTTTGTTTATTTCCCATTTCTAGGATTAGCCAGCTAGAGCAGGAGGACAGAAATTAATATCAAATCCCATTCTTACATTTTTATCTTCATTTTATTGATCCTAAATAAGCTTAGGATACTTGGGGAGTGAATTCTATTAAGCAGAAATAATCAAGGGATTTAGAAAGGCATTCTTGGACAAATCTCACATTTTCACTAATAATTAAAAATCATCATGGAGATTACAGAAACAGTCATAAGAAATATGAATATTACTTGCACAAGTGGAGGAACAAGAGGTTCTTGGTCTTAAGGTGTCATGATGTCATGCTATTTATTAGAGGTGGTATTTCACTTTATCTAAGACAGGGTAAAAAAAATATTTTTTGTGTGTTTTCTCTCTTCAGGGGATGGAAGAGAGGTAAGGAAGAAAATATACACGGAAAAGATATAAAGGAGAAAGAAAACTCATATAAGGAAGAAAAATATCCTCCTATTTCACTGTTATTAGGGTCTTGGACAAGATGACCTCCAAATATCCCTTCCACATTCCACCATTCTCTGACTTTCTGTTTAGAAGTGAGAGGTAGAAGATGAGATCCATTATTTTAATTTATATAATAATTTTTTTTAAATATATTTTGTTTCTTCAAGATATAGGGGTCTTATCAATAAGTATTTCAGATTAAATACATGACACACATTTGGGCACACTAAAAGTATGTCTAACTAGCATATTTCCTGAAATTAATCGATTAGATGGAAATATGATATCCTAATATAATGATGGACACTAATTCTTTTCAGAAACATCTGCTATTAGCTATTCTTAACTCCTGGAACAGACAAACCATTGGTACAAATCAGTAAAGCAATTTTATTTGGACCTTGCAGTATAGGAGTAAGGTGAAACCTGATGTGCTTCAGATTAGGTTACTTTTTGCATGTATTTAATGTCTTCCCTATCTCCTGACTGTGGCAAGTTACAGCACACAGATGTTTATTTAAAGGTTTTAAAGATGATAATGGAACAAACCAAGTACATTGGGAGAAGGTAGAACTCATAAAAATACATCCTGCCTAAATTACCAGCTTTTGTCATGTATGACAAAGGAGCAAGAAGATATGAAATTTATCAAGATATTCTTATGGGGATGAGAAATGCATATACACAGATTTTGAATTTCCTCTGAGTCAGAGGACAGTGCAGGCTGGTTACTGAGGGGACTTTATGCACATGTCTATAATTTTAATAAACAGTATTGTATGGAGAAGAAGCTAGCAGCTGTCCTTTTTTCCCTTCTGTCCATCAATATGCCACATCACTGAATCTGACAAAGTGAAATTCTCTAGCTTTCAGTTTGTGCATATCACTATTGCCAAACTTCATAAAGATATTTTATGGCCTGTTGAAGTGCTAAGATGCTAGACTTCATGAAAAATGAAGTCTCTAAATGGATTGGAGCTATATCACTTGAGGAGGTTAAAAAATATCACTGAGAGTCACTGCTATTAGTGGCAACACTGTGGAGAAATCTTACCCTGCTGATAACATGGTTCTGTTATAACTGTGTCACTAACAATGAGCAATTTTCACCCAGACACCAAATTATGGTATCTAGGCCCAGACTGGTTAAGTCATTTAAATATACTTTGTATGACAAAAAAAAGTAGTGACAAAGACTTGAAATGCAGGGTGTGAGGTATGGTTATCCATCAGCACAAAACCACCAAAGCAGAAGCTGCTGCAGTCCTACACTTTCAACTGGTCTCAGATTTTTTAGCTTTTCCTTTACAGACAGCAGCTTTGCAGCACTAAGTAATGAGGTGGTTCAGAAAGAAGTGATCAAAAGCTCAAATCTTCAAAGGGTGGAATCCTGAATTATCTTCTGAAATTTCCTTGTTTGCAATCGCATGAGTATCAGGACTTTCACAAGGGAAGGGATAAGAAAGCATACTTGGGGAGGCAGTACTGGCATTCTCCCAGTGTATCTTACCTTAAGCACTGCAAGACCTCTCTAGTAATATCTTTGTTGCTATTTCATGGTCTCATAAACCCAGGTCCCATCAGTCCCAGTCATCCAGCACTGATTTCCACCCTCTCCATCCCCCAGATACATGTTTCCAATATATAACCACTGCCAGAATTCCAGCTTTGTAGGAAGTTCATCTGGAGTTCACCTCTTCAGGAACATACACACAACAAAATAAACATCTATGTGGGGTTTTTTTGTTGTTTTTTTTTTTTTTTTTTGTTTTTTTGTTTTTTTGTTTTTTTGTTTTTTTGTTTTTTTGTTTTTTTGTTTTTTTGTTTTTTTGTTTTTTTGTTTTTTTGTTTTTTTGTTTTTTTGTTTTTTTGTTTTTTTGTTTTTTTGTTTTTTTGTTTTTTTGTTTTTTTGTTTTTTTTTTTTTTTTCTTCAGATCCAGTGTGCATGAGAGTCTAATTCTTCCCTTTACTTTCCTATAGGGAGATTTCTACTCTAGGATATGTAATGGCCAAATCTCAAAATTATCAGTCAGCTAAAACACATTCTTCCATCCTTCCCTTCATTCTCTAACATAACTATTTTTCTAGATTCTTCAGCCATCTGTTAAATTCTAATGTGGAGATGACCAGAGCTCCTTTATGAGGTCAGCTGCTGTTTGGCCTGCTGTTCAGACTGTGAGGCAGTAGCTGCCCCTGCATCTGTCCAACAGGGGAAAGCCTCTGGTGCCTTCCCACAGAAACCACCCTGGCAGCTCACTCCCACTACCAAATATTCGCCACTTAAACAAAATATTAATCCAAGAAATGAGAAGTAGAAGAACAGAAAAGCATTTTCAGTAAAATAATAAAAAAGTCTTAAAATAGCATTCCACAAAATTCCAATTTGATTTAGGATGATGGGTTATTAAAATTTAATGTTTAATGAAGCCATCAAGGTTTTATTTTTTACCAAGGTACTAGAACTATAAAAGGCTTTTGAAATAGAGTTTCATTTTAATCCCAATTAGATAAATAGCCCACTCCAACCTAAAATGTCGACTTGCTGATCTTTGAGGCCTTTTACATCTTTAATGATTCTGTGATTTGAAAATTTTGATTCTTTGGATCCAATATCTTTACTTGGTTCATCACCAAAGGTGGACTTATGAGGCAGACTGTCAATGAGCAAAGAGGAGCAATGAGCAAAAAGGACCAAAATATGTTTTGGTCATATTAAGGAAGGCTGTCTGACTTGACTTCCAAAGTTATTCCTTCTTTCTTTCCTCGTTTGTTTCTGGTTACCAAAGTTTTGCACTGCAAATATCAATGTAGGACATAATCTGTCCATATTTTCGTTTCCTTTACCTGAAGAGAAGTGGAATTATTCTTTAGCTTCAAGTTTTTGAACAGGCTTGAGTGGAACTACATGCAGTTCTTTTAACATATTTTTTTTCTTTGGGCAAGGTTTTTTGGGTTGTTTTATCTGCTCTCCTCCTAGGGTTTTAAACCCATTTTCTTCCTATGAATGAGGCCTTCCTTCTATCACACTGGATGTTTTTTGTCGGAGAATTTTTCCCCATTCCACCCCTCGCTTTTTTAATTACTATTTTAACGGGATGTTTGCATTGAAATGTAACATATTTTTTTGTGCTGTTTTCTATTAACTTGTTCCTTTAACTTATTCCTTATTAGCTCATTCTGCTGTTACAAATTGTATTTAAAAAAAGAAATGAGGAGGAAGGAAGGAAGGAAGGAAGGAAGGAAGGAAGGAAGGAAGGAAGGACAGGCATGAGAAAGAGAGAGAGAAAGGCTTTCATCCTTCCAGGCATTTGATGGCTCTGCAGGATTAGGTGCAGGATTAGGAATTTTCTTCTCTTTAAAGGGGGTTTTATCCATAAAATGCTGATACAGCAGTTCACATCCTGCCTGGAAGTAGCTTAAATTAGCTAATGTTGGAAAGATGATAACCAAACTTCATTTACCATTAGTTTAATCAACATCACTAATACCCTCTTCCAATGACTTGGCTTCTTGTGCTTATTCCATTGTACCTCACAGGTGTACAGGTCTTCATTTACACAAGTGTTTTAAGGATATTTAAGAAAACCACATGCTTTAAATTTGTCCCCTGATTTCTCAAATTTGCCAAATGCTTACAAGCACAAACTAGGCTTCTCCTGACATAAGTCTGAAATAGAGAAGAAAATCAAGCAGCATTTACACTGACAGTAAATGGATATTTAATTAGTTGTTATAATGATGAGACATACTGCAGTATTCAGTATTATGCTCATTACCCAGTGTAGAGAGTGATTTATATTCATTAATATAATTGCTGGTTCATATTCCAATATCTCCATGAGCTGGTAAAGTTAATGTACAAAGGAAACAATAAAAAACACATTTAGAAGGGGTTAGGTGAGAAATAAAAACTACATGAGGGAATGTAGCATGAATTTTAAATTTTATTTTACCTGTTAGAGACAGCTGCATTACACACACTAAATTAAAGGGACTTTTCATTTAGTGGAAATGGAGACAGTTATTGATGATGACTATTATTCTGGTTTCAGCTGGGATAGAGTTAATTTTCTTCTTAGTATCTGGTGCAATGCTGTGTTTCGAATTTAGGATGAGAATTATGTTGATAACACACTGATGTTTTAGGTTTTGCTGAGCAGTACTTACTCTAAATCAAGGACTTTTCAGTTTCCACTGCTCTAGCAGTGAGCAAGGGCACAAGAAGCTGGGAGGGACCACAGCCAGGACAGCTGAGCTGAACTAACCAAAGAATTCCATACCACAGAGTGTTCAGTAAATACACTGAGGGGAGCTGTCCAGGAAGGGCCATTCTCTGCGTGGAGATTGTCTTGGCATCAGTCATCTCTCTCTCTTATTCATTACTACTACCAGTATTATTATTATTATCATCATCATCACTATTATCACCATCATTATTACATCATTGTTATTAATATTACTAGTATTATTAGTATATTCTACTTTGTTTCAGTTCTTAAACTGTTCCTATCTGAACACATGAGCCTTTCCTTTTTCCCTGATTCTCCTCCCCATGTCACCACAGCAGGAGGTCAGTGAGTGACATCTGTGTCATACTTACTTGCTGTCTGGGGTTAAAGTACACCAGTTATCTGCAGCGCTATTAATCACTATCAATTATTACATTATTATGATGAAATCAAGAAGCTAGTTATTATAGAAGTGGAGTAGCTTAAAAAAATAAATTAGAGACAAAGTACTGAAATCAGCAGGATATCCCAGTTTCCACTAGCTACCAATGCAGAATCAGCAGTACAAAAGGACTGGGCCACCATGGCAGGGATTTCTTTTCTTATTCTGCCTCCAGCTTTTCTCTCATCTTTGTCCCCTCCAGTGCTGCTGCTTTCACCCCCCCACAGCTCCTGACATTGGAGAGCAAGAGAAAGGCTTCAATGACCTTGATACATTCCCATTTCCTTTTCTTTGGAGCAGAGAACAGACCTTATTAAGTTCATATGTGCATATTAAGCCCATAACCATCTGCTGCGATTATGAACAGTGCGGTGGCTGAGTTTAGCATTTGGAGAGGAGGTCTGAAGGTCAGCTGTGCTTCAGCTGTAGTGTAGCATCTTAGGTTGACTTGAATAAGTGAAAAATAACATCAATTAATGAGCAGCTAATTTTTAAAAAGGGTTAGCATGTAGGGTGTTTAAGATCAGGAATACAGTGCCAGAGGATAATGTGTTCATATCTCAGATACGATAGGAATGGGGACATTCGCCATATTCTTAGGATGCTCCGTGACAGTTATTTTTCTTTTCCTTCCCAAATTATAATACTTAAAAAAGAGTAGAGTTCTACCTTAGCATGCATTTGCTCTGTTTTGGAGTTTCCTTTCCTGCATGAGGAGATGGAAAGCATGAAGTGGCAAGTCCTCCCAGCGGGTTGTGGGAGCAACCGGCTCTCTGAGTGCCTGTAATGTAAATTTTTGGTGTTTATGACTCATGTTTAGAATTCTGGGAAATCATGCACCTAGGTAATTCTGTTGGTTTCAATGTTTGTTTTCTTTGTTCAGTTACTGATTGCCTGGATGCTGAGAATTTTTTTTTTTGAAGTATCAACTCAGTGGTGCCTCTGCATGTTTTTTCTACAAGCCATAATTACGATAATGAAATATATTATTTCTGGGAATGTTTCAGTTACTTAGATTAAATGGATATAGATAATTAGAAAGTAATCTCCTTATGGAAATTCTTTGAAGGGCCAGGGTTTGCTTTGTTCAGTTGGAATATTTAGTGTATTTACTCAGTTTTGGTAAACTAAGGGAAAATAAATCTAACTCCTGATAAACTCTTCTTTCAAAGAGCTCTATGCTCTTGTGAGCAGGTGATCAAAATCTGGGCCTGCAGCTCGAGGACCAGGTAAAGTAAAGTCCAAGCAAGAATGACTCAGCCCAGAGTTTAAACTCTTTCTGTCGCTTAATTTCTGAAAGGATGAAACACATATGCATGAACAAGGGCCGGGGTATAGAAGGTCATTATCCTAAGCAGTTTTGGAGCATTTAAAGCACAGTAGGGAAATTAATACCACTGCTATAGTTTCTCAGACTTGAAAGTTTTGTTCTTTGACCTGATGTCGAATAGTACAGAAAGGTGGAGAACTTAAGGAACAGTCTCACTTATAATTTATAGACTGTGTCTCTTTCATGAAATGGAATTATTGGAAATTAGCAATAACTTTGTCAAACTATTATTAAAAGTTGCTAAAATTCACTGAAAAATATTTTGATTGTAAAGACTCTTTTCTTTTTTTTTACTGTGAAGTAAGGGAGTGTCTGAGATAGAGAATCGTTTGAATTCTTACTCCAGCCTGTCTGATGCCCATTGAACTTGGACTTGGCTCCTGATTTCATAAATCAAGACAATTACAGATTGTTAATAACTTCAAGGTATTGTTTTTGTATGAGTTTGCCACTTAGTTGTTTGATGAGAATGATTCCACAGATATTTGTTGTTTTGCTTTTATTTACTTACATAGGGAACTGTGCAAATATGATTCAATGTGTAGTGTTTTATCAGGGATTTAAAAAATTTTGGATACTTTGAAATTAATGGGTTTCAAAGACTGGACTTCTGAAAACTTGATTCCGTTCAGCCCAGTGAATTGTGTTACTAAACTGTTTCATGTGCCTTGAAATTTATAAAAATAAAAATATCTAAAATTTCTGATTATGTAAAAAATACACTTGAAATAAGCTTTTCATACAAAATTGGAAAATGCATCCAGAAATCCTATATTATGCAATGTATTCAGTACTGAAACATTCCTACAGCTGTTTTATACCTTCACAAATTATTTTTTCATATTTATAAAAACTTTCCTTTTTCTAAAATTAGAACCCAAACAGAAAATCATTGAAATTTTAAAATACTTGGCACTTCTGCACATTTTCAGAAGTTCTTTTCAAATCCTGATTTAAGGAGACCACTGGCATTTGTCAGTGTCCTTTTATGTTTACAGATTTATTTCATTTTCAGTGGGTCCTATTCTGATCTTTATGTGCTTTACATCATCTTATTTCTGACCTGAAGAGGACATAAGATAATCAAAATCTAATTTCTAGGGTTATAACTTGGAAAAATATTGCTGAATTTATTAATATTGAGTATTTTAGTGTTTCTATAATGGGTTCCAACTGTCATAAGCTATAGCAAAAACTTCCGAATAATTAGTTTCAACTGTTAAGATTTCAGTACTTGCTTCTTTATTGAATATTCATTTCTGTCTCAGCTGAGGTTTTTGTTCTGCTCTCAAGGGAGTAAAGCTTTCAGACTATTAGTCCATTGTTTTTTTTCTTTAAGTATAGAGATTTAGGGCATAATGCCAAAATAATGCTCTGTGGATCCTCATTAGTGTGCTTTACTCAGCTTGTCCCTCCCACTCTCTAATTAATCCCTAAAAAAAATCCATCTGTGTAATAATTAAGAACTGTTTAAATTAAGAAATAAATATTAATGTATTCAGGGAACAAATATTAGTCTGATATTTTAGGCTTAACAGTAAGTAGTGGCCTATGTTACCTGGAGCTGAGAAGAGGAGAAAAAACAGGGGGTCAGTCCATCTACTTACAGGCATTAGGACCTGTGGTTGATATTAATCCCCTAATAATGGTAATGACTTTTCTGCAGTCCTCAGTGGTACATGGCTGGCTCATATGAGTAGCTGACAGTATGTATCATGGTTGCACAAATTTTCTAGAAGAGCAAGCTACTGTATCAATTACAAATGAGCTATTGCACTTTAAATTAATTATTAGCTGTGTAAACCAATACGTGTGTGGACTGAGGCTGGGAGACAGAATTTTTACAGTTCTGACAATTTGGTATTTATTCTGCTGGAGTAGGGGAGCTGTCTTTATATAAAAGGGAGCGAAAGGGAGTCAGTTGAAATAATGCAATGAACTATTTGTACATTCTTGGTATATTATTTAATGGTAAATTTAACTCACTGGATTGCTTCTGAAAGATTGCAACTATTTCAACTCTTTAAGGAACATGGGAGTAATGATCATTGTCAGAACAGTTAAAACAGTAACAAACTTGAAACTTATCCTGCAATATTCACACTTCCCCACTTAATTTGTGATTCTTTAAGTATCAAATGAGTGACACTTGACCCTTCTCCAAATGCCTGTTTTGCATTTCTCAAAATATTGTGTATACTCTGAGTGGAGAAATCCATGTGTGCCTTCAGTGATCCCTGTAACTTGTCATTTCAGGGCTGACCCCTTTGTAAATAGGTTGACTTCTTGAAAGCTTTTGGTAGTTTCTGCTCTTTGATGACAACCTACCTGCTTTTCTATTGCCTTAATTCAATACTAATACTAATACTAATACTAATACTAATACTAATACTAATACTAATACTAATACTAATACTAATAATACTAATACTGATACTAAATACTAATGCTAATGCTAATGCTGATGCTAATACTAATACTAGTGTCAGTATCCATAATTTTAGTGATAATGAGTACACTTCAAAATTGTGCTTCGTATTTGGCATGTGGTGTTTCTTAACCACCCTGTGCTCTAAATAGCTGAGTCAGTTCTTGAAAATGTAAGTATAATTTTGGTTCAGCTGTAAGCAGTCCCTTGGAATTCAGATTGCTGAAGTTCTTCTCACAGCATCCATTGCCATTCTGCTAGTGTTGCCTTGAGAAACACCTGAAGAAACAGAGATCATGTGAAGCCTGCATCAGAAATATAACTTGGTGGGTTTTTCTTCTCACAGTAACAGATAACTCGACCCCCACTAGTTATAAACAGCAACAGATTGTAAATTGAGTATTATCTAGTGCTGCAATGTTGTCTGCTCGTTTTAACATATGGCTGGAAATTTTAGATGAGGAGAGGTGAACATCTATGTTTTGTGTAAAGTGATTAATAAAACAGATGAAGGAGCAAGAAAATCCCTGTAGGTCATCCCAAACAGGATTCAGACCTTCATGAATGATGTGTGTGTTTTATTGACAGGACTAGAAAAATCAATCAGTGTGAGGAAAAACTGCATTTGCCTGATTTCAACAGTCAAAATAATATGTATTTTCAAAATGTGAAACTTTCAACTGCTACTTTTTCTAAGGTTTCAACTTTCAAATATTTCCTTTCAGCCACTAGACTTTAAAAACCAGTGAGATTTTCAGTAAAAAAACAAACAAACAAAAAAACCCCCTGTGCATATCTGATATTCTGTGATTTGAATATTTTTGAGTAACAAACTTCTGACAGTTGTAGTTAGTGCATTGTAGTAGTTTCATGTTCACCAATTCTGACCTTTCTCAGTCAATGCACCAAATTCATGATGGTTTTTGTGCCTACTTTCTTTTCTTTCTGTGAGATGGACTTTGTGAGTAAAAAAGCAAAACAGGCTCAATTTAAAGGCTACAAAGATAGTTTTATTAACAAACAATAAAGGAAGAAAAAAAAGGGAAAAAATTGAAATAAAGAAAATTTATAGATAAAATTGATTTTATAGATGTTACTCTTATTTCTGTCTTTCTATATATTTCAATTAAACTATAGTGACTTGTTCAGAGATGGAAATTAAGTAGCAATTTTGAGGTAATTTTTTTCAGTAGATTCTCAGCCTGAATAATGTTATTTATTCTTTTGAAATATCCCACAAATATTAGAGTTAGTTATAAAAAGTAAATAAAAGCTAAAATTAAAAAATAAATACCCAAACAAATCACCCAAACTGAAACCTTTTAGAAGGCTGCAGTATTAAATTCATATCTATGTAGGGTTTTTTGTTTCTTTGTGTATGTGGAGATGAAGTGCAGATGAATTTTCTCAGAAAAAAAAGTCCTGCAAATGGGTCTGTGTTTTATCCATATCAATTTCCAGTTCTTTAATTCAAGTTCACAGATATATGAAGTTTTTACTAATTTCTCAGTTCTTACAAACCAAAATCACATTGATACATCATTTTTTTTAATAAAGATTTTTAATTCTAGAACTGCCAGGGGCAATGATCTGGGATTTTTAATTTAACATCTTTTTCAGGTTAATGTTTCAGGTTAATGTATCCAATACTTGAACTTTCTGCAAAATTAAATTCATGTGCTAATAATAGCAACTTTTTAACTATTCTCTTCTAAAACTACTCTAAGAGCTATTATAATGATCTTTGAAGTGTCCACTGGAGTCTGAAGTTATGGTCAAGGACAAGTAGCCAATCCAAGATTTTCAAAACTTCTGGTAGGTCAAATTGTATACAGATGCTTTTTATTCCCTTTGGGGAAGACAATGGAACATTTTTCCCCTATCAGAATTGAGCTAGCAATATAGCTTTCCAAGAGAAGAAGAAGCTTTCCAGAAGTTGTTTGATGTTTTTAGGATAATTTTACTCTATTAACAAAATCATAATTGCACTCTGTTCATCTTTGATTATTTAGTTAGGAAAATATTTGGATTCTTCTTCCTTTTGCATTGTTTTCTCTTTCTGTCAGCAGTCAGTGCTGCAGACAGCTATTATAACACTTGCCTCCAGAAGCTTTCACACCATGATGTTTGCTCATGCTAGACATGTTATATTAGATACAAGGCTGCTGTCTCTGCCAGCAAGCCTTACTATCTTGGAGACTGCTCCTTGATTTATGCCGAACTGGCTTCCCTGAAAATAGCTTACTTGTGCAAGCTTTGATCCCCTCTGGAATGCTCTCAGTATAACAAGAAGGCAGAGATATGGTAAGAAGCTGTATAATGGTGGTGTCGGTGCAGCAAATTTCTGATAAGTTTTTGCTAAACCTATCCAGGGAAGCCATAGATCCCGTGGAGGCTGGCAGCCACTGACATGCACAGCTACAGCAAGGAGCTGAACCTCTAAATTGATGTACACGTCGGCAGCTCAAAGCTATTCAGTGCTCTTCCTGTGAATATTGTTCTGATTTTGTCTAAGTCTTTGAAAAAGGATTCTTATCAAAACTCCCTAGCACAGGAATCTTGATATTTCTGGTCCCCTTTGTAAGTGAAAATTTCTAGCAAAGTTAACATAGAATAGTTCTCTCTTTAGGGAATGCGCTTTTTTACATGCTAAGCCTTTAACTGGAATGCCACCTTCTCTTTTATGGAATAAACAAAAAAAGCCCCAAACAACAACAAAAAAACCCACACTTTACTTTTTCTAGGTTTTACCATATTGTTTTCCTTACAACATTTCTACTGGCACAGTGAGAATTTGAGGTTTTTAATTAATAAGGATACAATATTTATATTTAGAAGCCTTACTAACTTAATTCCTGTGTTTGTTCTGTATTTATTACAGAACTATTATTACAGAACTGTATTTATTGCAAAACTAAATATTTACTTTTTAAAACCTGGAGACTGCTGTGAAATCAGACTATAAGCAGAGTTAAGAGATTAAAGAATTTGTGTTTATTTTATGTTGTGATCATCCATTTTGAAATGGAAAAGTTATACAATGATGTTTTACTTGAAGTATTTTAAAGTTGGAAATGGTGCTGAAAGACAATAGTTTAATGAAGTGTACTGAGCTTCCCCACAGTGCCTGATGTATCTTCATGTTGTTATGAGACACTGGCTACATTACATTTCAGCCAAATGAAAGTGCAGTCAAATATTGAACTTGAAAAAGTAATGTCAGTCTTTGATGCCAGGCTGCCATCATGATGTTTTAGATAATAGCAGTAGTTGCATTTGGAGTTAGATTTTGCTGTGTTCTAAAGCAAATGCAGTGTCATAAAATTCAGAAATGACAGTGACTAGACTCTTCATGTGAGCTTTTCTGCTTCTTTCACCAAATTCAATATAAATAACAGATATGTATTTTTGTTTATGCAGCACTTGAAATGAAATGAAATAGGATTTTATATGGAATTTGAATTTTCATTTCTAAATACAAGGGATTTCAATCTATCAAGATTTTAAAAGCAGCCTAGAAAATAATACACTTACAGTGCTTGAAGGGACACAAAGATAACTTCAGAGTTTTTGCATAACAAGTATAGTATTCTTATGCTGACAGAATAAAAACCTTGATGGTATGGGGGTAATTTTTATACTTCTTAGTGAGAATTTTTTCCAAAAAAATTACTGTGGAAAAAAAAGAGTTATATATCAAACTGTTTATTCTTTTACAGAGTAAAAATAACACAAAGAGTAATGATTAACTATGGATTCAAAAGATATTATGCTTCACAGCTGAAAAGTTCATCCATAATCTGTCTTAACTAACTCAAAATATAAGCACTGCAGAATAACAAAAGTATTATTTAGTTCCAAAATAGGAAAGAAAATTTATCAGCTTAATCTAGACAACAGGAGAAAAGCTTTTGTTGGATTTTACATAATATGCGATATATATTTCTACTAAAAATATTTCCCTTTAACAATCTGGATTCTGATTTACTAGATATAGTTTTGGTACTGTGCAGTTTTGGTGTGATATTTAGGTGTGTATCCTCCCTTGAATGTTATGAGACTGTCTTTTATTTCACTTCCAAAAGACAAATTCTAATTCTTTAAACATGTACTGGACTCCATCTGCTGAAGTGTATCTGAGGTCATACTTTCTGCCATGTTTTCAGTATTTGTCAGTAGAGCCACACATTTAAAACCCGAGAGCAATTCTGCTTTTAGTTGCAATCATATGGCTAAATTTAGTCCATGAGGGGACTTTAGGAATCTAGATGCTTTTTAAAGGTTGTTTCTTAAAGTAACTTCTGTTGTTCCTTTCATTATCTTGCATTGCTGGAAGATACATTAGATGTGACCTGTAGATTTAGATAAAGAATAAAACCTGATGACATTTAGAAAAGATTCCTACAGAAACTTGGAAAATACGTCTTAAAATCTGCCATCAAAGTACTCAAGTTACTTTTCCAAAACAACATTATCTTATGTCAGTTATTTAATCTCAAAAAGTTAATTTGTGCTTCTTTTATCTGACTTCTGCTCTATAAAACCTTTCCTTTGTAACTATAGGTAATGTATGATTTCAAGACTACGGGATAGCAAAATGTCTCCAAAGCTTTTCCATCCCCTTATGACTTCTTGTTTTTCCCCACAGAAGTGTACAGTGGGAGCTTCACTTAGAAGGAATTATACTGCCAAGATTCCAAGTTTTGGTATGCTGCTCTTAGAGCAATGTAATCACAGGTTTCATGTACCCAAACCCCTTTGGTGTCAAAACACCCAAGAAAGTAATTTTGCTCTCAATGAAAGGCTGAGCATCTTAGCACCTGAATTTTACCTGAATGTAAAACACAGTTAAATGCCTGGAAAGGCATGAGAAGATGGTTACCAACTCACCTGTGTGTTCAGAGATTGGAATAACATTTAAAGATTCATTAGACAATTACCTTGGAAGTGGAGACAGATGGTTTTATCACAGTGATATTTTGCTGTAATTGTGGTGATGTAGGATGTGGAAGGAGATCCTGTGGTTTTAACATGAAATTCAACCTGAATCCATGTCAGGTTAGAACCAACAATTGCTTTGCTGGCATCGTGGAAAAGGAAAAAAAGAAGCATTTGTCTTTTTCAGCCTTAATGAAATGAATCTCAAAGTTCAATTTGATACTTGAATAAAGGTTATGGCTGTGCTTGAAATGATAGTGTATAAAATGAAGTTCACACTTAGGAACAATATTTAAGAAGAAACATTTACTTCCATTTATGCCCTCCCTGGTTGCTTTATGCAAAGGTGTATCTAGAGTGCAATAAACCATAGTAATTTGATGATTTTCAGAATTAGGAGATGCCACAGGCAACAGAACAATTAAGGGAGAGTATCCTGCTGGCAGGACCAGAATGGATGCAGAGGTGTAGGTCAAGCCTAACACAGCACAGCTGAAATCACAAAGGTAGAACCAGAACTAAAACTCATGTATTTTCACGTTCTAGATTATTTCTACATTTATCTTGCTTCTGCTAAGATAGTTAAAACTTAAAAAAAAATCTTAACTTTTGTGGATATTTGTGTATACATGTTTTGTATAAAAGTATACTTATGATACCTTTCTTTTGGGATACTATTTGTCCAAATTTATATTTCAAAGAGTGTTTCTTAATGCATCTAATACTGACTTCTGTAATTAACCAGAAGTGGGGAAAAATATTTATTGATTACAAATAAGTTATGACACGGGTGTCAGGTATGAAATCTACTATCACTTGACTGACAAAAATGAAACTAGTTTTAATAGCAAATATTGAGAATAAATAAGGATAAAGACTGATTAAATCTTCATAGTTGAAGAATGTGAAGACATTTAGATATTACATACTAGAAACATGAGTTGTTCAAGATATATAAGTCATGATAATGAGGAAACTACTGCCAGAAAAGGGGACATGTGAATGCAGTAATTGAACATTAGTTCTCTACCTCCATTTGTTCAAGGCCAGCCCTGCAAGATATGTTCCTGAGAACAGTTCTATTCTCACCAGTTTCAGTGAAACAGCCCACAGGTGCACAACTCAGATCTTAGGAAGGAGTTCTTTGATCAAGAAGTTGCAGAGGTTTTTATAAGATCAAAGTGGAAAAGCTTTAACCCATCTGTGTGATGTGGGTTTTGAATAAAAATGCCCTAATTCCTCTTTTGATAACAAAAAGAGAAGGCAGGATGAAGTGAGCAGATGAATAAAATAGAAAACAGAGAACTTCACTATTCTTGAAAGAATATTAGTTTTTATAGTGACTGTTTGCCTTCAAATAAGAATGCTAAATTATTCCACAGAAGAATTACATAAAGTGAAATCATGGTGAGAATAAAGGCTTGACTTTTATTACAGCACAAATTCCAAAAACGTCCCATGAGGAGAACTATTAAGATATAATCACAAATTTCAACTGTGATCTATTTAAAACTTCTTTCTGTGCATCAGCCTTAATCTAATAATTTATTAATTCTACCTCATTGCTGTATTTTTGAAACAGCAAGCAAAATGTGGGTGCTTGGGAAACACAACAAAAATATACAAGTGAGGTTGAACTCATAACATTCCTTGAAGATGTGCATTGCAATATGGAACTCATAATTATTCCAAATAATTTTTTTCGTTTACATTTCTAAAGCTCGTTTATTTATTGCAACTTCTTGCTAAAGAGAAATGTCAGCAACCCGTTAAAAATACATTTTTTTGATTGATTGAAGGAAATATTTTTCAAAGTTCCTTCTTTTCATGACTAATAGCAAGCTAGTTAAAACTATGGGTTTTCTGAAATGCTGTGTATTTGTTTCATAAAGATAACTAACAATCTGGTTTATTTTGAACTCTATCTATGCATCTTTGTAGCCTCAAGGATTGTTTTCAGGACTGGGGTATCTTAACACCTTAGATGCTATTTAAATGTAAAAACCAATGTAAATCTACAGTCAAAAGCCATGTAAGCCATAGTTACAGTGAAGCAAGCTGCTGTCAAAACTCCTGCAGACTTTAGTTAGAACACAATGCATCTGCAGGAGTTCTTGAGCAAAAAGAAAATACAAAAACTCTTTTCAACTTACTAGCTAACATGCATCTGTACATGTTTCAGGCTGAGAACTTTCTCAAGGGTGGGATTCTTTTTAAATAAAAGTAACATATGGAAACTAATGGAATGAACTAATATTTGGTTGAAGTAAATAATTTATTCAGAGCATAGTAAAACTGATGATGCTGATTAAAAAGTAGATGCAACTCCTAAAATCTCTGATCTGTTTTTTAAATGGAGCAGCCCTAGTGTTCCAGTCAGTGTTTGCTCAGCCAGGAATGCTAATTTGGCACTAAATTTCATTAATCTGTTTGTTTGAATGTGGACAAAATGATTATGTGCCAAATACTGGCCTCTACAGAAGCACAAAATTAAGCAAGCAATATCTGATGTGATGAGGAGCCCATCCCCAGGCAAGCTGGTCAATAATCCTGCCTTGCAATTCTCCATTCCCTTCCACCACAGCAGCAAACAAGTATCCAAACAATGTGTTGTGTAAGGAAGTGTGGTCTCCTCATGCTGATATGATATATACTGTGTTTAGTGGAGTTATCCTATACCTAGTACGGAAATATCTTGTTGCAAATAGTTATAATTAGACCAGATCCCTACAAGTAAGGACTTGGTCACTCCGTAAAAACTTTAAAACCAGGTAGAACCCTTGATAATTGTTGCAGGGCTTCATGAAATTTTGTCAGTAGCTTCTGATGATGAGAGAAGACTTTATCATTGATAACTACTCACTTATTATTTATTATTGTTATTTATAATTATATCTGATATTAACAATATATTAACTATAATATTTGAAGCTCTGGAATTTTCATATCAAGTTAACATGTTCTTCACTAGAGAATTCTGCTTACACCAGTTTTGGTAAGTGATCTGCACCTCCAGTGGTCCTTGAGCTGCAAAAGGGTGTGGACACTGGCAGAATCTGAGTTTCAAAAAGGGATGTCCTATTGATATATTCTGTGATATATTCTTGCATATGTGCATAAAACTGACCAAAAATACAGGCCAACAGTAATGTGAAGCTTGTGACAATAAGACATGACTTATGTGGTTTGTTCAGCTAAGGAAGAGATTGAGGGGAGACCTCATTGTGTTCTTCAACATCCTCACAAGGGGAAGTGGAGGAGAAAGTCTCTCTTCCCTCTCTTGACCACTGACAGAGCTCAAGGGACTGGCATGAAGCTGAGTCAGGGGCGGTTTAAGTTGGATATTAGGGGAAAGCTTTTCAGCCTGAAGGGTCATTGAGCTCTGGAACAGGCTCCCCAGGGAAGTGGGCACAGCACCAAACTTGACAGAGTTCAAGAAATGTTTGGACAACACTCTCAGGCCCGTAGTGTTCTTGGGTTTTATTACTGGGGTTTTCTATGCCAGAGCCAGGATTTGGACATGGTGATCCTGTGGGTCCCCTCCAGCTCAGCATATTCTCTAGTTCTGTGATTCTCTGGCTCAAAATAAACTTTCACATTCAAAGACAAAGTTAAAACAGACCCCAAACAGAATGTTTTAAGCATGGAATATTGATTCTCTCTGCTATGTTTTTCCCTAGATAGAAGCAACCATTGTTTTTTGAAGTTTTTATTTCTTGTTGTGAAATCTCTGTTGAACTCACTCAAAAAGTAAAAAGGGGTTTTCTCCAAATGTACCTTAGGTCAACAGAATATGTGGATTTACACCTTCTTATCATAAAAGTCATCAGTCTGACTTCCCTAATCAGTCTCTGGGTATGAAGTCTTATGGAAAACTCCATGTACACTGTGCATAAAGTCCAAGAACTATGGAAAACATGACCTGTAAGATGCAGCATATGTTCACAGACAGCAATACTACAAAGATTATGAAAGAGCCATGTAATTTGATTACATTGCAGTTTACATGTATTCTAAGGCCAAGGAAGAGACTGTGAAGATGATACCTGCTTAAAAGGACCCAGGAGATCAGGCAAAACTTTGACAGGAGAAACCAGAATTGTGCAGTCCAGTGAAGAATTAAACTACTGGGAGTAATAATATGGGCTGATGCACTCAATATAGCACTAATGCCCTCCGAGAAGGGTAGGAAATAATTCAGTTCCTCTAGACTGCACAGAAGCTAAATACAGTATGACAAGAAATAGTAGCACTACTCATTATGTCTGATTGCTAATTACCCCTTTGAATGATTCGGTTATGCCTGCTACTAGATAATTAGTTTAGTAATTTATGGCTGCAGCACAAACTAGTATTTTAATTTTCACTGAACAGTTTTCACAACACCTACAGTTCAGATTATATCTCCCTTTTTACTCAATTTCAAATTGCTTTTTTCGATAACTGATGGAAAAAAAAAACTCTAGCAATTATTTCAATTTCCCAGCATAGCTTTAATGGTAAATTGCTTATTTTTATGTAATTGTATTCAGATGTAAATTATATAAATGTAGAAAACAACTCTACCTGAGCTTTTAACATAGTGTCTTTATAGATTTGGGAATGAATCCTTGAAACATTTGCCTGGGAATATTTGCTGTAGTAAAGTTATTCTCTGTATCTATTCAGAATAGAGTAAAACTGCTCCTATGTATGACTATATGTAGGATTAGACCCTTGGGATAAAGTAAATTTATTTTTTTGCCTTTTTTTTTTTTTTTTTGGGGGGGGGGTAATTACACAGATATTTCTGGATTCCCTGATTATTCTGCTTACGGGCATTGATTCTTCTACAGAAGGAAGGTGCAGACTGTAACTGGTGACACTTAAAGTTCTGCTTGTATTGTATTGGTTGGTGGGATTTTAAAGAACTACCAGTTTTCATTTCTATTTCTCAAAAAATCAACCACTACTTAGTTCACTCAAGCATGAAAGATAATTCTAAAAGGTATTTAGAAATATATGTTTGGTAATTTGTAAGCTAGGTTGTTTTTTTAATAAAGCTGCCACATGGTAATTTAGATTGCCAATGGCAGATGAATATCTGAGTACCACTGAAGATCAAGGTCATATTTAATTATTTGTAAAATGCTTTTAATCTCAATCTCACTTTTTCGGTTTAATAAAAATTCTTTTATTTTGTCATTAAGTGATTTTGTATGTGATTCATGTGACTGTTTCCTCCCTTCTTATGAACAGACACCTATGTTTGATTCACACTATCGCTTACATCACTTACTAAAAAATAGGGTAATTTTTTAATATTTTTTTAATATTCTTTTTGCCTCTGAACTTTGGGGAGGCATACTCTGGGAAAGTCTGCCTAGGATGATATAAGTGAGGCTACCTGTACTGAGTACTTCATAAAGTAACAGTCAGTTTGCACAAGAGACTTTTGATCTAAATGCACTTGATAAGTATGGGATTTGTTTTCATGTGTAAAAGGGGCAGCCAATGAGTCACAGTAACCTGTTTGTCTGGCTGTGTGCTACAAAGCAGCAGCAAAGGTTGTGTGTGCAACAGGGTGTAGAGCAAAAGGAGGGAGGGCGTAAACATCCAGCTGGGAGAGCAAAGAAAGTCTATCCAAACAACCTGATTTTCATGGCTGAAACCTCTTCCTTTTTTCAAAGATGAAATAGCAATTTTTGATTGCTATTGGTCCTTCTCCTATTGCAGTCACATTAGTTTTAAGGAAACTACTGCTGCTTCACTTTTCTATATCCTTCTTCTCTCAGTAACCATTTTTGTCTCTACGAGGAGAACTAGATTGAACCAAGCAAGTTTGCTTCTAAACTTACTATTAATCTCTGTGCTAGCTAAGGGATGGGTGGATAGAGTAATGAATAATGGCTGTGTAGGATACACCTCTTCTCTTTTCAAACAGCACAACAATTTCTATGATTCTCCTGGCCTCAGAAGAAATCAGCCGAGGTTTTCTTGTCTCCAGTAGTGTTGTATTTCAATGCTATTTTGTCATCCTTCAGAGGCAGATGTCAGTGCCATCTCTTTTCTTTAGAGGAATAGCTTTCTCTACAGAGCACTCTGCTTCAGAGGCAGTTTGGGAAAGGCATCTTTGAACTTGCGAGTTCCTACTTCCCAAAGACAGCACTGGTTTTTTGGGGTTTTTTCCCCACAACATTCAAGAAGTCTCAAGCACAGACACAAAAAATCAGGACTCCTTAGTCAGTGGCAGCTGCCCTGCTGTGCTGCATCTCATGTTCACCTGTGCCTCATCTCTGAGTGCAGCCTGCAGGCAGCACAAGGCAGGGATGTTTGAATCAAGGAGGGAAGGAAGGAATAAAGGAGCTAAACTAGAGGAATGAGATCTGTACAGTGTCCTTCCCCTTCAAGGTATGAATGTGGGCCATGCCAAACTGTTATTCTACTATAGCTCTAACCAGCAATTCTTCAAACATGAGATCAAGCTGGCAAAAAAAGCTGCCTCTGCAGAATTTGTTGATGATTTTTTCTTTTTTTTTTTTTTTTGCAACCACAATGTAATCTTTGATATTTTGTGATTCTTTTTCCCTTTCAGTTTGGGCTTCTCACTCCTGCTTTACCACATCCCATGAGTTCCATGAAGCTGTGCTGGTTTGTGTCGGGTTTTATCTTATTGCTAACTGCTGAATCAGAGGCAAAATTTGTTATAAAGGAATGAATCTTATCTCAAGATCTTTATTGTTCGGAGTTTTATGTGAATCTTTTCCTTTATAACGAGAAAGTTCACTTGCTGTATCACATTTTGATCTCCTGAGGCTCAGTAGTTTGTGGGAGGTGAATAGATTGGAAAGAGAAAGTAGAGAAACAACTGAAAACTGGTGCTGAGAAATCAGGCAGTACATGCTTGTTGATTTCATACAAGAAACCAAATAATTTGAATGGAGAATATGAGATAACTGGCACAAATGAAAAGCTCTGTAGGAAAATTGCACTGTTCAGCTTTCATATTCACATTTATCTGCCTAAGAGGACCACTAGCAGGCTATGATTTTATCAGCACAAGACCAATTTTATTGAAAATCTGTGCATTTGTTGGCTGTTTCATATTGAGTTTAACATTTCGGTATTCACATTCTAAAGAAAGAAGAGGTCCATACTAAACATTAGATTATTATTAGATTAGATTATGACAAGTCTCTTTGCAGAAGTAATTATGTGATTTTCTTGTTCAGGGACAGCAACTGATACACTTGGAATATCAAAGGAAGCATAAAACTGTGTTCAAAATCATTGCATTACCATTCCTAGCACATTAGCACTGTTACTGACAAATCAGTTGGGACTAGCAGGCAAATATTTAGATTATCAAAATGAGTTTTTCCTTATGAGCAGTAATGCATATTGTTTGCAGGTGCTGTATTACTGGGAAAAATATTTGGCAATATGAGTTCATCAAACTTGTTTTATTCCTGTTATTTTGTTTTCACTGCAATTCAATGACATAATATCCATGGCTTATACTTGCAGCAAGCTTTCTTTCCTCTTTCTGGTGTTTACCAGCACTGGATCAATTTTCTAAAGGGCAATTCTGACAGCATTTCTGTGAACATCAAGCTCCTGTTTATTATAAAATGAAACTGCTCACATTATAGACAATGGTCTAACTTCTGAAATATGTATTCTCTGACATATTTGATAAGTGGTTTCCTGCAGAATGAATGCAGTTACTCATCTCCATTACCAGTTACACGAAGAAGGGGTTGTTCCCTGCAAGGCAAGCTGTCTCAGCACCAGCCTGACCTTTCCAACTTTGTTTAGAGAAGTGCTTTTAGTTTTTTCTACCTGGAAAGAGATTTCCACTTCCACAGTCAGAGTAGCCTATCCTACTGCTCTTTCTCTTTGCTCTCTGCTGCTAGACATGAATATTGAATGAGAATAAATGTACACAGCAGAATTCCAATCAGAATTTTCCTTGCTTTGTACCACATTACCAGATAAAAGCACACAAAAAGGTGTTTGCAAGACTACATCCACTGCTCAGTTTCTGCAGTATGGAGGGAGAAAATGAGGCAGCTAGGGCCAGTTCTGTGTTCTCAGGATGCTGTGGGCAAAAGCAGCCTGGAAGACATGATACAGATTGGATTGAAGCTATGGAAGACATTTTTTGCTCTGTGTGTGGTGAGACACTGGGACAGGATGCCCAGAGATGCTGTGAATGCCACATCACAGGAATTGCTCAAGACCAGGTTGGGTGGGGCTTTGAGAAAGCTGATATAGTGGTAGATGACCCTGTGTGTGGCAGGGATGGTTGGACTAGTGTTCCTTCAAGGTCCCTTCCAATATAAAGCATTGTGTGGTTCCATGATGCTGTGTGCTACAATACTCCTTCCCAGTATTGTAATACCTTTGAGGAGCAATGAAATTTAGAGCAGCCATAAAAGCAAAGTCAAGGAGGTGCAGAGCAAATCTAAAGTAGTAAAATTCCAAAACATTAAAGGATTCTTCCTGACTCATACTTTAGGACATTGTTGACTCATTGCTGCAAAAACATAATAAGAATGTTTTTTCCCAAAAAAGAGAAGAGAAAATAGTGAACCTTGATTTCTAGGACCACAGTCTTCATTTTTGGTCATCTCTATGCACTTGGTAACTCTATAATGATGATAAAGTGTTTTCTGGTATATAATCTAAAAAAAATTCTTGATATTTCATATTTGAAGAATAATCCCTACAATGACTCATGAACTTGAATACTTCCTGCACTGTAATGGTGGCTATATAGTCAGGTGGTTAAGCTTCATTTCAGCAATGCTGTAATGTAATTCATTAAAAGCTCTAATCTGGATTTTAGGTTGTTAGTGTTAGTTAGATTATTGGTCCTATTGGTTCTCCAGATGATTTGATAGCTCTGCTTCTGATCTGCTGGAGGTGAGTGACTTAGCTACACAGGCAGGGGCAGTTCTGGACATGCATCAAAGATAAACTTCACAGACAACCACTACACTTTGAGTCATAAAGTGATTTAGGAGATGATGAGTCACCAAAACAACACACAGAAAATCAGAGTTGAATGCCAGAGAAATGGATAACTGTACATATCAACTTCAATTATGTCACTGTGAGGATTTAACTGCAATAATTAGATTAGAAGTCACTGTAACTGGGCTCATAAAATGTCTCTAATTTACCTGTATTTGTATGGTTGCAAGAAATATTGCTCTGCAAGATATTTCTGCAGCCTACAAGTAACATGATTGTATGCTTAGTATGCTGCCTTTGAGGTTTCTCTGTAATCTGGATGCGTGATTGACTCTGTTTCACCGTTACACTTGCCTTGCATACACCCCTCAGCGTGGGCTTGTCTCATGGTGCCAGGTTTGTGGGAATTCTGGATCACAGCTAGGCTGGTGTAGAAATAAGCACCACCTACTCTGTCTCTTCAGCTAAACACTCACTTTCCTGTGTGCTCCCAGTGCCTTCTGATGGGGTACCATAGGGGTACTGCAGTACCAAAATTGGTTGTTTTGTAATTTGTCTGCTTGCATCACTCTAGAGAAGTCATAAGTAACAAAGCTTTCTCAAGACTGTGTTTCTCGGCTAATATGAGCAATAGCCTTTTAAGCCAAAGAGAGAATGTTTTTAGAATGCAGGATGGGATTTTTCTACTGCAGCTTTATATCAAAACTCATATATCAGTTTTAGATCCTGTTTTCTAAAGTCGTTTGACTCTAGGCCAGATCCAAAGGGCGGTCCTCAATTTTTTACTGCTTTTAAAAAAAATGCAAATTTGAGGCAGGGGGAAGCACTGTGAGGCTGACAGGCTTTAAATTTATTGTTATTTCTTCTCATAGTAGAAATTTTCACAGTAACGGATAGAAAAACAGGTGGTTCTGAACTCTGAATTCCAAATTGTTTCATTTTTTGGCAGTGGCCCAATCAGATAAATATTGCTAGGGGTTGAGCAAAGTACCCTAATAAATCAGCCGACATACAGAATACCTAGATTGAAAATGTTTTTGGTTATTGTTTTAGGAAAACCCTTTTTATTTATATTCCATTGTCTTTGAGCTGTAGGAAGAAAAAAAACCCAACTAATTTTATGGCCATTAAAATGTTTGCCATGAACATTTGGGGCTGAAATTTTTTTTCTTTCCACAATCAAAAATTCCACTGAATTTCAATTTCAGTCCGTTTAGTTTAGATGCAAACATTGTAGTGAGAAGTAAACGCAGCCACTAAGGCATTTAAGCCATCCTGGCTGGCCATGTCGCTGCTGGAGCAAGAGGGAAAAACAAGATTGCAATCCAAGGGGAGTGACCTTCTGTCCTGCATGGCTGGACCTTGGAGAGCCTCTGGGGAGCATTGCCATGTGTTTTCTGGTTGACTTGCTGCTGCTTTGTGGATAATAAACAAGCCCCCGGGAGGGTGCTCTCAAAGGATTGCAGCTCGGAGCCTTGTGCTGCTTCCCTCTCTATGCCCAGTGCCCACTGGCACTGGGGCTGCTCCTGTAGCTCTGCTCTGCACATGGAGAATTTCTCATCCCTGTGGCTAATCAGGAATTGGGAAAACCAAGAATCAGGGCCTCATGATGCTAGAGATAAAGGTAAAAGACAGATGTAAGAAAAAATGTCAGTGTTCTGCGTAACCTGCAGAACAGGGAGGTTTCAGCCTCGGAGGTCAACCAAACATGCCCACGTATATCTCTCCAAAATTTAAATTAATATACATGTTCTCTTTGCTGATCTAAATTTCTCTCTTCATGATCTCAAAAGACTGCATTTGCAGTACCTTTGCTCCACAGTATGTTGAAAAGTGTTGGAAAGAGCTGACAATATAGAAAGCTTCTGAGGTCAGGACTATCAAGGCATTTTTGGGTTCACCAGTGGGTAATGGAATAATCTAGCCTTTCATGCTCAAATATTCCTGGGAATTAGGTCTGGTTTTGTCAGTGTTTCAGGGTCTCATGAAAGGAATGAAAATAAATGGTTGAAATTAATTGATGTTATTGTTACATCCATAACAGAAAACACTTTCTGCATATCATGTCATCTCTGAGTGGTAACAAAATGGTTTATCATTGTTTCAAAGATTTATTTTCTAAGCACAGAAGGACAATTGTATTACAGTGTCAATTACTCTTAGGATGTAAAATAGAATGATGATTCCCTTATATGATGAATATTTCAAACTTGATTTTGTTCAACCTGCACTCTTCCTTATTATACATTTACTTGTAGCACTATCTCTACAATATTATTTTAATTTAGATCAGTGGATAGAAGTTATTTATGATTTCAGAAAAAATCCCTTTGTCTGTCAGTAGACCAGTCTTTTAGCAGAAAAGGTATCATCAAAAAATAATCTATATTTATATTTATTGCATCTCTATTGCACACAGTTTATAGCCAGTGATATTTATGTGGGTCTGTATGTGTGTGTGTGTGTGTGAAAGAGAGAGAGAGAGACTACTGTGCAGTGACATTTTGTTTAATGCATTATAAAAAGGAAGAAATCGTTTGGAATTTAACTAAACTGGAATTATTTAAAATTACTATGAATTAGGGTGAATTCATCTGGAAGCACATTTTGGTTTGACATTTGATTTTTGGAATTAGAACTGTTTGTTCCCTCTTCATCTACATCAGTAATGAAAGCAAAAGGAGAGGTCTGGAAAGAAACAGAAAGTAATTTTTTAAAAAGGCAGAAAAAGTGGAGACACTATTTGTTTTTTTCATTGCAAGGGTTCTGTAAGCAAACACTGATATACAAAAACTTAAGCCAGAAGTTAAGGATTTTTGAGTCTGCTTGCCAGTCACATGGAGAAAATCTAGACAAAAGCTAGAGAGCTCTGCATTTAATATTCCTGTCCCCTACAGCCCATGGGGGGTGTGCTCCCAGCTGCAGTGATGTGAGTCCCTCTGCCCAGGAGTGGGCAAAGGTTTCACAGCATTGCTGTGGATGTGCCTGTGCTGGGTGGGGTCCTGGATGCTCACCTTAACAGCGTCAGTGGCTGCAACTCTAAATGTGATTCTCAAAACAAGGTCTGTACCACCTTAGCTTTAACTTTCTCTTTGTACAATAATCACAGTGCCCATTCTGTCATTTTGGGGGCATTTAATGACCCTATGTGCAACCATTTAAAATGTATGTTATGCATTTAATAGTTCCTGCTCAGTGATTTACTGATCCATACAGAAGAAGCCAACTTACTGAGCTAAGGGTACCAGTGATGCTTTCACTTGAACTTGACCAGCCTTGAAGTAAGCAGGTCAAAGCTGGGCATTTTCTGCCAACTTCAAGTCTAGTAGATTTCCCTGTGAAATACAATAGGAGATTGTTGCTAGAGACTTTCTATTTAATCCTCAGCAAATTAATTTAATGTCTGAAGACGCCTCTGAATGGAGGTTTTTTTCATCTATCTGATTGATGGTCAGTGTTTCTCCCATCCAATTTCCATTGGCATAAGGTTCTGAAACAGGACCGAGGACTGCTCTGAGACCATAATTACATTTTAAATGGTAATATCTTTCTAATATCTTCAGGCAAGGAGTTTGAATAGCTACTTCTTTCCACTAGCATCCAAATATTGATGCAAAATACAATGGTGGAATCTGGCTGGGAACATTTTTACATGCTATATTCTTCCATTCACACAATAAAAGAAAATGCTGTTCTCTTCCAAGGTAACATGCAGAAAATGGATTCACTTATCAAATGTCTCCATGCAAGAATGTAGAATTTTGCCTGTTTACGTGCATTTAATTTTATGCATACTTTATTTATGAAGCTCACAAAAGAGCAGAGTTCAATTTCTGCAAATATATTTCCAGAGCAAAGACATGAATACAGCTTTCTTACTGGAAAATTCTGCACGTTTTTATTAATCTCAAAATATTGATACAAACATATCTGAAAAATATAGACACAGTATTATTTGTAGCAAGGGTCTATTTCAGACATTGATTACTGCACTTCAACTGCCTTTTTTTCTAAGCCTGTAACAATGGGATGTTTACAATTTAATCTTAAGCCTGTTTGGGATCTAAATGATGACTTTAAGATAAACACAGTACAAAAATAGGTACATGGGAAAAATGGTTATTTCTAGTAGAGTTATAGATGCTATTTGAGAGTTCTTAATCTACATCACCTCTCCACATAAGAGAGCTTTAAGTCATAGCTCCTCTAACTCTGTGGGT
Organism: Cisticola juncidis; assembly: GCA_013400215.1. Taxonomy (NCBI): domain Eukaryota; kingdom Metazoa; phylum Chordata; class Aves; order Passeriformes; family Cisticolidae; genus Cisticola; species Cisticola juncidis. The sequence goes on from VXBR01004648.1 coordinate 288,103, forward strand.
TTGTCTTAATGCAGAACTCCAGGCAGAATGTACCCCTTTTATTTCTTTTGGATACAATTCTTTGGACACTAAATCTAAAATATTTCAGGCTTTGTCAGAGTCAAATTAACACTCAGTTTATACATCCAAAATGGCAAGATTTTCTAATTTTCCAATACACCTTCTGATGAATTACTTTATGCTTCAGAGATACAGATCTGTAATGTTCTCTCCCTCTGCTACACTGGAAAAGAATTTATTCTGCTGACTGCATGTGTAGGCATCGTTCTGAATGAATTAAAGAAAAATTATGTGCAGTGCACTCAACCCTATACCCTTAATTGGAAAATGAACATGGATTGTCTTTGGTCTAAATAGATTATGAAAAACTGTTTGAAAGTAAAGCTTTTAATACTAATTGTAATTTTTTATTTTTCAATTTAATTTCACAGTTTATTCATACATTTATACACTTCTGCTTTGAATTGATGAATCTATATTTTCTGTTCTGGGCCAAACAAACTCAAGTATCTTAGAATGTAATTTAAATAGTCTACATTTATAAATTACATGTATCAAAGACATAGATCCATCCAAGACATTATACTTCCTGGGCTAGAAAATAATTTTGTTCTTAGCTGCTGGGTGGTGTGGTTTTCTTTCATGGAATTTGAGAATAATTAGATAATTTGATCAGAACAGTAAGGCTAATGTATCTATATTTGAAATTGTACCAGTCTATAGAAAATATGTTTTATACAGAAGAGAAGCTAACATTCAAGGTATCTGACAAACACCAGTTTCAAACTATTTGATGGTTATGGCATTTTAGTGTGTATATACATATTTATAACCAAATTTATGTACTTCATACATATATGTATTATGTATATCAAACTTCATTGGTTATAATTTTCAGTTGCAGTAATGTAGGATTTTTTTTTTTTTACTTTGGAAGACACCTTTGCTAATACTTTAGCATGGCAGCTCTAAAAAACCTCAGAACCCAGGCTCCACAATTAAGTACAAATCAAATATATCTCATCTTTTTATGGAAATAGGATGGAATGTCTGTGTCTACCCACCTGGTCTGGTTACCCAGGGGAAGCTCCATTATACAGCTGTACTTGAGGGAGATGAAGATGTTAATAGGCAAAATACTTTGCAACAAGTTCACTGTTCTCTCCTCTTGACAGCTTCTCTGGGATTTCTTTAAGCAAATCAAGTGAATTAACTGGAATGCCATGGGATCACATAATTCTTGTGCTCAAAGAAAGGCATTTTTCTTCCAAGCTTTCCTGTCTTCTGGGAAGATCTGAGTTATCTTCTATTGATTTTTTTATTCTTATCCAGGCATTTTTTGAGTGTGTGCATCAACATCTGGCCACTTTGGAAGACATTTCTACATCCAGTCTAGTGACAAGAGTAATACCTTTCTAACATAAGTCCCCTGACAGGACTGTCCAGGGTACTGAGGAATGTTTCATGGCTCACTGGTGCTCCCTAAATCTCCTGCCAAATGTGCAGAAATCAATGGGAACCTAGTCCATAGTTCAGAGTCAGGACATGCATCTGAGCATGCAGAAGATAAATGTGAGCATTAGTAGGGAAAACATTTTAAAAAAGGGGCTTTAAAGCAAATTTATGAAAGAGTAGATAAACTTCATATTTTTTATATGCTTTACTGTTAAATTTTGAAGTTTCCTGGTAGTTCTGGAGTATCCCATATGATTCCTACAGAGAATAATGTTAAATAGAATGAAGATTCCATAGTAAAGCCTGCTGAACACGAATAATGCATCTCAGACACCTCAGAATCTCTACAGGGATCAGAGATACCATCATGTCAGCTACCAGAGAGATTGTGAAAAAGGCTGTGATAAAGCAAATATCCTTCATATGGTAAGAAAAATCTCATATTCATACCAATGGATGCAATGAGATAACCTTCCAGTTTCATTGTGTTCATTCTATAAAAATATTAGACTTATCAATTGAGCAAAGATTTGGACTTTAAAAAATGTGTTAGCTGACAGATATGTAAAATTAGTTGATTTCTTTTGCTTTGCTCTTCAAAATCAGCCTTCATTGCAGTTGCCACATTTAAATTCTAGTTAATACTATACGTCCTTAAGACAAAAGTGTTGCAAAATCTCCATCTTATCCTGGGAGAGAAATATCAGCAGAATTGGATAGATAATTATTCCAAGATAAGGGACACTGGATGATCTGATACAGTTATCTCAGATGACTCTGGAATATTTTTTCCTTTTTGTTGTATGTGTATATCTCTATATGCAGTGGTTCTGGGAAACTCTACTTTTTTAGAGTCAATATTTTTTGCAATTTTTTTTTTTAAAGCAAACCCAAGAAAGCTGAAGAGTTTTACTCACTTTCCTGAAGTGAATAAACATTTAAATAAGAATGTGTAGTTTCAGGTGAGGGGTGTGAAATGGAAAGTGTTGAGCTAGCAAGAGAAAATAAAGTGAAGAAAAATAAACTAAAAAACAAATGGAGAAGTATTTTTTTTCTCTTTTAGAGAAACAGGGAGTGATGGAGTGGGTACTCAAGAAAAGCATCAAATTGGAAAAATAGAAGCTAATCAGGCAAGGAGAAGATTATAGATGATTGGGGACCTAGACAAAAGGGTTTTTTGTTGCTGGAGAAGGGGGCTCGAGAGCAGATGTGGCCTATAAATGGCAAGTTCTTTAACCCTCCTATATGACAAAAAGCAGTAAAACTGTAGGTGCACTGAATAGGAGAGGAAGTGACAATGGTGTGAACGCAGAAGTGCTGGGGGAGGAAAGAGAGCTGTGTGGTGCTGGAAGGAGCAAAGTTGTGGGAAGTTCCAGACCTACAAGGAGCAGGGAGTTGCTTTGAGTAGAACCCTGCAAAAAACAGCCACTCTGGCCAAGCTGTCTGGCTTGCCTGAATCAGAGACATCAGAGGCATCTTCTCTTTCTCAGAGGCAGGAGATATGGAGGAGGTTGCAAATCTGGGAGGGAGAGTCTCCCCTGTCCTGCCTACTCTGCTACCAGTGGGTGTAGCAAACCAGACTCCATGTCTCGCACCCTTCTTTTCTGTCTTGCTGCATATTCAGAGTCTTTTCTTTCTCAATCCAGTAGCAGCAAGATCTGTCCTTGAGGCAACAAAATTTAGAAGCAAAAGATGAGGATGAGAACCAGACTTGGTGCAGGATACAGAATAGGAAAGTGTTGAAAAGGGAGCTGTAAGACTCAAGGTGCAATCATTGTCAAATGCCCAACATACCTACTTTGGAACCAAGAATAAGCAATTATTTTGGGGGAACATTTTCACTCTCCTAAGCCAAATGTTCTACTGTTTCCCTAAATTCTTCAAACACAAGTTTGAGTGTACTGTTTGCTTTCAGGGTTTGGAAGGGAATTAATGAATGTATTTTACTAATCCTTTCATGATTCCATATCACTTCCAGGAGTTACCTGAATGGTTTCTAGTTTCTGTGTGGTGTAGCATCAGCTTTGTGACTGCTTGTAACAAAGGAATAGAAATTATTAAGTTTTAAGATACTGACATCTGTTTCTTAAACATGCTTTAAACAGATGAATCATATGTTAATTTAATAATTAATCTTTTTGTTACCTCTCACATTTTAAAAACTTTGCCTTGTGTCTTCATTGTAAATATGACTCATTTCCCGCTGTAACTCTGCTCTTAGACATTAGCAGTCTTCCCCCTTGCTCAACAAAATTAAACTTGACTCAAAGATCTTGATGGAACTTTATATAGTTTGTGAACCTTGATTTTACAGTTTCAGGTCAAGTTGAAAGTAAAGGCAAGAGCATATCTCTTGTGAGTGGGCACAAGTGAAAGTGTTGATTCAGCACTTAGCTGTCAGCAAAAAAGGCAAGCATGAAGGAAAGTCAAATTTTTTCTACAGTTCACAATTCTGTTGCAAAATCCAGTGTTCATGGGCTTGAGGTTTTATTTTTTCCTTTATATGATGCTTTTCTGCCCATTTAAGATAAGCTATGTTCTTGACATGTTCCTTATTTTTCCCCTTATTTTTCTTGAAATTGTCATTTCTTTAGATCTTTTTATTTTATACCACCAATATTACATTGAATCACAGTTCTCACCAGTCATCTCACCTCTGATTTGTGTTCAATAGCCTGCTTTTTCAAGTCTGAAAGTTATTCCATGTTCTTTTTCTTTGCTTCTAATTCAACACTCATTGTGTATAATTGCAGGGTAGAGCGGTGATTACTCTCCAAAGAATTACAATCAAACTTGGCTTGTTAGTGTATAAAGCTCTGACTGTTAATCACAATCATTTAAACAGTAGCTAACCCTCACTGAAACACAGATGGCATGTTCTTAGCATTTCAAGCTACTCAGCTCACGGTCCCAGAGAGGACTTTGTTATGCTTTTAAGTTCTGCTTCTTTTCCGTGATGCTGAACGGTATCTGCTGGATTTGATACTGTCTCAAATGCTAAGGAGGAGCACAGAAACACTGTACAGCTGTGGCATCTCATGCAAATAAAAATGCATAATTTTCTTTGATTCAAAATGTAAAATTCAACCATACAACACAGAATGAATACAAAAAGAAGCTCTATGAATTAAACCTCCCAGTATATATAAGCTGTAATCTTGATTAAAACTAGAAAATGATTTAAAATATGTGCATATTTGACTTAAGAAAACATTGGTAAGCTCGATCAGTAATAGTAATTGAGAGGTTCCCGTGAGAGTTCTAAGGTCTGGTGATTTTCAGCAAGCCATGAAATAAATAGGTAACTAATTTTTCCAGTGCTTCTGACACAAAAGCTCGAATACTGTATATCTAGGAGTAGAACAAATCATATCATCAGTTCCAAGGCCTCAAGCAAGGATTTTTAATAAGAGTTATTAAATGCCTGATGCAATATGACAATTCACTTAATAAAAGACTGTATTTCTTCAAAAGCATGTGTTTTGAAAAGGTTTAAAATAACTATACCTAGAAAAGTTTAGTTCTTACACTGTAGAAAAGGATTCTCTGAAAGGCCAGGGTACAGTGTTGTGAGCAAAACACAGAAGATGGCTTTGCTACTGCAGGTTCAGTATGTGCTTTTCTGTCACCCTGTCTCATTTCAAAAGCCACCCTATCAGTAAAATAGAAACTAAAAATGCCTTATGTAGTAGATACCTTTGGAAATTGAGTTGCTGTTTTGGAAAAAAAAACCCTATCTATTGTTTTAGATAAACTCTGGGGAATAGGAAAAAACCCCAGTTCTCTGTGGAAGAATATATTATTTAACTGGAACTAACTGTGCATGACTTTTCATTAGTATGCACAAAGGTAAAAGCGCAGACCTCTGGCTGTGCTCCAGCGCTTCCAGAGTGCAGGAGCATTTTCCTTTTATACCTCCCTGGGTGCTCTGAGCAGGGTAGGCTTCACCAATAGCACAATCCTACCTGAAGGCTCAGCCACATGTTAAATGTTTTGTTTATGAAATGAGCAAGGCTTTTTCCTTATGTTGTACCTTGTTGTTTTTTTCCTACTTAAATTCCATTCCCTGATGAAATGTTGGCTTATAAAATCAGAAATTAACATCAAAAGGGGGATGATTCCTGTATTCCTTTAGACACATAGTTAGATAAGAGGTAACTAATCTCTTCCCATGCTCAATTTCCATCTACCATTTGAATCTTTTGTGTATGTTTCCCTAAAGAATACTGCTTGGTTTGAGTAAGCAGAGAAGGTTCAAACCAGTATCTAGATTGTCACTGAGCAGACATGTGTCCTAGTAGGTGGCATCTCTGCTGCAAGAATGGGAGAAAATTTAATTATCATAATTAGCTCCTTTAGCCTTTAAAATGTCAGAGATATACTTTACTTAACACAAAAAAAGCAGTGAAGACTAAGGTAAATTTTATTTGCAAAACAGTTTTTCTGTGTTACTAGCCATTCTTCAAAACACCAATGGAATTGATATTAGTGTCACTGAAATTCCTCCTCATGTTTAAATTAAAGTATTTTATAAATACATAACTAATTTCTTTGTGAAGATTTCAAGATCAAATGCCATCTTCTGCTTGTCTTTCATCTTTAAGATTTAAATGTCAATTGTTCATGAGGAAGTTTGTATGGACAAGCACTGGAAGAAATACTTGCCAGCCCTGTGATTGTGTAATCATCAAGGTTTGTTACATAGACACAAAAACCAATTGTCTTTTTGTTCTGAAGAATTGTGTGTGCAGGAGAAATCATATTTACTGTGTGGAGCTGTCATTCCTGGCCCTGTATCATATAATTCTTCAGTGGCAGTGGAAAATGTTAAAAGGTTTTCATAGGGATAAAATACACATCCAGCCATTTTGTATATGTGACACATCTTTGTCTCAATACAGTGGCACAGGTCAATGCACATAAACACCCTTTTCTTGTTTCCCAGGGTTGATATGCTTTCAGACATTTCTTTATATCATTCATCAGAAGTACACCTTCATTCCAGTTCAAATAAGGTGTAGCACCCACATGGATGTCTAGAGAGAATAGACTGCATGTCACATATTGCAGCTTGTCCACTTGTAAACAAACACATCATTTCCCTGTTGTGCTCGATGTTCAACTTGATTTCTTTGATTTGAAATGAGGTGTGATTTGAATATAATATGACTTTAATCTGACGTACTTATAGCACTCAGGACAAATGGATAGCTTGTCTTATCTCAGCAATCAGGGAATTGAAGCTTTGAGACAAATTCTGATCTCCTTGCAACATGCTTTTCTGTGTAAAACACCTTGAAATTGAGTCTATTTTTACAGCAGCAAGTTTAATGTCAAGTGCTTGAACAAAAATTGAATTAATTTGTTGCTTTCGTTAATTGACCTCCTTTAATTTTCAAACTTTACATGTTTGTTTAATCTTAATACCTTTTGATTTATTCATGAAATGTTGCTCTTCTGTGCTTTGTAATAATCTCTGACTATTCAAGCATTTTAAATGTGATTCTCCATCCCAAGTTTTTAATGAGGTTTCTTATGTATGTATTTTTAAAATAAGAATTGCGGAGGTTTTTCCTTTTTATATTCATTAACTTAATATTAGAAACCATGCCTGGTTAGGAAAATCTCATCAATTTAAAGTTCCAGAATAGGTCACCAAGTGTCATTCCAATAAAAATGAAATTTGTATGCAACGCTTCGTTTGCAAGGAGTGCTTGTTTATCTTCTCTGGCATTTATTACTGTGATCAAGCAACTGAAATAATCTGCATATTATGCAAACCAGTCTGTTTCTCAGGAAAGTTTTCAGGCTTTTTATATTAAGAAAAATTTAATGCAAAGGCTTGATGTTGGATAGCATGAGAAAAGAATTGGATCTTGTCACAAGAAATTCTTGTTACTGTCATCTCAGAGGACTAACCTATTTTTCGGAAATTAAAGGTTATGATATTATGGGTTACATCATCAAAATGTTTTATTGTGGGTGTTCTTAGAAGCATGAAGAAATGTTCTATTTTGCTTTATGGCTAACTGAATTATTGTCCAGTCCACCAGAGCAACCATAAAGATGATTGAAAGAATTGTAACTTTAAAAAGTGGGGATTTCACAATAAAGTGGGTTTCTAGCCAAAGATAACTTCAGCAGGAAAGGTTAAATCAGCTGGGAAAAGAAAGCTAAAACTACTTGTATCTTTAGAGTCAAGAAAGTGAAGATACTGAAGGAGGAAAAGGTAGATCATACCAAATCCTTGGAAATCACAGTCTGTAAACATGTAAAAGGTATTTCTTAAACTTCATTTAGGAACAGCTGTGGAAAAGTTTTTTTCCAACCAGATAAAATTATTAGGCTTAACTTCATAAAAACAAAATTCATAGCTTACAAAAGAAAGCAGACTACTCCCAGATTATATGTTTTGATGTGGATGTTTAGATAGTGGAAAATGTTTTGACTAAGCTTTTGGAACTGGGCCTTTTGGAACTGCACCTTTTGTGCAGTACTTGCTGCAGAATCCTTTCTACACGAGCTTTGTGAGTCACAGTGGCAAATCTTACATAAATTTTCAGTTTCTCAAAGGAACAGGCCTTTAATAGGTAAACAAAAATGCAAATTTCACTTGATTTTAATTGTAATACAGAAAGGAGTGATATTCTAGAAGTTGAACTTTAACAAATGTTTAAAGTCCTGTTGTTATTCTCTAAGTCTATCCATTCGATAACACTTAGGTTTTATGATATTGTTTGAACTTGATAGTCTTAAAGGTCTCTTCCAACCTGAACAGTTTTAGGTTTCTATGGAGAGGGACAGATCCCTTCAGAGAGCAGTTCAGAACATTAAAACTGAGCTTGTGATCTAAGCTGCCCTCAGGACTTGGTAAGGAGCTTAGGGAGCCCAATGAGATATGCAAGGTGCAGATGTGTG
>VXBR01004648.1:297821-376129 GCA_013400215.1 Cisticola juncidis
TACTATACTATATAATATACTGTATTATTACTATTATTATTACTATACTATATAATATACTATATTATAGCATAGTATATACTATATTAAAGAGTGGATGGGGTTTTCTCTAGTTTACATTTATGAACAGAAAGACCTCATGTTTGTATTGTAAAAAATGAAGCTGAAAGCAAAGTCTTGTTTTGAGTAGGACTTACAAATAAGCATTAGAATGTGATGGACATAAATCAGAAAACAGGAATAATATGTGAAGTATCTTCTACACTGGTTGTTAAAAATTCCACCAGCCAGAAAATAAACATAAGGCCCTGGNGTGAGTCACAGTGGCAAATCTTACATAAATTTTCAGTTTCTCAAAGGGACAGGCCTTTAATAGGTAAACAAAAATGCAAATTTCACTTGATTTTAATTGTAATACAGAAAGGAGTGATATTCTAGAAGTTGAACTTTAACAAATGTTTAAAGTCCTGTTGTTATTCTCTAAGTCTATCCATTCGATAACACTTAGGTTTTATGATATTGTTTGAACTTGATAGTCTTAAAGGTCTCTTCCAACCTGAACAGTTTTAGGTTTCTATGGAGAGGGACAGATCCCTTCAGAGAGCAGTTCAGAACATTAAAACTGAGCTTGTGATCTAAGCTGCCCTCAGGACTTGGTAAGGAGCTTAGGGAGCCCAATGAGATATGCAAGGTGCAGATGTGTGGGAAGAGCAGGCACATTTTTGACTGTTGTGACATTACAGCAATGGAAATTGTTCCCCCCTGTTCACCATACTCCTCGAGCTAACATGTCTATTTGTCCAAACAGATGCTGCCTCCAGAGTAACCCATCACTCAGAGGTGCATGGTTGGCAGAACAATGGCTGTCTATTTAATGAAATAATCTTTTTTTTTAACGTCTTTTACATGGTTGAAAGCAAAAATTGCTCTTTGAAAATAACAAACTCCAAAGTTATTGTCTGGCACCCTTCTACCATCCACCATTCATGTGATTATTATAACATCTCCTTGTGTCTTGTCTGAAATGAGATCATAAATTGTCCAAGGAAGGATTTGTCTCTTACAATAGGACTTGTACAGCAATTAGCATTTTAGCTTGCTGAATTTTAACGCTGTTTTCTGATCTTACCCTGACATAGCAAATAATCACTGAAGTATGAAAAACAGATCCAAGAAGGCATTTTAAGACTATATAATCTGTTCCCTGCTCTGAAACAAGGTTTAAATATATCTGTCAAGAATTGATATGTGTCCAACCTTAAGGAGGTCCAGAAACAGAGGTCCCACAGGCTCATAAAGCATGTATATTCAGGGGTTTAAGTGTACATTTACACTTATTTACTATACATGTTTTGCTACTGTTTTTATCTGCATTACTTTCTGTAGTTTAACTTAGCATTTTTTTCTGTTTCCATCAGGTATATGGAAAATACATTATTTCCTTTTACAGCAGAAATCTTTTGTGTATTTGAAGTCTGGCCATCTTCCCACTTCGTGATTTTCCCTTGATTATGAATTAAATGAAGATAACAAACAAAAACCACATGTTGCTATAAAAAACCCCAGAACCAAAACCTCAGAGTTAAAGTTAGGACTAGGCAGTACAAAGGCACTAGATGAGGTGCTGAGATTTTCCTTCTGACCCAGAAAACTACAGAAACATAAACTGTGTGGATAATTGTTTCTCTTGCACAGTTGCAATAGAAGGTGCCTGACAGTGTTTTGTGGACTGCAGAGGATATCACAGAGATGGTCTCAAGGGCTTTAGAACTAATGTGGATGTTTCCACTTCATTACTTTCCATGGACCACGGTCTCATCTGCCTGTATTAACAAATGGTTAGCCCTCTGGAAGACATGCTACTGGTTATATTCTAATGATGACATAATTAGGAAGCAGAAATAGATCTCTGTGAGAGGACTGCCTGTAGCCATGGCCCATGGGATACTTGGTTTGGTTGTACATATATTCCATTGCTGAAGCATGTATGGTGTTAGAGGAAGTGTCAGAGGGATAAAAATCAATATAAGTATTTTTGGGGGATACTTAATTTGTTGCGGTTCTGGAAGTCATACAAAGTTCTGTGTGCTGAATTTTCAAGAACATTTTCATTTTAAGACGATATCTGAAACTTAGGTTGGAGAGCAGTGCAGCAAGCTGTACTAATAGCTCTAGCATTAGAACTGTAAAATTTATTAAAGTGTTTTAACAGGAGAAAATATAATTAAGGTATAGTATAATGTAGCATAGCATAGTATAGTATAGTATATACTATATTATATAATATACTATATTAAAGAGTGGATGGGGTTTTCTCTAGTTTACATTTATGAACAGAAAGACCTCATGTTTGTATTGTAAAAAATGAAGCTGAAAGCAAAGTCTTGTTTTGAGTAGGCCTTACAAATAAGCATTAGAATGTGATGGACATAACAAATCAGAAAACAGGAATAATATGTGAAGTATCTTCTACACTGGTTGTTAAAAATTCCACCAGCCAGAAAATAAACATAAGGCCCTGGTACAGACCACACCATGTCTCATATTTTTTTGTTCATGTGGCTGTTCCAACTCGTTTACAGTCATTACTGCTTACAGAAAAATAAAATCCAAAACCAGAAACAGCAGCCAGTGTAATGCTGAACCTTGGGACTGAAATGCTCTTCTATCTGATATCATCTTACTGTGTAGCAGATGATAATTGATAAACTGTCTCAGATTATATGTAACCAAATTTTAGTTTTCTTTAATGCAGTAATCCAATACCAATTTAATTTACACTACGGGAAATTTACAACATGCTAATTCAGTATATTATCCAGATCTTTGATTTTGAGATGATACTTAAAATTATTTCTATTATAGTGTCAATATATTTATATATTTAGAGATAGACATAGCTGAAACAAGTTAGTGTTTCTTCTGCTCAAACACATTGGCTTTTCTGCTCAAAATGGGAGTATATGAACTAATTTTCTCCATTCTTTGCAAGAGCCAGGAGCCAAAATTTGAGTGGCTTATACAATGAGAGTTAAAATGCATTATCCAGAATAATTAGCAGTACTAGTTGTATGATTATGATTAAATGTGATTTAAATGCCTGCTTAAAAGTAAGCAACAGAAGGCTCCTTCTAATAAAAGCAGCACAGAACAGAATGTTATTCCAACTTGCCAGTTCTTTTCAAATCCATGTCTAAACTGCATGTCCTGACTGGGTATCCCATTTGCTACAAATAACATATTGCTTTGGCTTTGAAGTTTTTATTTTTATATTTATGGATATCGTTGTGATGGTTCCATCTCTGTCCTTATCTCTGAAGTTATACATGTCAAAATACCATACATTCTCTTGTTATTTTGATCTCCGTGGTTACATATGATACAGAACTGCCCAAATTTTTTATTGCAATTTGTGAATGCACCTTCAAGTTTGCTGTTTGTAACAGGCTCTATTTTTTCCAATTGGCTACTGTAATTGCATCATGTTGTGTTTGATGGTATCTTCCAGTTCCCTGATTGAGCAGAGCATGAGCACGAATCCTCAGAACAGTGCACATTCATACACATATTTATGAAAGCTTTTCTGTGGTCAGTGATCACAAAAAGAAATTTGGGGTTCATCCAGATTTGAAAAAACAAAAGAATACATGTATTTTTAAAGAAAGAACAACTGGATGGATAATTTGTCATTATGTTCACTTCTTCTAAGTGATTTGGCTAGATCCCACAGCTGGCACTTACAAGTACTGTCGTACTCCATAGTCCCATTGAAATCACAGGGATTACTGGTGCAGTAAGCTTTCATTCAGCTCAGCTGAAGTTAGCAGAACAGTTCTTGTACTTTTTCTAACAAAGACAAATTCATCTATGGATGCATTGGATTTAGGGGTAGCCTATGGAAGTTGTTATTACCCCTTGCTACTTGCAGGTTGAATTTGGTACTTGCAATATCCATTTGCAACCTGGGCTGTGTTTAAAGCAGGGGAGGGTAGTATGGCCATCACCCAAATGATTAGGGCACTGTGCAACTTTTCTGTCTGGTCCACAGACTGAGGAGAGACTATAAACTGGATCTCTTGGAAGAGGGCCATAACCCATACCCTGTGCTCAAAGAGGTGGAGGCATCAGAAATATCATGTCTGGTTTCAGTCACTGTGCCAGGCTGGTCCCCTCCCTGTGATCACAGCATGAGGCAGGCACCCATTGCTCCAGAGCCAGCATCACTGGGAGGTCTAAATCTTTATCTTATTTGCAATGGATCAGCTGTGCTTTTGTAGCTTTTTCTCCACTCATTTTTTATAAAAACATTCTAATAGCTCCTCTACAGATTTGCAGGCACCATACTGCTTACCACAAATATATGTGTGTGTCCGTTATTTAATTTTTTTGGCACTCTAAAACCAAATTATTCCTATTTTTCTGACATAAACAATGAGACTGGGAGAGGGCAATTAGTTTTCTTATTTTTGGAGTATAGAATTAGGACAGATGAAATGCAAGGTTCTTTCCATTATGACTTCTGTAATTTTGGGGAATGCCTATGCAGTCTTGTCTATATCATCAAAGTAAGTATAAGTAAATCTAGCCTAACTTCAGAGATGAAACTGCATTACTGCATTAAGAACTGGAATTTCTTCCAATTAAAGAACTGTATTCCAATTAGTAGCTCTAATGAGTTCTTAGAAATCCTTTAGAGAGGATTTTATTCTTTCGTAATTTCTACTTTCCCTTGCTTACAGGGTAAATTTGTCAATAATAATTTTATGAATGTGGAATCTTTAGTTTTTTCCACACTTCTTTTCAAAGAGGTAAAAATCAACAAAGGATAGTTCATTGTGCTATTTACATTTAAATGTATTCACCCATTTCAGTCTTGAGTGTCCTCTGAATTCAGCTTTATTCATTATTTTGAATTTATTTATGTCAGAAGCTGTCTGATGATTTATGAAAGCCACCAGGCATATTGCAGGGTAGTCTCTGTGCTTTGCTTTTGTTCGCCATTTTAGAAGAATAAACTCTAGAAGTAGATGAGGTTTTTGAACAGCTTCTAATAATTATTTCTGTATTATACAACTTTTTCAATTATGTGAGACTAGAAAAAGAAGTTGGAGTCTGAAAAAATCAAGGAAATTTTTTTCAGGAGAAAAGAATTTTGAGTACTATCAAGATTTGATGGAATTAATTTGAGACCTATAATCAGGTGTTTGAAAAACTTCCACCTAGATGGTGAAAATTCAAAAAAGTGGTGTCACTGCATTTGACCTAGACAAGGAGGAAAAACTCTTCAACACAAAATTCTACCCACTCACCAGCAAATTAGGATAAGCCTTAATTTTACTGCATTTGAAATGAGAAGATAAATGTAGGTTTTGTTCAGACAGAAATTTGGCCTAGGTATGACAAATTATATTATCTTATGCTATTGGCAAAAGGCAGTGTAAAAATAATATTGGCCCAGTACAGGGTGAGGATGGTCACCTCACAAACAGGGACAGTGACAAGGTAGAGGTGTTTAATTTCTTTTTTACCTCTGTCTTCATTGTGAATGATGGACCAAGGGTGTCTCAGTGACCTGAGCTGGAGGACCATGACTGCAAGGATGATCTCTCAATCTACAATGAAAGTGTGCAATCTGCTGCTCCATGCTCCATCTATGGGTCCTCATGGCATTCATATTAGAATCCCTAAAGAGCTGGCTGATGTAATTGTAAAATCTCTCTTGGTGATTTTTGTGTGGTCTTGGCAGTCTGGAGAGGTGCCAACTGACTGTAAGCTGGTGAATGTGGTCCCAATTTTCAAGAAGAGCAAGAAGGAGGACCCCAGAAACTACAGGCTTGTCAGTCTCACTTTCAGTGCCTGGTAAAGTTATGGAGAAGTACATTAATATAACTGAAAGACAAAGCAGCCACTGATCACAGTCAGCACAGCTTCATGAGAGGAAAATCCTGCTTGCCAAACCTTTTTTCCTTTTATGACAAGCTAACCCACCTGGTTGATCAAGGGGACCCAGCTGATCTTTCTGGATTTCAGTAAAGCTTTCAATGCTGTCACATAGAATCCTTCTGGATAAAATATCCAGCTCACAGCTGGATAAACACATCATGTGATGGGTGAGCAGCTGGCTCATGGGTCAGGCACAAGGGGTTACAGGGAATGGGGGGACATCACACTGGGGACCTGTCACTAGTGGGGTTCTGCAGGGCTCATCTTAGGCCCTGTGCTCTTTGACAGCTTCATGAATTCCTGGATGCAGGAGTGGAAGGGACACTGAGCAAGGCTGCAGATACAAAACTGGGAGGAGCTGTTGACTCCCTGGAAGGCAGGGGGGCCCTGCAGAGAGACCCGGACAAACCAGAGGGCTGCAATCACCAACCATGAGAGGCTGAACAAGGGAAAGTGCTAGGTTCTGCACCTGGGATGGGGCAGCCCTGGATGTACAGACAGACTGGGGAGTGAGATGCTGGAAAGCAGTGCAGGGAAAAGGGACCTGGGGGTCGTGGCTGATGGAAAGTTGAATGTGAGTCAACAGTGCCCTGGCAGCCAGGAGAGCCAGCACTGTCCTGGGGGGCATCAGGCACGGCATGGCCAGCTGGGCAAGGGAGGGGATTGTCCTGCTCTGCTCTGCACCTTTGCACTCTGCTCTGCATCTTGAGGCCCTGGGGGCAGTTTTGGGGGCCACAATGTAGGAAGGATATTAAACCATGGTGTTACCCTGGAGAATGCTCCCATGCAGGGCCAGGAGTTGGACTCAGTGATCCTTCTGAGTACCTTGCAGCTCGAGATATTCTGTGATTCTGTGATTCTATGATCTTGCATCACAGTGGAACTGGAAGAGGTGAGGGAAAAACAAAAGATTTCTGGATTGGTATTGCTTTTTATTTTAGTATCTGCACTCATTCTGAAGCCTCCTATTTCTATTGCTGTCTCCAGCAACAAAGATAAAGATCATGGAAGCAGTGATTTTTATTGTAAAACTTGATTCACTTAACCACAGATGCAATGCTCTTCATGTAAATGAAACAGTGTTTCTTTACTACTTTTCTAATTTAGGATTTTGTTTGTACATAATGAACATTTACAAGTGAGTGCTATTGCTCACCATAAATGTAAAGTGAAGCTTTTGAGTCTATTAAAATAAATTTTTCTTGGCCAGGAAAAGAGCACCCAAGAAACTCATTGTGAGAGTCATTTCTTGTTTTCACACACTTGAGAGAAAAATTACTCTATCCATAAATGGATTTTTTTTCCCAGCTTGTTTTTCCACAGTGTTTTTAGCCATTTTGATCATCCTTGTATTGGGCACTCTGTTTACTTTCAAAATTAGACCCCTGGTGTTTCAAAACCTAGATTCAGTATATCATGGTTTTGCAGTTGGTTAAGTCCAGAGCTTTTTCTGGTGACCTTACACAAAAGAAACCAGAGTAGTTCCTGATGAGTTCTTCTGAGTCTCAGACTGCATTCACAGTTTCGTGGATGACACAATGACTTCTTTCCACAGTTTAGTAAGAAACATTGCCAGGCTGCAGCAAATTGCCTTGCCTTGCTTCTTAACTGTCTCATTTGCTTGGGTCTGAGGGGAAAAACATCTCTAGATAAAAGAGGTTCTGCCTCATTCCAATGGGAGAATAGACACAGGAGATCAAAATTTTAATCTTATGTCACTTCCAGGAATCCTGTTAAACCAAAATTTTTTTGAAATATGTAATGTCTGTCTGTATTTAATTCTTTCATACTTGCCAGGCAGCATCCTAAGTGCTCACAGAAGTCAGTACAGGCTTTGGGCATAGGAAGACTGCTCCATCATAACTAAAAATCAGCCTTTTTCCTCTTGGCACCTATGGACAATACTGTGGTTTTGGAGTTACAAAGACCTCCTGCTCCAGTTGAGGAAAAAGAAAGGAGGGAATCAGAGCTCAAAATGTCAGTGGTGAGAGACAATGCAGCAGTTTTGCTAGAGCTTTCTTCTGCACTCCAGGTACAAGCTCTAGTGGACTCATTCTCAGGAATTTGTCTTTCTTATTTCTGCTAAATTACATATTTGGTGATATCAGCCTCATGCAATCACAAGAATTCTGTGAAAATATTAGCAGGAAAATAATTCACCGTGAACTCAGGAGAAGCTGGATAAAGAGGAAAGAGTAGATACTGTTTTTACATTTTAGGTTTTTCCCCCTCTTGTTTATCATGAAAGTTTGTGATGGGGACAGAAAGGGGTTTTGCTATACTGAGTGCTGTTAAAAAGGGGAAAAAAGTCAGAAGGAAATAAACAGTGGATACAATTAATTGCACTATTTCAGTCAGAAATAGTGACTATTTCTGCCACATGGACTCAGACTTTGTAATGGCTTTTCACAATCAGCCATCTGTAAGCCTCAAATTGGTATGGTGTCTGCAGTATTTATTTTGAAATGCTGTATAACCTACAGCATCTGGGAATGCCCTCAGCATGTACTGTGCAACCACATACTATATAAATATTAGGGAAGACTCAAAGGACTCTTGGGTTTGGTTTTTGGTTTTGTTTTTTTTTTTTCAGAAACAAGTCCAGGAAGGAATAAGGTTCGTCCAAGTGTAGGTAACATTGTGTGCATCCTTTTTAATTTGCCCTGTCATTGTGGACATTCTTGTTCTTTGAGATATAATAATATAAATTCTTGATGACAACATTAGCAGATATTACAATAGAGTAACAAAATATTCTGAGGAGAGGGCTTCTGGGAAGTTATGATGGAATACTGTCATTGGTGTTCTCTATTCTCATTAAAATCTTTCTGTCAACTATTTTGGCTATATTTCAAATGGAATAACATGTATATATGAGTAGTTGATTGGGACTAAAGGTTGAATTCATGTGTTTATAGAGTTATTTTGAGACAAGAAATTTCTTAATTTGTTGGTATACTGAGACAGAAAGCCTTCTTCCATCAAGAGACTTTGTGAAAACAAATTTGTTAATGTTTTTGAGGTGATGCCACTTGGCACATGAGGAATAATGATTGAAAAACTGAAAATATTTTCAAGCAGATGCACTTAATTTTACATCAAACTTATCATGTTCTTTCAGCATGAAAAATGGAGAGAGAATAAAAGTCAAAGCACTTTAAATGGACACTTCCAAAATAGCACCCAATTCTACAATATATTGATATTTTAAAATATTTGCCTTTATGACTTACTGTGTCTTCTACCTTTTATCCAAAACGTTTCCTATATATATATTTCCTATGTATATTTCCTTATGGTTGTTGCTATTGCTTCAGAGTAAGAAAATATTTTTTGTTTTGAATAGACCTGGAAATTTTCTTCTTTTCAATTCAATCAACAATCTCCCTTCCACAGCATTTTCTGAGAGCAGGTTCTGTTAAGAGATGTAACAAGCATTCTATGGCATTCTTTAAGTCATTTAATTGATTTTATAATTTCAGTTTAATTAAAAATATACCTCTCTTTGCAAATTGTTACTGTCTGAAGATTCTTCTGGTGTTGCTAGCTGGAAAATAATTGTAAAATAACACTTCGACATTCAAGATTTTTATAGTGTACTCTTTAAAGTGTACATACTTCATAAAAAGAGAAGGCGGCTGTATATTTGAATTTAGATGGTCCTTAACTGAGCTTGTAGCAGCTTCTTAATAATCCTTACAGCTGAGTTGCCTGAGAGAGTGTTATATTTTCAGATTCTCAGCAGAATTCTTCTGCTATTCAGCTTAAAAATTTTTAGCACAGGGAAGGGAAAAAGTAGTCTTGAGATCTTCCTGTGAAGTTAACTAGATAGTTGTTTAGATAGATGACATGGAAATATGCTTTTCTATCTTTGGACAAAGCTTTGATTACAGAAAATTATGACTCTATGTGGATAACTTTCTTCGTTCTTTACTTACTGAAGTGTAGGATGAAGGCAAAAGCTGTGAAAGTATTTCTGGTAGCACTAACACCATGAACCAGGAGATGAGTTTTATTACATATATGACATGTTTTTCTCAAAGCAGTTTTACAAAAAAGTTCACTCTCTGTTTCATAACAAATTCCAACATCAAAAGTTGGAATAGATTGACAATTTTATGTTAGGTATTTTCCCATTTTTCTAAATAACTCCTTGAAGGGATTGTCTTGGTAGACAGAGAACTGTAAAGAGAGCTGTCTGACTTTTTATGCTTTGCAAAGCAAACGTTACTCATGACAAGGTTGTTTCAAATATCTACTTTTGCAACTAGCCTGCCTGTATTACTCATTCTTTAGTGCAGATTAATGTACCCCTTCGTACTCATGTCAAGCAGTCCAAATGTGTAAGTTACCTGACTGAGGATTTATAGATCATACAGGAGAACAAGGTTTTTTTTCAGATATCTACTGACCTTAGAGGCTACAGCCTACACCTTACTTTCAAATTTAGTTGAGCATTTCACAGAACTCTAGTATACTGCTGCAGCAAGGAAAGCAAGAATTAGTGCAGATCTACATAATTTGTTGCTTTTCTGAAGATGTGCCCACATAGAACTCCTAATTCATCTTGGACAGGTACTAAAGATCTCAATTTCCGAATGAATTTTTGCCTTTCAGAATGGATGGGTTGTTTGGAGGACTTTCCAAATATTCAAAAGGGTGAAAATCTACCAAATAGTAATTTGCTATCTTCAGATTACCAATATATAAAAACCAGAGATAACTGCAATTTTCCACTCTTTCTTAAATGCATTTCTTTACACTCTTTTTTTATTATACACTTTAGAGGAGTTGACAGAAAAGAAATAGCTCAATAAAAACTACCAGAAACATCTAAGGAAATAACTTTTGAGAAAGAAATACTTCTGTGGTAAAACTTCATCCTGATTTTTCTCCTAATCATGACAAACTTTTCCACTGTGGGGGTACATTTTCTTTTACAGAAGATGACAGCACTTAGTTTCCTTATATAAATATCAGAGATAAGGGTGAAGGTCACCTGCTGATTAAATGTGAAAGAAATAAGGGACTAGTAACCATTTCCTCAAACATCTTTCTTTTAAGGATTCTAAGTCCTTTCTACAGTGAAAATTATACTAGAACAGTAAAAGACATTGAATCAGTACATTTTTGCTGTAAATATAAAGATAATTCAGATAGTTTTAGAAGCAATTCTTACATAAATTGGCATGGGTAAAAATAAGAAAAGCCTATTTTAAATGACACAAAGATTATGACATTTATGTTTCTCGACTACAGCTCACTCCTTATTTGACAGTTCTCATCACTTGCACAAATGAGACGTAGGAAATGCTGTTGTGTTGCTATCAAGGCAGTTATACACTTCTGAAAAGCAAAAAGGTGCTTTTAAGTAAGACTTTTGTTGTTGTTTCGCTTTTTTTTCCTAATTGACTATAAGAATGCATAATCACATTAGGGTAATAACTAACAAAACTAATGGAAATCCAGGACTTTTTAATGTAGTGATTGTGGAACTGAGACTAGCATGTAAAAAGAAAAGTGTAGCTCCTGCTGACTATGTTTTAGTTCCAAAACAATTAACTCTGTCAAATAATTAATATTTGTTGACAAGACCAAGTTAAGTGCACGCAGCATCACATGTCTTGTAATTAGTTGGGATGATAAGATAATATAGACTGAAAATAATCAATTTGAGCTGCCAAAGCTGATCACTTAAGCTGAGTGAAAAAAGAAACAAGCAACATTCCTCTATGGATTTCATGCACACTCATAATTAACTTTGCCTGCTTCTTTGGCCTTTTCATATTTCAGCTCTGAATAGCCAAGTTTCATTGGTGTGAGTGTTTTTGAATGTTTATTTGAGAGTTCCCTGAGGAAATTTGGTGGGACAAACCCACTAAGAGTCAATTAGAAGTAATTTATAACACTAAACATACTTGATAAAATGAAATCTAGCTAAGCTATTTAAAGAATAATTAAACTAAATTAAAGAATATTTAAAATATTTAATGTTGAAATGTAAGTACTAAAAAATAGCTGTTCACAACTGAACTGTTTTTACCAGAAAAAAAGAAAAATCCTAACCCATTTCAAGCTGTTAAATGTCAAAACTTAATGTGCATCTGTTCAGATTCGCTTCAAGGGGATAATATAAAAACAGTAGCCAAACACATCTTGTTTCAATTGATACCTATTTCTGTCCCAGTTAAATCAATGAAAGTTATACTGTGTTAGAGTTACTTTAATAATGAGTCCTTCTAATAATATAATCCATTAGACCAGAGATTAGGTATTATGACAGCATGAGCTATAGAAAAATCTTTACAGGGTAGAAAATTTGAGAGATAAATTATTCATTCTAAATTATTTGTTCTAACCAGCTTTCCTATCAGATACTTTACAGCTCTACAGCTTGATGTTAGAGATCAAGTATAATCAATAATATAAATTATTTAAATGTAAGTTTAATAGGGAGGTTTCTTTACACTCAATTTTTTCCTATATTCTGTGACACTGGAGAGTTAAAATGAACTCTATTTATGTTAAACATTTTGGGTTTTTAGGATTGTTACTGAGGTTTCTAAGAGTTTTCTTTTCAGGCTTGGATTTTTTTGCCTTAAAAATAAATCATAATCCATTTTGCAATTTGAAAATTTAGAGGAAATATTTTCCTTATGGCCTTTCCCATATGCATATACAGTGTGAAGACAAAGGAAAAAAGCAATATCCTGCATGCTCAGTGTTACTAGAATAATTCTTTAGTAGTCTTTGAAAATGCTATGCAGCAGAAAGACCCAGGGTTCTTTTTCATGAAGCACATTAAGAGAGAAAAAAATCAGATATAAAAGCTATGTGACAACCTACATACCAGTGTTCCTCCTTCAGGTTCAAGGAGGAAGAAAATTGGCAGGAAGGACTGGGTGGCACGGAAAAAATAAAGTGGACTCAAGTAAGAAATAGTGTGAATGGAGTGAAGCATGGGGAGAAGCAGAGAATATATGAGACAGGTGTTTTAGAGGTATGGTGATGACATTTATAATACAAGAATTCAGTACAAGCAAAGAGTGTGATGCTTCACACTTATATCTGAATAGAAACTGATTTATTTTCTGAACTATCTCTTTGTCAATTATTAACCAAGCCCAGGAATATGCAGCCAGCTCTAAATTATAGAAAATTTAAAAGTACACATATTTGGATTCCAGAGGCCAAGTTACCTGCTGAAATAAAATAATTACACACTGTCCTGAAAAAAACAATTTGCTCAAATATTTTACTAGGAAAGTTACACCAACAGCTGGGTTTGTATGGTTTGCATGAAAAAGTCTGCCTTAATCTGGCTGATTGATGTTTGGGTAATCTTTTTAGGACATTATCTTTGGCATATTCCTATTCTATGGTGTTTATTTAAACAAGTCTCTAAAAGACCATAAAATAAAAAAAAATAATTAGCTGAGGAGGGATGGTGATCATTGTGTTTGGACATCAGATGTCTGCCAGGGTAAAATCATTGCTCCACTAAGAATTGCTATTATCCCAAACTAAATTAAAATCTTGCAGTAGAAAGTTATTGCTGAGACTAGAAAACTGTAGAAATATTGTAGAAAAAGCTTCTCATCCAATTTTTATGAGCCTGCTTGTAAAAAGTTAAAGAGGGAGCAGGTAAGACTTTTTGTGTGTGTACAATTTATTTCAGAAAGAAAAGTTAAAATAGCATTTCAGGGGTTCTTGATGATACACGGTGTTGGAACATCGCTTTTAATACATTTCTTAAGCTATCTAGCAGAAATTTATTTATATGCTATGGGGCACAGTGTAGGAACTGCAGGCTTTGCAAACTCTCAGTAGTGATGAAAATATTAGTATGCTAACTTTCATCTAATTTCCATGTCTTAGCGTGCAATTGAAAAACAAACAGATAAATATTAAAATTATTACTTTTTTAATTAAAAGTACCTACTAAGGTTTTGGCATGAATATTCACATAGATTTAATTACAAGGTAAATGTCAAATGTTCTTGAAGGCAGCCTAGGAAGGGAGATACAGGGCTTAGAGCCTGAAGCAGCCATGCTACAGTGATTGCTAAAACAACCAAGGCACAGACCCAGGAGACCATGACTGCAAATTCTAATTTTCAGCAACAGAGAATCAAAGGAAACTTTCCATTTTTGCAGAGAAAGTCCTAAATATTGAACTATCAGTTAAAACACTGAGAAAGGTACTGAATTGGCTATTGTGTCCTTAATATTCACAACAGATGAAAATTACTGAAGTGGTTTGTAGGCAAGACATGTTAATGCATGCATTGGGGCAGGCTTAAATATTCTATGTATGTCAAGCCACTAATATTGAAAACACTTCTGCAGAACATTAGGTCACTTCTAAGTTTCAGAAAACAAAGTGCAATTAAACCTCAGATGCCTTTATGTTCAGATGATAGAAGAAAATTTGTTTCACAGATAGCTTTGAATTTGTTTTTATGAAACACCCTGGAGAGTCTATGGATCTAGTTTATAAGAACCTTGCATATGGTTGCATCATTGTGATGGAAAAAAAACCTGAATCAGATCCCAAATACAAGATTTAAGACTCTAACAAGATCATCATTAGATACATATTCATATTTTCTATGAGTTTTTCTTTCTGTATATTGTATATATAGATGACAGAAGTTCTCATTATCCCACACTGAAAATCCCATTTTCACATTTTGCATTTCAAAATCACATTTTCACATTCATTTCACACAATGAACTAAAGTTTATCAAGGAGAGAAATACCAGATGTCTTGTTATATATGCTCAGTGGTGAGAGATTTCTTGTTTCTTGACTGCCTTTGTAATTTTAAACTTTAAGCCTAATTTTTTAAACTTTGATATATGCTCATGAGATTTAGGGTGTGAAAAGAGAGAACAGACTTTGTAGATAGACTAAAAAAGCACTCAGATGTTTTGTGGTGAGTGGTAGCATATCACCTTGGGTTCCTGACTCAGGATGTGTTGTGCAGGCTAAAGAATAAAAGCAAGGCTGTGCAGGGATGTGGCAATCCACCAGATGTTGTCTGCAGATGTCCTTTATTTAAAGATCCAGTTGACCACTACAAAAATGTAGGCAGGCTGACTAAACAGAGTAAAAGAATGAAAGGGAAAACCAAAGCACAGTATGTCAGTGATTTACTGCACAGTGATTTAATCTGGCTACAAAACATTCACTGTTGGGAAAGTCACTGGCAGAGCCAGATGTCAGAATTACTTTGTTGTCAGTAATCACTTGTCTTCCTCTAAGTCAGATGCACAGTGTGGTCATCTGGCATAAATCCCCAAGACATGATTGTGAGAGGGACATTATGGAGTGAATATAAGAAAATGTGATTCCAATTTGACTCCCATTATGAAATTCAAATATTTCTAAATACCTCTCACCATTATGAAAGATCAAGTAATTATTTTGATCAACTAATATGGGGAATGAAACATAAAAATACCTATTAATGGAAAATACTTTGAAATATACAAAAATTTAGAGATAATACAGAAAAACAAGAATACCACTAATCCTCAAAACAAATTCTTATGTTTTCAATTTAACGGTATATTTTCTATGACACTTACTAGTGCTGCAGCATTTTTCTGGTGTTTTGCATATTTAAATTTCATTCATGCAACAACCCACTGAGCTGGAATATAGTCAGTATTATTGCCAGCTTCCAAAGAAAGAGGACAAGGTGGAGATATTAAGTGACTTGCACAAGGTCTCTTATCAAGTCTGTACCAGAGCTAGGATTACAATTTGGAAGCTCTTGACTTCTTGTTTGGTATTCAACAGCCTAGACCATGACATTCCTCAAATCCAATTTCAAACTCTTATAAAATAATAGCGGAAACACAAGGGAGCAAAATGCTAGTCAAAATAATGCTACCAAAAGATTTGTCAGAGACTTTGATAGCACAAAATTAGTCTATGAGCTGATTATAACACTTCCATGAGCAATAAATATCAGATACTCTTTTAAAAATGCATGACATTTGTTTCCAAAATAATCTTCTTCCCTTAAGAATAATTTGAAAAATTTCTTCATTTGTGCCTTGCTATGATTAATGTTACGTGTCCCAAAACCAGCTGAGTACCTAGCAGAGATGGATTGAAATAAGAACTGTGGTGCTGGGGAAACACCCAACCATGACATTGGTACCCTTATTCCAGCCAGTTTTAAATGATAGCTTTAGATTCTAAATGGTTAAAACAATTCAATATTTAAAATTTCAGATGTTGTACATTGGGACTGTAAACTCCCTTGAGGGCAGAGAAAATTGATGGAGTTTGTTAGGAAGGTTAGATATGTAAGAAGTAATAGTAGGAGACTGTCTTACTTGCCAAGGCTCATTTAATCCTCACAGTGATATGAAGCTGAAGAGAAAGCACAAACACAGAGGGAGGAACAGTGCCAAATGACACCAAGCATTTCTACTGAGCACAAGATTAGCTGGAAATGTCATATGACAGCAAATATAGCTAAGATTTTCTTTGGGTGATCCATAATATCACAAAGTCACCAAGTGAAGAGAAAGACAGCAGTCCTGCAGATTTTACTGCACTCAAAACTGAAGACTGAAAACAGATTTAGACCACCATAGGAGGTCAGAAATGCTTTAAAAATTATTAAAAATTCAGCAGGAATGAGTGATTAGAGAAGATTAAAATAGCTTGCTGTATAAATGATAAATGATGACTTAAAAGAGATATCTGGCTACAAATAGATCTGTTCAAAATATTGGAAGTGAAGTGAAGGCAAGTTTTCCTTTTGCTAAAAAACCAAACAAAGAACCCCAAACTTGTTAATTTGCTTCTCCAAGAACCTTTCTGACAACACATAAAAGCAATGCATCCCAATAAGAAAAGTTTCCATTCTTATTTCCTGGATAGACATATCCAGCACATAGATCAAAAAGAAGACATTTTTAAAAGTATAAAATTTTATCCATTGTTTTAATTACTAATTAAAATTAGTAATTCATTCACTAATTAGTATCAAAAATGTCCAAATTGTGTTCTCTCCCCTAGAGACATTTTGAAAGGTGAAGTATTACCTGCAGGACAATAGCAAAGCTCTCGTTCTGGCATCTGCTAAGTGCCCTCAATGTCCAGATCTGTTGAGTATTCCCTTAAAGTGTGTATGTCCTTAAGAAATTACACAGTTAAATAATGCATTATCTTTATTCCCTTTCAAACTGTACTTCAAATTCTAAATAAGTCTTATGTTTTTTATTTGTTTTTGTCCTGATGTCTCTGTATTGTTTGCACAAGTATACTTGTATGTGCTACCACAAGTGTATGTGCTACCACTTTTTATCCTAACCACCAGAGTTACATCTTGACAAACTATAAATAAAGAAATCCTTGTATTTTGTAGGGCTTAAATACAATGGAGGAAAGGGACCCATATCTGAATGCTCATCAAATATTTTTCTAGAGAAATGTATTTCTCCACAGGGCTATTTTCTTACCTTTACAGGGTTATTTTCTACATTTTGAGTACAAAGAGCATGTGAATAGAAGGGGGAAAATCCCTATTTTTCCTTACTGGCAGGTTTCATTTCCTCATGCCCATTTGAGTGGGAGTGGGTTCCAACTCCATGAGCTAGTGCAGGGCAATAAGAACCTGCAACTCCACCCACCTGTACAGACCTTAGACCTCTTCCTTTTTCCTCCCAGCCCTTGGGGATGGTGCTACTCATGGGACAGAGAGCACATCTTCCCCTTACTGTTCCAAAATCTTAAACAACTAATGTAAAATAACATATCCTTAGAGGTGGTTATTTTTGTTGGTGTGTTATTATTAATCTCTAATTATTTTAATTTTTTAACAAATATATATGTTTTATTCACCTTCCACTAAGAGAGTGTTTGTCTTTTTGAGAAGAGCGACAGCAGAAGATGAAGTGAGATCTGCTATATCATTTTATCTTTCAGTCCTTCATTTTCTGCATGTGGCATATTGATGTGTATTGTCATTTATGTGGCTCCAGAAATGCCAGCTTGAAGGGAGCATTGTCCATGTTACAGACATGATGTGTCAGCCTCTTCTTAAAAGTAATGGAAAGGAGGCAAAAAGCTAAACCATATAAAAATTAATAAATAAACAAATAGGCAGAATATCTTGAAAATAGAGAGAGAGGAAGCATATTCTTTGACTAATGATGACTGGAAAAGCGCAGAATATTTGATGTGAACTTAACTAAGCATCTTAAGGAAAACTTTTTTATTTGTGTGACCTATTTATAGTAATTCATTAAAAATGAATATAAAAAATAAAGAAGAAATAATTTTTCCAAGACAAAATATATTTTACCTGATAGTTTTCTGTTCTCTCTCTTTGCTCCTTCTATATCTCCCTGCCATCATTAAATATCCAATAGTCATGCTTCCAAAAGATATGAAAAAGATCAAAAGGGTTTTGTCAAGTACTGATTTTTCTGAGATAAAATACTTTTAATGACTGCTTGTTAAAGCAATTAATATGAATATTGAATTTTCTCCATAAACTATTAGTAGCAATCCAAGATAAATCTATGTTGTAGGACATTTAATGCACAGAGGACATTTCAAATACATAAATATCTTATATTTTTCTGCAATGCAATAAAAATATTAATGTTATCACTGTTGCTAAAAGGTAGTTGAAAAGCAGAGAATATATATATTATGGCCTAATCTTCTTTTCTTGATAAATATTTTAATAATTATTGATTCTTTAAGCTCAAAGGCAGCACATCACAGAAAAGCTTGGCTATTAAAGCAAAAATTGAACCTTGATATTGACGAAAGTTCAGCTTTTAACTGAGGCTGGATAGCAGAAGCACAGGGATTGCTTGGAAATGCTGAAAAGAGCAAAATCCAGTGTGTTTTGGGCCAGAGAGTGATCACATGTTATAGTGATGCATTTTGTCTTTTTAAGGACCAATACTATGATGTTTGATTTTTTTGCCAGAATGACCATGTTCAGCTTGACCCTCAAATATCCTCACAATAAATTTTTCACAGTCTGTATTAGCACTGTGGATTCCATTGTGGAAACAAACATGGCTGTTCAACCATGTGTCTGTCAAAGGCTTTATCTTTTTTAGGAGGATTTCCAGTAATCAAATGTGTGCTCTGAATATCAGTGTGCAAGCACCTTATAGTAAATAGCAAAAATTAAAGTTTGGGATTTATTAGTGCTTAGAGTAACCTGTCAGTGATGGAAATTTTCATATTTAAAAATCTTTCTCCACAGAATTACTCTCTTGTTATCACACAAATCTAATACAGACTGTTGATTACTTACTGGCTTACCTCTATACATGATCCCAAAATGGCTTTGTTTTTTGAGGGGGGTGGGACAAGGGAAATGAAAGTGGGTTTGATTTATTCCTGTTTCCTCTGTAAAAAAAAACATAAATACATACAAGTTTGATATTAAATCTCTATAAAAGTAACACAGCTTTATTTAATTTTCAGAAAAGATTTGTATTCCTTAAAGTTTTAAAATTTTATTTCCTCAGTAGACCTTATTTTTTCCTAAAGACAATTGCAAGTTCATTCAAATCTATACACTTTTAAAAGTTTGGTTAAAAGATTTTATTGAAGGGAAAGAAACAGCTCTGAGATAAAAGGCTATAAATACGTAGAAACTCATGAAAGTATTACGAAACTTAATGAAGACAGCTATTTTTTTAAAGCCAAATTAGGTATAGATTTTGGGAAAAAACTAAAAAGAGAGAAAAAATAGGAGAGAAAACACAAGTAATCAATATAAACATTTCTTAGTCTTCTAAAGAGATTTATCTGATTTTTCTAATTCTAACAAAGTTAATACAAGTTAGCCTTGTTGGTTAATTCAGCATAGCAAAATGCATAAGCACAACTCCAGAGATTTCAACATTTGCTAGAAATTTTACTTAGAGATTATCAATTCATCACAGTATTTTAAAATAAGAAACAGTTGTTCAATTTGGGAAATGCTGAAGTGAATTGCTTTCAAAATCCCTTTAACTTAGATCCTCAAACTTTTATATAATCTAAATTTTTCTTGCAGGTTGAACAAATCGCTGTCTATTTAAAGACAAATTTTGCATTTTACTGTGTGAAGAGTCATTGTGGAAGCACACAAAGCAGGGAGCAGAAGTCCAACAGGACTTCTGTGGTGGTGCCTTGACCTTACTCCCTAAAAGAAAACTTGAGAGTTACTGGAATGCAGAATTTGACAATTCCCTTTCTCTTTGCTCTGAGTTCTGTGTTTTCCTTGCACTGGGCCATGGCACAGCTGTGAAGGGATTGTTGTCCTCACTGCTCTGGTGTTGGGCACAGCACCAGAGGAGAAACGTCTGTGAAATGGAGCTGTGGGTTCACAAATGCTTCTCACAGAAAGAAGATGAGTTTCAGGCCTACAAAGTAATGCATTATCATGCTGGTGCTGAGCCAGACTTTGTCAGACAATGCTGGAAAAGTGAAGGAAGCCAAGACTTACATTCTACTCCCCTCTTTTGCCCTTCAAATTGACTGGTTTAAACTTGTCACTTGTATGTCCTGGATAATAGTAACTGCATTTTAGCAATTTGCATTTTCATTCAGTTCGAGAGATTAGAAATGTTAATGTTTAAGATAGAATTTTAGAGATATATGTAGCAAAAGAAATGGTCTAATTTATAACTTTTTTTTTAAGTATAACAAAACAATTCTTGGTAGAATAATTAAATCAAACTAGTTACTTCTTGGTAGAATAATTAAATTAGATACTGCATAGAACAATAGTATATATAATGAAGAACATTGAATAAATAAATATGATGAAGTGCAGTGACAGCTAAATTTTATTTGGAAAGCATTTTTTAAAATAAATGCTTGGCATATAGGAAGTATTTATTACCAGAAAGGATCACTTCAATAGTCAGAAATCAACAAGATACCTTTTTAAAGGCTGCAAGGAAATTAAATTATTTCAGATACGTTTCTTTCACTATTTCATTTCTTTTTGCATTTGTGTGAAGTACAGTATTTGTGATTTTACTCTTTGGTCAGAGAATATGAGTATAATTCAGTATTCACAGATGTATATTGGAAGTGAGGTGTAGAAGTTTCCATAAATTCTTTCACATTGTAATGAAGATCCCACGGATCTTTGATTTTTTTGAAATATTCACAGTAGTGTTGTGACCAGCAAGGCAATCAAATCTCAATCATTCATGTTAGTATTATTCTCACCCTTTGAATTTCTGCAGCACATTTTCCTGACTGCTCATTTGAATATGAGAGAACTCACCAGACAACTACTTTTCTTTGTGTTATAAAAATATTGTAAATTTGCATTGCAAAGAACAACTACAGGAGAGAAATATTCAACATCCTATTCAAAGCCTATTTAAATTAGTACATAGAAAAACTGGACAAAAATAAAATGAGGTTCTTTATGAAATAAGAATAGTTCACCAAATCCCATGTTAAATGGCTAAACAATAGAGAAAATACAGAGTGAAGTACTCTGGTGTTCAGAAAACAATTTTTGGTAGTAATAAATAAAGAGTTTTGTTGCATATAATTTTCATGCAAAACTTGACTCCTGGCAGATTTTCTGTAGATTTTTTCCTCCTTGGATTTTTTTTAATGGTCTGTTGGTCATGTTTAAACATTCCAGCAGAGGTCACATGGTTGTGTTAGAAGTTATATAAAAATACATTGAGACATAGCCCTTGGTCAAAAAAAAAAAAAAAAANAAAAAAGCCAGTCTGAAGCTTAAAAAGTTGAAACAGAGGCACTAAAAGCATTTTATTGAGAGTCATACAGCAGTTTAGGGGAAGAGATGGGTCTACCAGTCCAGGCAACTGTTCTCTAGACCAGTGATCATACTTGTGATAAATGGCCTCTATGAGTTTAGTAAAATAAGTTCAGCCACATACTAGATAAATGTATATAATATCAACAAGATGCTGAGAATTGTGTAAGAACAAACACAGGTTTTTTTCCCTGGATCTTTGCAAAGATAAACACAATACTGTCCATGGTAAGTTTTCCCAATAGAGTGGTATTTGAAGTGTTGTGCAACTCAAAACCACAGGGGATATCAGTTGTTCCCTGCTCATCTGCACTAACTTTGATACTCTTGTACCTTGTTGCTCCTGTATCTTGTTACTCCTCTGCCCTCATAGCTCTTCAGTTTGGTTTATCAGGGCTCTTTAAGCTGACATGGCTCTGGTATTGCCATCTTGACTCCTGTGTAATACAGGTGTATCTAAGACAGGGTTCAAATTCCCGGGTCCCAGAAAACATCAGCAGTCTCCTTTATGCCATTATGGGTCTTAGTCTGTATTATACTTAGGTTTTGTAAATGGTTTGCCTTCGTGATATTAGGATACCAAGCATACTACTTTGGATGTTCACAATGTCCAGATTAGCTGTAATAGACATGACTTCAAACATGCACAATGTGCACAGCAACCTAGAAATATGCAGTCTTGGATTTGTCTTATAATAAAGGTCAGAGGCTTGTATCCAAGGCAGTTTTCCTGGTTTTCCATGATGAAATTTATACAATGTGCATGTATACAACAGGTTATGTTTCCACAATGTATTTTAAAATCAATAAACTTGGAGGAAAACATCCTTTTTCTTATTTTCTTCAGTGTTTTCTCTAAATGCTGTAACATAAAATAAGTTGCCATGCTGGGTTGTTAATCAAGTGAAAGCTATTTGACTGGCAGCTCTATGGCATACATTAATTTAATAAAGTAGGCTGTTTGCTGAGACTCAGGAGGCCTGTCCACATATCTCCTATGTGTGTTCTTGTCTGGAAGGTGGGGCTTGGCTCCTCTGGGATGGAGAGAGTCAAAGTGCTGATGGCTGCAACTGTGGCTCCGCAGGAATTCTGTGGAGTTCAGGGACAATTGTGTCTTTTCTAGCTTCATGTATGGTAGCTACTGATTTAAAATATGAAACTTCAGATTTAGATGCTCAGAATAGAGGTTGTTATACTTTTTCATTGTGAAGAATGAGCTGAGTTTTAACTGTGAAAAGTATTTAACTAGATTTTCTTCTTGCCTGAGCTTTTACTCTGATCTAGGCAAAAGTATGAACAGGTTAAAAAATAGTAACAGAGTTCTTGGCTGTAAGACATGGCCTATATTTGACTGATGCCTAAATGACCTTCTTACAAAATAAGTTTTCTCTACTCAATGTTATGCATATTTTTGACATTTCTATGGTCTACTAAAGCTAAAGAAAACCCAGTGCAGTGCTGGGACAATTTCTTTCATTTCATTTCTATATAAGTGAATGGATGTAAATAAAGGGTCCTACTGGCAGGTGGAATTTGCATACAAATTATGAAAATCAGATACACTTCAGAGGGGTGAGACTAGATAAACACAATTTGGTTTTTTCCTTCTTTTACCAAATCTTTCCCAGAAATAATATAGCTATTCCCATCAGAGATTTACCAGGATGCACTTTGTCTTGTGACCTCAGATAAAAGAGCAAAAAAACAAGAAAATCTGTTCCTAGAGTTAAAGTGGTTTCTTTTCCTACTTTTTAATTCTCAGAACATAAGCCACTGTCTCTCCTCACTTCTCTTTCTTTACTGAATTTACAGGGAAAATTGTTCTGATAGAAATATATTGATTGCAGTAAAGAAATGTATGTTACCTGCCTTGCACACCTCACAGCGATATTTAACTGGTGAGAAATGTGCTCTAACTGACACCAAACAAAAGCAGAGTTGTTTTTCATTTTAAGAGTTTGCTCTCTACGTGGCCTTGAATGTTCATTTCTTTGACAGTAGATAATGATTTATTCTCTTGCTTTGCAGTTTCTAGATGGCTAAGTGCTTAAAAAGTCAATATTGAATTTCTAAGCAGAAATCCACATATGATTGCAGTAAAGCTCCACTATCACAGCATTATATTAAGTGATGTATTGGTATATTTCACATCTATAAGAAGTTTAAATTTTACTTTTGAGCAGTATTTTAAAATGTGCTATCTTGATTTTATTAATAACATGTTTTAAATAGTTTGATTGTTTTGAGATTCACCCAAAGTGAAAAATGGAAAGTGATTTATTGCTGGAAAAATCATCCAAAGTCAGGGTAACTGTATGCTTAGAAACATAATTCTCTTTGTTCTTTGTTTAAGGTTTAAAGCCAAGTGATCCAACCATGACTGGCAAAACACAGACCAGCAATGTCACCAATAAGAACGACCCAAAGTCCATCAACTCCAGAGTCTTCATTGGTAATCTGAACACAGCTATTGTCAAAAAAGGTGACATCGAAGCAATCTTTGCAAAGTATGGGAAGATAGTGGGCTGCTCAGTGCACAAAGGTTACGCCTTTGTACAGTACATGAGCGAGCGGCACGCCAGGGCCGCGGTGGCGGGGGAGAACGCCAGGATCATTGCAGGGCAGCCACTAGGTAAGGGCTGGTTAATACCATTAAAGTACTCCTTTCCTTTCTGTTTGAAATATCCTCTGCTGCTGGTGCCCACGGGAGTAGAGAGTTTGTTTTGCTGATGTTCCATCTCAGCATATTTCCAGGATGTTGGAACCGATAGAAATTTCAACATATTATGTGTTACCCTATTGTGTGTTAGCCCTCTAAACTGCTAATTTATTAAACAGATCACTTCTGAAAACTTTATACTTCTTTTTGTAGTTCCACTGTAGTGAACATGATTAGTCTTGTGAGGAGAAAAATTACTATTTTTTCTTAGACTCTAGTTAGTAAATTTAGAGGATTATATAACAACAGAGCTTGTCTAATAGATGAGGTTGTCTTTCATGTAATGAATCTAAAATGATACCCAGCCCAGTGATGTGTCAGATATTATACAGCAACAAAAGAATAGTTTTTATTTGTCCTTGAAATCGCACCAAATCAAACTGTAACAGTGTTATTAGAGAAGTCTATTATTAAAAACCAAGGCTGCAGTTTCCCCACGTAATACTGTAAACATTGTTCATCTGCATTCCAACGAAAGAAAAAAAGTAATATTTTTTCTTCAAGTGCTTTGTTATAAAGCTTAAGTAAAATCTAGTTTGTACACAATGCAGCTTTTACCTCTGAAAGCTATTTTTAATTACATATGTAGGCTGTCAGTGATAAGCTCTGTACTCCATTACTAGCCTTACCTGTCATGCATATACAGTAGTAATGTGCAGTACAGCAAGATGTTTGGTAGGACTCAGAAGTCTTTCACTAGAGTTTTGAACTGTATTGCTCATATCCAAGTACATAATGGCTATGTCAAGAAAAGGTTAAGTGCAGCCAGTATTTTGGCTGTAACAAGCCATAAAGAATGGATATGGCTTGTTCATTTTCAGTGTTGCAGGCTGTGGAAATCTATTTTTCTGATTGTTTGTAGAAACAAGCATTTTTGTTAGATGGGTTGTTCTTTCATCACAGTTGAACAGTAATTTTAAGTTTTATAACTCCTACCTTTTGGGTTCAAGAACAAAACAGATTAAATAATTTCAGTTGTATTCAAGGGGAGATTGCTTTCAAACTTCATTAGGAAAAGTCATAGAGTTGCGTGAAATAAAGGAACTCAAGTGATAAAAGCAAGGCAGCAAAGTCAGTCTGTGGGATGGCATTATTAGAAGACATTTCCTGGAGCAGTGTTCTCCAAGCAATAGGCCATGTAATGCCATCAGTGCATTATTTACAGCTTCTTGCACACTGGTCTGACCAGATTTTTTAAACTGTGTTTTCCTAAGGCAATAGATCTGTTATTACTATGATTACTGTTGCTAGACTCTTTAAGTATTTCTTGTGGCATCTATAATATGCCAAGCATTTTGCACAAGGAAATGCCCTTGCTCTACTCTGTGTACTTTTGTGCTTTCTGTAGCAGGGAAGTGAATTTGTTGCAAAGGAAATTAAATGACCAATTGTTACTTTAATTGTTTGACTCTTGTAATAATAACAGAAATGGTTTGTTCAATATTAAGTTTCAACTGTTTAGTCTGAAAATACTTTGATTTTTATGCACACTCTCCTGATGGCATATAGTTCCTAATATATCAAGGAATATAAAGAATTTTTCTTTTAGCTGTTCCTAATTTGCTCTTTTTTATGTGTGAAATACAGTTGTTATCAGTATGGTTTGAAAAAAGAATGAATTTGTAAAAGTGGTATTTCTCATTAAAGAAATTGTTTCTATGAATTCTTTTAATTGGCAGTAGACATTAAGAGTCGCCACACATTAATGAGTAGATGACTGAGAAAATTTACTTGGGATTATGACCCAGAACATTTTATGCACAATTAGTGCATTATTGTGAAACTTCTTGATGAAAATTACTTTTTTCTCTGTCCTGAGAGCTTTGCATTCTGAAAGAAATAGAACTAACAAATTTATATCAACAATCAAGTTATGAAAAGGGACTAGAAAATCCTGTTACAATTGTACAAATGAATTTGATTAACATTACTTAATTTTCTTTTAAATTGTATTAGAATACATTAGTAATATGATGGCTGGATGATAATCAGTTATGGAAAGCTATTTGAACAAAGGAATATTTGAAAAAGATTATCTCACAATATATGCCTGATACTACTATAGACTCTGGTACTCAGCACCTCACAAAAGAAAGCATAACTTCATTTTGATTGCATTATTAATGTACATTAGCTCTTTCATGGTATAGTAAACTGAACTGTTTACATTAGCTCCTGCCCATAATGGACTAATGCCATTCAAAATTATGGAGCTTATCCGTGAGTCAGAAACCGTTCACATGTATGTATCTGAAATTGAAAACTGAACCTGTAAAATCTTACAGTTTTTCAGAGTGGCACACAATTCACCAGGTATCCTGTCTGAATGTTTCCTCTGAGGTGGAGTCACAAATTATGCTCAGTATGTATATAACCAAGCATTTTAGCAAATTTCTCAAATTAGATGCACAACTCTAAAACAGTGGTCTTGCTCTCAGTCTTGCCAGCTTTCTGTGGGTCATATGGCCTGTTGGTTTTGTGCATCAACTCTGAAGCTCCTACTGAGGTGTTTAGTGGTCAGCAATACATAATGGTGGTGCCATGGATACTGCAACTCGACAGAAGAGGATTTCATGAGCTGTGTGATTATTTCCAAGCTTTCTCTTCCATGAAGTGCAACACACTATAAAGCTGTGTCGTAGAGATCATAAAGGAACACAAAAATATGCTTGGGAAATTTATTGCTATTATTGTGAAATTCAGTGTAGTTTCTTGAACTACTATGATGTCTTCATGGGAATAGCACGTTTTCCTGCCCACAGGACAGAAACAGGTCAGTATAGGGAACAGGACTCTGCTTCACAATGATTATTTTTGTAAATTGCTTCAGGCTGGAGCTGAGAAAATATTGAAGTTGTTCTAGGATAAAACTGCAAGTTGTACTCTTAG
This sequence comes from Cisticola juncidis, assembly GCA_013400215.1. Taxonomy (NCBI): domain Eukaryota; kingdom Metazoa; phylum Chordata; class Aves; order Passeriformes; family Cisticolidae; genus Cisticola; species Cisticola juncidis. Next base: position 325,164 of record VXBR01004648.1, read on the forward strand.
TTGTGGGAACACATCCACATTATCAATTCTTCTCAAAAGCTGTTCACCCATTTCAGCACACCTGTGAGTTACGGAATATTTCTGCATATCCACTTCCTTTCCAAATAGGACAAAGAAACAGGGTGAATAGGAATTATTCTCAGGAAATAGTGAATCTGTCTGTGAACTTTACCAAGGGTGCTTTCATCCTTCTCTGGTGAGAGAAGGATTAGACACCTGCTTGCTCAAAATAAATGGTACAGGTCCCTCATTGCAGCTGTGGGCTGAAGAAAGGAGCTGCAACCTTTCTCACAGGGAGGAGCCCAAGCCTCAACGCAGGATTCGAGGTGCAGCCTCACCAATGCCAAGTGCAACAGGATGATCCCTGCCCTGGTCCTGCTGGCCAGGGTGCCATTGGCCTTCTTTGGCCACATGGACACACTCCAGCTCATGTTCAACTCTGTTAACCAACACCACCAGGTTCTTTTCCTCCAGCTAGATTTCCAGCTATTCTTTCCACACTCTGTAGCTCTGCATGGGCTTCTTGTGACCCAAGTGCAGGACCCAACATGTGATCTTACTGAACCTCATCAATGGCCTTAACATATTGATCCAGTCTGTCCAGATCCCTGTGTAGAGCCTGCCACCCAACTTGGTGCTGTCTGCAAACTTGTTGAGGGTCCATTCCATCCCCTCACCCAAATCATACATAAAGATTTTAAAATAAAGATATATGTAGCAGCTTCTGTCTAAAAAATCTGGTATAGCTATCATAGTAGCTTCTAAATCATGTCCCTATGATTATTCTTGGTTTATAGTTCATAGACTTTTACTTTATAATAGTTTAATTATGATGCCTAATTTTTGTCTGTTTTCATGCACATTTTAATACCAGGATAATTCCTTTAAATTGAGAATTTTTCTTCATTTGTGCCTGAGTGTAAGCCAGGCCATCTCACAGGTATCTTATCAAAGCAGGTTAAATAGCCTAAAGCTCAAACTTTTGTTTGTTTTCATCGAAGACACATGGAATTTCATTCTTGTGTCCTTAGGAAAAGGAAAGATTTAAGTAACCAGGCTATACAAGATGCTGTAGTTCTCCAGTTGATGCCCTTTCTAATTAATAAATTAGTTCCTCTGTAGCTTGAATCCTGTTTTGTTGCTGCAAATATTATTCACCTGTGTCTGCCTTCAGGCCTAAATGAGATGCAGTCTCTGAGTACCAAGTGAGTGCACATTCACATGTAGTCCAAGGTAAGATGCTGCTTGCAGATATTTATTTTGGGAGATGTACTCTTGCACATCCTTCTGAGAAGCACAAGGGCCCTGAAGGGCTTTCCAATTTATAACTATACAGTAGAAAATATCCAAGGAGAATAGCAGGTAATAAAGGGAGACTTTAGAGAGACTCATCATATACCTTTGCTGCAAATTGCACTGATGTGATAATACAGCTGTTTTATCTTTTGTTTCCCTTGCCTCTACTCAAAACACATCTTTTCTATTTTATGTTTGTAATGTCTAACAACACTGAGAGACTTAGGTGTGTATTTGCGGAACAAGGACTCTCCAGACTGAATCACTTTTTCACCTCAGTCTGAGCTACAGAAAACCTTACTTGTCTCATGAAGGTTGTCTTAAAAGGATTAAATACTTATGCTGTTTTAGTGAACTAATTTGCAAAAAAAAAAGCACTTTGGCTTAAAAAATGACAGATTTACCCAAATTTTCTGGATGACTAATCTTTACCTTAGCCAATGGTAGGCTAAGATAAGAAAGTTGAGTCTGAATTAGTGGTTATTCCATTTCCACTTTGTCATCAGTTTTCAGCCAATACCAATCTTTTATTTGTACAAACATAACTCATGTTTGGTTAGAGCAATCTTGGTATTCTTACCCACCTATCTTGCACTAATGTAATGGCAGGATTTAGCAGGAAAGCAATGTTATTGTGTTAAAAAGACTGTAGTGGAGCAGCAAGTGAAAAGGTTTCCTATTTTGCTTCTGACAAATCTGTAAAGACTTACGTTTGACTGTAGGTCAAAACATTTCCTTGTCCAGGCAAGGACAATGACTATCTTAGAAAAAGCCCAGAGACTGTACTGATATAATTTTAAAAGTGGGAATGTTTTGATATTTTGATGAAATATTAAGAGTAGAAAAATTATGTACAAATAGCAATTAATCATTTATTCAAATTGTATTTAAGTCATACAGCATTAAGAGATTGTATATTGCATTTTCACTCTACTAGACCAGAAAGGACAATACATTTAATAGAAAATCCTTTGATCTATTGTAACTTCTGCAGTCTCACATTCTGATAATTTGTACTTTCACATCATTGAGCATTAAACCATGGAGTAAATAATCTGAGAATTGTAACTCAGTAATACACAGGTAATTTTCCAAGTGAAAATTAGAAAGCAAAGTATTTAAGTTCTGATAAACACTGATAACTTTATAGCTTATCGTTTTTGACACTTGAATATTGTCCTTCAAAGAATGTTGTATTCTTCTGGTAAAATAATCAAATTTTAATGAATAATGTTTAAGCAAAAGCAAAATCACACTTGTGAAATGCTGTAGAAGAAATTAGCATTACATATAAGTTTGAGAATAAACAAGTTTAATAAGCAGACACTTCAATCTGTAGAAAAAAATATCCATAAACCTGTAAAACTTGTGGAATTTTGTGTGCTGGCTTATTGGGGGATGACTTTTGCATTTGCTGAACTCATATAATCATTTGTTGATTACTTCAAAAAGTAATGCCAATTTCTTTTTGTAAATTAGCTGTCAACATCCAGGCCAGGTTTCAAGGAAGTTTATTTGACCCAATATTTTTTTTATGCTGAACGAATCATAAAATAATGATAAAGCAAAAAGACCACGTAGTCTTCCTCCAAAATCAAACAAATAGAAACAAAACCCAAAAGGTTAGAGCATTTGCAGCCAAGTTGAACATAATGCCTATTGTCACAGGAATCTAGAGTGAAACTAGGGATATCAACCCAGGCTCGTGCTGTCTTTACTAGGTTTTTCCCACTAAATCCCATCTTAGTCAATGTCTTCATCATCAAGCCCTCAGGCACACACACATTGTTACAGAACATCTGAAAAACCATTAATTATATTTTCACAGCTGAGTTCAGAGGAGCTAACTTTTACCCACTAGAACTGAATCTTTTATTCCATTACAACTTGTTTCTGTATTTGGGAACCATTGCAATTCTGTGCAACCTACTCTGTGCAGGCTCAGGGATCCTGTCCAAAGCTATCTCATGGGTCTCAGCTTTTCTGCTGCCTACCCATGCCCTTGTGCCTGTGCAACAGCACACAAGTGTCAAGTCTCACTGTAGAGGGCCTTGGATACAACAGTCATTGTTCACAGGGTCTTCTAATAGTGGATAATTTTCATATGTCCCTTACTGTTACACATTTTTGTGTCTCCAAATACTTTATACTTTCTATTGTTGCAGTAAGTTCCTACAGCAGCAGATTGTAAGCCAGTTGTTTCATGCTCTTGAACACAAAAACATGATTAAATCTTGTTGTCACTCCACAGTCATGTTTTTTGTGCATTTCTGTAATCAATATTTCTTCATTCTGTAGGATGATCCTATCACATTAACACAAACCAGTTCTGTTCCATGTATTATCCATGTATGTAAAACAACTCATATAAAGGTAGGAAGAAAAGGTGATTTTAAACAATCATCCCTCAGTAGTTCAGGGCAGGGCACTGTTGCACAATTGATGTATGCTTGAAGAGTAAGCTGAATGCCTCATCATGAAAGAAAAGTCCATATTTTAGTAGAATGACCCCTTTCCTTAGACTAAGAATGCATGTAATGAGTGAGTTTTACTTCCCATATTTCACAAAAGTTCCTCTCTTGGTCAATTCCAAGTTAAACTAAAATTTAGATCTATTTTTGATGTTCAGAAAAGCACATATCAAGAAAATTTAGTTACGAAGGGAACTTATGGAGATGAACTTTTCCTTATTGGTTGCTTGGGTTCTCTTTCTGTGAAATATTTTATATTGTCATAAAGTGAAAGTTTGCAAAGTTCTTCCTGAAGTAAGATTTTGTACTCTGAGCAGCCTGATTTCAGCTCACACAAATGTTAACTGTGCCTTCCATCACAATGCCAAAAATGATGACCTGATTCTTGCCATCAACAGATGTTATTGAAAGAAAACCTTTCCTTCAAGGCTTTATAGAGATGCATATAAAGATATATTTAGTCTTCTGCATGGCCAGCTCATCTACAAAATCATAGACAAGGTGTTATTATGGGATCTTTCTATGTCCTTCTCTGCTCTTTGACATGTCTGTACATAGCACAGAATCCATCTGCTCGAAATGTTTCTTTTTTCATCATTTCATTGTTTTGTTTCATAAACACTATAATTTTTCTTGCAAGATAGGTCTGATATATCCTTAGCATTTTTTGTAAGAGCTTTTCAAAATATTTAAATTATGTTATCTCAAAGATCTCAGTACTAAGCCTTTATTATGTACATATCTTGATGAAATTTTTGTTGTTTGTGGGTTCTTTTAGCAAACTATATCCAGTAGGTCCTTCTGGATTTGAACTCAATGCTGTTTTATTTCTGTTGCAGGTCTGTAAGAAGTTACAAAAAAAGTGCTTTCTTTTGTGGCAGACAGAATTCTGTACCTTTCCTTATATATACGTGCTTTGATTAGTGACTGCTGGGATCACTAAAATTGTAAAGAGTTATTCCATAATGTTAAACTCTGAACTGTCATAACATCATGTAATGATAAAAATGTTGTTGTTATAGGTTCTCTCATAATATTTGTCTCTGTGTCTCAAGTGGAATGTAGTGTACAAAAACAAGAACTAAATCTAGGATGGTCTGCAATTTTTGGTTTCATATGCCGGGAAGTCTTGAAGTCTACAGCTTCCCTTTTTTGTTCGATCAAGCTTGATTTAATTTGATAGACTATTTTCCATGCATTTGGCTTCTTTCACTTCAAATTGAATCTCATCCAGAATGAGTCTGACATTTCTTTCTTGATCATTTGACAACACTTCACTATTTCACTTGTACTGATGCTGTTACAGTTCCTAATGTCTTGTCACCTGTTTTTGTGTGTGTGCCTGCCATATATACTTGTTTATTGTTAAAACATTTCATTGGTGACCTTGTTCCAAAAGGTATCTGGAGAAATTAACTTCTGCTACAAGTTGTATGGAAAGGGCGGAGAATCAGAAGATTTCTTATCTTAATCTGACAGGACAATATTTGTCTTTCTAATCTGCAATTTGAAGTATGGGGAGTTTTAACAGGTATTCAGCACTGAATGGTGACAGGACAGAATAATGCTATTTTAGTGTACTGCAGAACCTGGCTAAGTTCCAGCCCTGTTATTTGTCTTTGGACTATGATTGCTACACCCATAAAATAGATTTGTCTCCTAAGATATAACTCAGGTGTTTGGAGGAAAAAATATAGCAAATACTTCTCCTGCAAGAATACTGATGCAGCAGTAAAAATTCTTCTCCTAATTATAGTCTAAATTCATGGAAGCTGGTCTTTGGCATGATGAACTTTTAGGATCACTCTTCTTGCTTCTTTCCCTTCTTAACAGCAAGCTCAGCTAAAATTCAAGGGTTCTTGTCTCTGTTTAGCTTAACTGAGACAAGAAATGCTTTGAGGGCACATTTGCAGTCTCAGGTCTGATTTCATGTCTTAAGCCTACTTGCATTCCACACCTAAGGAAAATACAGTGGAGGGAATCTGTTTCTTTCTCAGGTTTCACACATAATCCTACAATTTTTTCAACAGTAGACAGCCTCATCAGCAAAACTTTGTATATTTATGCATCATGTATATTGGGAAAAAAACCCTCCAAACTTAGTTGTTTATAACTTAATAATTCAATTATTTTTCAGTGCATCATACTGGCAAAGTACAATTCACAGGCAAAAAAAAAGAGAGAAATTCAACAAATTAGATGCTCTTATTCTATACTACTACTCCTTTTTATAGAAGAAATGTTAGTATTAATGAGCTCCACCAAAAGTTTCTGAAGTTTCAAGTAACAGTAATTTTCTAGGTATTTTTATGACTCAGAAATGAACACTATTCATATCCTTGATTGTTATAACCCCTTAAGTGACTTCAGTACCTCCTAAAAAACTAATGGAAACTGAATCAGACATTTTTCATGTCAAGACTTGTAATTTTCAAAAGTCTAAGTGAAAAAGAATTAGATTGGGTTTTAGTTTACCTTAGAGAATACCTCGTATTACTTACAAAATGATAATGCATCTTTAAGAAGACATTGTCTCTGTTCAAACCCAGAAGCACAGAATTTCTAATTTGACATACATGGAAGTTCAGATATGTGAGTTCCTCAGTTTTCTCCCACTAAATGATAACACTCAGGGAGCTAAAAGCAGTGGATATACACTAGCTTGCCACCAAAAGTACAATAATTTCCACAACTAAAGACTAAAAGTGGAAAGGAGTTTCTTGAAAGGCTTTGCTGCCATGATTAAGATTTTTTTTAATTATTATTATTATCTCTTTTTTTTTTTTTTTTTGGGTGTAAAATGGTGTGCTTAAAGAACAACTGTTTTCCTTCAGTCTCACCATTTTAATACCTTTTTCTTTTAGTCATCTCTGTAGCTTGTTTACCTGGTCTCCCCAGTGTAAGTGTGCAGTGGTTTGATGTTATCCAAACACTTTTATTAGAAGCACACTTACTTGTACTCATTGTTAAAACCTTGTAAAAAACAACATATCCAACTGACTGCTGTGGTAATTTGTTGTAGACACCTGTCCCAACTATCCTACTGTTTGCAGTTAAATGTCAAATTCTAATCCTCCTGTGCTTTGGTTCATTCTGCTCCTAATGCTTCACACAATCATGAAAATGTGGAACAGAATGTAATGGGTTTGAAGTGTTGAATTAACTTGCAGATCTTGAAATAAATAGGGGAAGTGCATAATATCTTCTAGTTCGTCTACAACTGTAAGGTTTCTGGACTCACTTCATGAAAACTATGTCTATTTAATTAGTGTTTCATGTGAGGAACACAATATTTTACTAAAAACAGCAAACGTAAAACAAAGAGTAGATAAACAAATATACACTAGATGACAGGAAAACCTGTATTTGGCAAAATCTGAAGCCATTTCAAGCTGTGATTCACTTCTCAGCTGTATGATAATTCAACATCTTTAAAATTTAAAGAGACCGTTAAAATTAATTCTTTTTAATGATTTCTTAGGGTAAGCTTTATCCCTTGATTTTATACTGTCACAGTTTTAGTTAAATTGTAGAATAATTTGTGTTGGGAGAGACCATATCTAGTCCAAACACCTACTTCAAGCGAGGCTCAAAGCAGTGAACAGTCCAAAGTGTTTGTCAGCCCCTTTCCAATTCACCCATGCAACCCATACTTCCAATCTTGGCTGCAAGGGTGCTACAGGACATTGTGTCAAAGACCTTGCTAAGGGCCCTTAAACTACCTCTTCCCCTATCCACCAGGTTATTTATCCCATCATAGAAAGCTCACTGGGCTGGTCACCATTTGCCTCACTAAATGCACTGACTGCTCCTCATTATCTTGCTCTTCATAAGTTTGAACACAGCTCCCAGGATGATTTGCTTATGGTTGTCCAGTTTGTTCTGTTGGGGTTGTCCACCTGCAGTACTGAAGTTCATCCTCATCACAGAAGCAGGCCTTACATAGGTGTTGGTCAGCAACAGATTCACTATCCTGCTGCAAGCTGCACAGATCATATACAGACAGTTCCCAAAAAACTTGAGGACATGATTTGCTTTTTCTTATATTCCTTTTTTTCCCCTCCTCAACCTCTTCCAAGTTCTGTCCCTTTACCACATTGTTTCCTCTTAAAATATTGTACTGCTGTCTTCCCCTAGCCTATTTTCCCAGTTTTTGTTAACTTTACAAGTTTATTTGATATTTATAAGAGCTTGTCCCAGAAATGTCTCTCTTATTTATGACTTCTGCCATGCCACACTGCCCTTATTTTTTTTAATGTGTAGTGTTTTGCCAGACTCAGGCTGCCACTTTTTGGTGATGTCAGAGGCTGGGATTAATCATCTGCATGCAAACCTTAATGCTTCCAATCAAGTGAGATAACACTGATTATGTCTGTAATTCCCCAGAGCCTATTTCTTGTCTTTGAAGACAGGTGTGACATTTGCCTTTTCCCAGTCATCATGGAGCCCTCCTGATTTCCCCAGCCATTCAAAGGTGATAGAGAGCTGCCTCACAGGAATATTAACCAGCTCTTTTACTGTCTCTGGATGCATTTTGTCAAGACGCATATTTATTTTAATACTAAGAATTTATTGTAGTGTATCATTATGAAAGATATTAACATTAACATTCAAAGAAGAGCAAACACCACACTAATTCCTAAAAATCAATCAATTTCTTGGCAGTTTCTCTTTTCCACAATAAGAATATTACTTTTCATATCTTTTTACTTAAGATTAGTAAAGTATTGTGAATTTACATCTGATTGTAAAAGATTCTTGTTTTGTAAATGCAGGTTTAATTACTCCAGCAGCTGATCTGGATGGTATCCATAGAGGTGGCAGCTCTCCTGAAAATGATGGCAGAACATGTATGAAAGGAGTAATGCAGTGGTGCTTTGAAAATCTGTGTAAAGTTCAGGCTGGTATTTTGAAACCTCATGGAATTGGGCCGTAGGGTAATAGGTACGACGTTCATTTTCTGCACTAGTAACACATTTAGGCTAAAAGAAAATAAACAACATCATATAGCAACAAGGTTCATTGGTCAGAGAACTAGACAGATTTGGAAAGATATGAATATTTAGGGAAGGTGAAAGATTTATTTTTACCTGGAAGTCCTTTTTCTTCTAAGGCCAAGTTACTGTATTGATTTGAACAATTAAGATACTTTAAACAAATCTTTCTTTATGAATTCAGAACTATAGGAAAAGGTTGCTGGGCTTCTTTTTTCTGTTTGGGCTTTTGGTTTATTCCTTCAGCTTTGTTTTGTTTAGTTTCTCCTTGCATACTTCGGTGCATGTGACAAATCGGACAAATTTACATCCTAGAGTTACAAAGTCTCTCCTAATTGGTATATCTAGAGTGAAAATTACTATTTGCCATTGTCCAACTTTGAAAATCAAGTTTGGTGTTAAATGATCTTGCTGCACTCCTAGAAATTCCAACTGCCAGAGTTTGAAAAACTCTAGTTTTTACTAGACTTACAGGAATGATGTTTGTGTAAGTATGTGTAAGTAAGACCAGATCCATGACTTTGGCAATCCTTAACATTATACAGATCGTAAAATTACGCTGGATTGTTTTGGGGTATTTTTACCTGGAGGAAAAAAAAAAAAGACATTATTTTTACTTTAGATAAAGCTTAAAGAAGCCAATATTTTAAGAATTATTATTTTTTAAATTGTATTAGCGAAATCTAAATAGTGCAACTTAATGTAGTTTTCCTGTCTAATCAATGCACATGTATGAAAACCTCAAAGTGAACTGTGATGAGGCTTCAGCCATTCTGACCTTAATTAAAAGGAAATTCTAATAATGTTCTCAGGAGTGTGAAAACTGAGTTTATGGAAACACTAGCATTCTTGTGAAACAGTCTAGTTTTGTGGGTAAGAAGGTGGCTGTTGTTTAACGTGTTTGTTTGTTTGTTTTTCTTTCTAGGGTTTATTTTGTTTCTTGGCCAGATTTTGTTGAACACTTTTAGAGAAAATTTAAATGTAAATGATCAAACTACAAGATAAAATCAACACTCATACTAGCATTGCAGCATCTGTAAAAGCAGTTGTGAATTTTTACAGCCTGACTTTAGAGGTCTTTATTTTCTGTTAATTGGCACTTATGGCTGTTTTATTTGTTTCCTTGTCTTAAATTTTGGTTTTGATGTATTCAAATCCACAGGCAGACAAGGAAGAAAAGACAGAAAAAAACATGCATTTTTTGGATGTGAGTAATAAAAGTGGTTATGTTGGGATTTTTGGTCTAGTGTGCAAAATGAGTACCAATTTCATTCTAATCTGATGTAACTTCAAAAATATTTTAATATTTTAGACAAAGTCTTTGTGTCTAAGGAAAAAAAAGTAGATTCTATTCTATTAGATTTTAAAAAATATAGTAAAAAAAGAAAGACACTGTATAAGGAGCATATTGACTAGAACACAGTGGACAGTAACTACATACAAGCTTTACCACAAAATTCTGCTTTCTTTTTCTTCCAATAGTAGAACAGAAATACATTAATAGAAGCAAAGCTTCTATTGTTCCAATTATATTGCTTTCTCTTTTTCCTTTGGTTTTCATCCTGAAACTCTTAATTATTACCAACATTTACCACACTTAGAAAGAAAAACTTTTTTCCTTGTACTGATATCAGTTCATTGCCATGCAGCCAGTCATACTTTGACCTTTTCATTAAATTCTAGTTTTTTAGTTACCTCTCCCAGAAACATCTACTTTCTGCTTTTTCTTATAGCAAGTGGTTGTTTATCCAACAGCTCTTGCTGCCTTGTTAGTTGCCTTGTTCCTCAGAGCTGTTCCCCTCAAGCTCTAATGGGAAGCTTTATGATTCTATGCACTTTCAGTTCCCAGTGAGATACCAGTATTTTGGTAAGGATGGAAGTGCAGGACTGCACAATCATGCCAGGTGTAGCAAAAGTTCTAATACACAAAACCTTGGCATATTTTGGCAAGGGACCAAAAAGGTTTGGACTTCATTTTTGACTTACTTACTTGAAGCATGGCAAAACCCTCCATTAAATCCAATTTTATTGGAGTAATATTGTCACAAATACAATCATTTTACATAAACAAAAATGTGATTTGTTCAACTGCGTTCAGACTAAAGTGCAGAAAGTACTGGACAGAAATGTTTTGTGAAACATTGAACCAAGGAAGTTTATCTCACTGTTGATTCATATTTAGTTAACTGGAACAGGACACAAAACAGGAAGGTAAAATATTATAATTTCATGTCTTTTCTCTCTGAAATTGTGTGCTGCCTTGATAGCAGTGCCTGAAAGAGAAAAAGGTTCAGGATCTGACCCTCTGTCCTAAGCACTCACAGATTCAACCCCAGACTCAGAAGCATAACATTAAGCCTGCAAGGGTTAAGCATTCTCCCTGTCCTGGTCCATGTGCTCCATGAATTCTGTGAAAGGGCAATCCAGAGACAGTAATTCACAGGAAATGCAATCTTTTATTTCTAGTGGTTATGTAAAATTACCAGTAGACGTCCAAGCCATCTGCTTTAAATTCTGATGGTATGCAGTATATCTATAGTAAGATACTCTGACAGTGAACTGCATCTTCACTGTACACCATATATTTGTTCCAGTAAAAGTTCATTAGTATTCACAGAGATTCTCCTGCTCTGTGATACTACCAGAAAATGTCAAATTGTTCTTAGAATTTATAAGAAGGTATAAAATTCATGAGCTGAGACAATGAAAATCCTAAAGAATTGATGGCTACCATATATTGCACTCATTTTGGCATATGATTTTTTTATGTCTACAGAAATGAAGGCTAGTCACCTAACCTTTCATCAAGTCAGCATTTTCTGAAATACAAAGACATGAAAAGTGCTTACTAATGATTGCTTGGCACCCATCCTAATATATCTAGAATGAGAACAAAAAAAATTTCAGCAAGTTCTATAGTGTGACATCCCAATTCCAGTTTATCCTTCAATAAAGCTTCCTTCAGACTACATGCCATTATGCTCTTGAATCTTGATAAGAAGAGAATGTCCTAGTGTTCTTCAATAACCTAGAAATTTAACTTAATGTTTTTTAATAAAGTAGATATGTTAATGAGAAAGCAAAATCCACCAAATCTGTGTAAGAAGACAGAAAATAGATACTTCATTGAGGCATCTTGTGCCTAATTTGGACTCTAACCAAATGTCTATCTATTACAAAATGTAATTTCCTAATTTAAAAACCTGTTGCAGAAGAAATCAGTATTGATAGATAAAGAACCAATTATAGAACAAATATGCTCTGGTTGCTTAGGTACAAATGGTCACAAGCTGCTCCTCCTTAATATGCAAGCTGCTTATAATGCCCAATTGGATAAACTTAGAAAGTAGATATGAGGAAACTCAGTTTGGAGAAAGCTAATGTAGGCAAGTAGAAACATGATCAGAAAAGATTAAAATATCTTAATTGTTGCAACAATTAAACAACAACAACAAAAAAATGAAAAGTCATAATCTAAAAATAGAAAGTATGGGAAAATTTGGTTAGATTAGATTTATAAATATTTTAAGTAAAAAGAGATTTTTGAAAAAGGCTTCAATGCACTTCTGGTAAGAAGCATGGGCTCTTTGTTGTTTTAGTTTCAATATAGTTAGGTCTGTGAGGACTTTTCCTCCTGTGTTTGGAAGCTGACAGACATACCCAGATCACAGAACGATGATGACATCTTTAAATGGGATTAAAATTAATTCTAATCCCAGAATTTCTGAAGAACTAGCAGAGTTGATCTCCATGGAGATTCTCACCTGCTAACATTTGGGGCGTTATCTTCAGTAAGCCTTGAACTGGAGTAAGTTTCAGAAGGGTATAGATTTTACAGGGAGAAATTGTTCAGCTCGTATAGTTTAAACCAAACCAATATTAAAGTGGCTTATTGATTTATTAACAACACAAAATTAATTGGAACTCATGACCCATATCTATAACAGGAGATCATACTCAAATCTAGATACTTGCAAATTTTTATTAAATGATTCCAAAACTTTTAAATCCCTCTCTAGTATGAATCTGTGGGAAATGCATGCCCAGGTTCCCCCCACATCCATTCTCAAAGGGGAGGTGACAGCCAGGGGAGGGGATTGAGACCCCCTGAGGTAGAGGTTCTGGGATGTCCCTGTGCTAGCACTGCACAAACTGGATGCAGCAGTGTACTGGTTTGAAAGCAAAACCAGTGAGACTCCAAGTCAGAAATACAAATTAACAGAGAGAGAAGAACAAACAAGAAAAGTAAAAATAAAATAAATGCAATAGTATAAAGGACCACTGACAGAGTCAGAATGCAAACCTGACACCCTGTTGGTCAGGGTGTTGGAAGCAGCCCAAAGTGAGTCCTTCCAGAGTGACAGATGTGGCTCCATTGAAGTAGAGACAATCCTCAAGAAAGGGTCCAGTCATCTTGTGGGAATCCAGTGGAAACAGGCTCCTCTGGTGTTTGGGATGGCTGGTTTTATCCCTCTGGAAAGGCTTTGGCTCCTCCCACTGGGTGGAGCATCTCACAATGGAATGAGGTGATGTTATCAGTCATGTGAGAGGCCTTAAATGGCCCATTCACAGGTGATATCCCTCGGAGGAGGATGGGTGGAGGAAGAGATAAGGAGGCACTGCCTTATCTGGTGTCATCAGGTGTCCCATTAACAGAGGGCATCCACTCTCTTTACCCCCTAGAGTTACAAGAGATAAAGAAAAGTACCTCCCAACTGGCTTCAACAGATGAAAATAAAATACACATTTTTGGTTACAGTTTCAACCCAAGACAAGCAGCTGGGAGTGCCTATGGAGAAGCAGAGCCCCCAGGCCACGCAACAATATCCAGAAGGGTCACCACCCTGTTGCTCTGCTCCCCTCCTCTCCTGCTCACTACAAACCTATGTTTCATCTGCATTTCTGTTTAGCTGACTCTTTTTTTTTTTTTTTCTTCTAGTTATTCTGGTACTTACTCTTTAATTTGGTAAATGGTTGTTTTCCTCCTTACCTCCATCATCTTTGGGCAAGTGCCATCTCAGGCAGTTTGGAAATCCCACACAACCATGTTCTTACACTCACTCCTGTCTCGTTGGATGCAGTTATCCTGTCCTATTTGCCAAGGCTGGACCCTTGAACACACTCTCTAGAAAAAAAAAAGAACATAATATAAATAATTTAAAATTATAAAAGGGCCAAGCTGTGTGACAGGAGTCTTGTTGTAATTACCCTAAATTGTAGGAAAAATAATGAAATTCCTGGTGCAGGGCTTCAATAATCAAGAATTAACATGGGGATAATGTTACTAATGTCAGCATGACTTTACAGAAAATAGGGTTTGAGAAATTAAATATGTATTGTCTTTTATAATTTAACACCATATAATAAGGCTGAATTGATGGAACATAGTTTTGCAAGGCACTTGATTCATTCCAAGTGAAAATTCGATTAAGAAACTGTCTTATGACATAGTTATGGTACGTGCCAAATGGATTAAAAACCAGTCTCAAAAGACTGGTAAATGAGAAGTAATCATGCAGCAGGTGTGGGACTTTTGTGCAGCCCTTGCACAAAAGTTTTTTAATCATACTTTTACCCAGATGAAAAGACAGCAAAAACCACTGCTAAACTTTGTAGTGGCACAAAGATGCTGGAACTCGTGAATGCAGAATAAAACAAGACACTGTATATCAAACTAGAAAACAAATACCAAAATAGGAGTCAAAATGTGACACATGGATAACCAGCTTTTCAGCATGGGAGAAAAAGGTGTAACAAATTCTGAAGGCTGGAAGCTTAAGTGAGAAAAAGTAAATCTCAAAATAGAGACCATTTTCTACAGTGAGGCCATTAGGAATAGTGTACCAAAAGTTTCAGTCAAAATTTCTAAAGTAAGCCTTGGATGTTGTCATAAAGGATGTGTTCTATCTCTGCCCAGACTTAATTCAAGGAAATTCTGTGGTCTGTTACAACAAACCAGACTGGAATCTTTTTCAGGAGCAGCTGCGAAAACTTCCAAAGACAGAGATTGCAGCCTCTTGGATAAATTCAATAAAGCAAGAAAAAAATAAAGCCTTTTAATTTTATTAAGGTCCGTAAGGATTTATGTCTGATATTAGTGATAAATCTATAGAAATTATACAAATGGTCTGGTTTTTTCAGCACCTTTGGAAATTAGATTAACAATACCCACCTAATGACAGGCATGGCTTAATTTAGCCAACAGAAAAAAGTTGGTTTTTCAATGACATTTCTAATTTAAAAAAGGAGAGAGAATGGAACTTAAAAACATTCTAAACCACAGAATTACACTAATTAAACTAAATTTTTTGATCTACTTCTTACAAGGTCTTTACATTTATCTGGATATTAACAAAACTCAGAATAATCTGTAAGAAGAAAAAGATTGTGTGAATCAGTATTATTTTATCTTTCTGTGCTACAGAAGCAAAATATTTCCCCATCAGTTCCATAACTTCCTTTATATTGCAACCTACTTTTTCATTCCAGACAAGCAGAGATGTATTTGTACCCACCTTTCTGACCATCACAGGCATAATGTTATTTGTCCTTAAGAAAAAAAAAAGACAGACAACATAATAATGCTATTAGCTTAATACTATCCTAATGTCTAAAGTGATTTTTTTTCTTAGAATTAAATTAACACTGGTGCAAAGGACTACAATCAAATTTTTTTGGAGAAAGTGCACTGTTCTTGCTGGAATCACTGTTTCTTGAAACGTCGATTAGTGATCTCATTCATCTTCTGTAGCTGTTATCTTCTACTTTGCAGCAGTATGTCAAATGGTGATCACACACCCACCACATTCCTGAATGTTTCCTCTCCAGAGAAATCTTGCAAAATTTAGCAGAGAATATGGTAACACTTCTTGCATTCTTTCCTCAAATGATTAATCCCTGATTGTTCTTTATTTTGTGTCTGGGCTGACATTAGTTCGGAAAAGATTAAGATTTTACTGCACTCATATGTCAAATCCTTATTTCTGTAGTTGCAGGATTCTTTCTCTTTCTCTTGTATCAGGGTGTAGCAATTACCATCCTCTCACATTACCCTGAAATGCTGCTCCCCTCATGGGCATTCTGCAATTTCTCTTCCCAAGTAACTCATCTTTCCAGATATGAGCACTGCGACACAGAGGTCTTAAAATAATTTGAAAAGTTTCATTACTTCACTTTTTAGTTATTTATGTAGCCAAATACATGTTTAGAAATGCATACATGGAAAACTTTTTATCTAAATAAAATGTATTTTTAATATGGAATTTTACAAACAGTGTAATATTTGAAAATCGATAATTTTTACCTTCTTCACCCATTCTAGTCAGGCTGTAGATGCACAGGGAAATTGTTTTACAATGCAGGCACATCTCTAGCAATATTTTATGGCACAAAAAGCCCAGTAGATTTTTAATTTGCATAACATTACACATATTTGCATAAAATATTGCCCAGTGGTACTAAGAGAACCAGTTTCTCCCTAAGTCCCAATTAATTAATCTGTGTCCCTCCAGACTTAAAACCATTTATTATGCATTCTTAGTATAGAAACAGCTATTAATTGTATGCTTCCTAGCCCCACATCAATCATTATGTGCCCTCCAGACAGCTTTGCACCTCTCCTAGCCCCACAGATGGCTGGAAACACACCCTCCTCTTTTTTCTTAAATGAAGAGGCCTTCTGCAATTTTGCCAGTCAGCAGAGAGCTCTAGGAGTTCTCTGTTTCTTCTTGTTGATCATGAAGGTCTGAAGCTTTAGGACTGGTAGAGTAAAACCTCAGCAGCCAAACTACTGTATATCAAAGGACTGGAAGAGGAGTGCAACTAATTTTTTCTGTCCTTTCCTTTTTTCCCCATCCCTTTTTGTGAACTGGATAGAGATGTGTGCCTATGGCTGCAGCCACACTTGGGAGCAAGAGCTACAGTCAGCCTGAAATGATCCAGCCATTTCAGACAGGAAATCACTATCCATACATTGGATAAGTGTAGGGAATGAAAATTTTAAAGGGGAATATAAATGGTAGCTGGAGAAAATGCAGAATGTGAGTGGTAGTTTGAGAAAAATGGTGGATGAGAAACTATCCACCTCTTTACAGAATTGGCTTGTAGATTTGTTTATCATTTACTTATTATTCATGGTCTGTGTGAAACTACATCCTTTGCTCTTGGGATAAAAAGATAAATTATTGTCCCATGTTTATCTGAGTGTTCTTGGATTAGATTACAAATTTTAGCTAATAACCTTATTCAAGGGTAGAGGTTTTCAAAGATTTTTCTTTTTCCTTTACTTTCAGTACAAAGGTGGAGTTCATGGTTGCAGGAAAAGGGTAGGAGGGAATTAAAACTCTACCTTTCTTCCCAAGACCCCCCTTGGCTGGTTAAGGTCAATACACCAAGGAAGGAGCACTCTGACCTGACTGAAAAAATGAAACTTTTCTGCTCTCCTTCCTTTTTACTCTAGCTTCTAGAATAACTTTAAATCCTTCTCCATGGTATCTGTTACTTGTATGGCATTTCTAGGCCAAATTAGGTGCACTGTACATCATCCTTCAGTTCTGTTCGTTAAATTTAAAATGTGCGTGCCATAAAACAACTATGGATTTTACGCTGGCAAGGGGAATATACTATCTTCTTCCTTCTAACACTCTTTATATGTTGAATATTTATACCCATTTGTGTTTTTTCTGACATAAGTATAGGCCTGCCAAAAGTCCCCTTGTGACTATAAACTCAAGCTTTAAAAAAAGTAGCTTAGCTAAGTTTTTATATTAACTACTACCTGTCACTGTTCTTCTGTCCTTATGTCCCCAGGGCTGAATCAACACTTTCAAAGCATTCCTCTGGTAATTCCTCCTCCTCACTGGAGATGGGCCCCAAAGAAGCACAGCAGTAACAGGGCACTATTTGGCCATGACTTTTACAGACAGGACAGGTCATAGAGTAACAAAAAATATATGTTGAATGCTATAGACAAGACAATTTGGTGAGAATGGGAGAGAACAGACATTTTTCTGCCTTAGCTGGATAATCTGCTTCTTTTTTATCTCTTTACTCCTTACACACTGTCCTGAAAACAGAGATCTGAAATGTATATATGCTCAGCTCCATCCATACTGTGCAGTTCAGTAACTTGCTTTGCTAAATCTGCAGCCTTCACAGGAAACTGATTGCTTATTTTCTTTTTCAGAAAAAAAAAAAAAATTTCTTATTCATCAGTAAGGAGGTATTATTATGTTTCAGGAGCTGCTACTAGATAGAACTCTTGAAAGCTGTATTAAGATTCTGTTTCCCCTTTTCTTCTCTTTGTAGTCCACTCCAGCATCAGTGATGGTCCTTCCTTTAAGAGGGAAAAAATAACTCAAGCCATAACTATCTTTGACTCCCAAAAACAGAAGCAGATCTTTCATTCCCCTTAGGTATCTTTCCAGAAAGTTTATTTCACTTAAGCATGCTAGATTTCTGTAGATTCCCCATGAACAGTATTTAAACCCTTGTTCACAGTGTGGTTTTTGGATACCTCTAGTCAATGAAGCTGGAATAAATGACTATTCTTGATAGTATAAGAAAATATAGAATAGCATTGTTCGGTGAAGAAGCCAATTTTTTGTCATATAAGCTGGGAGCAGAGGAGGTCTTGCTGGCTTCTGGAGGCTATCCTGAAACTAGTGCTTTGTGTGGGAAGACAGACACAGCTTCCAAGGAAAGCGATAAGATACAAGATGGGGAGCTGCTGGAAGTTTATAACTGAAAATTGGTCCTTTCCCTCCTGTGGTGGCATCTTGGAAAACAAGTCAGCAGGAAAGCAGCATCTTAGACATCCTGGGAAGTGAAGAATAGGTGAGAGATGTGTGGCTAGAGCAGGGGAGTGAGGTGTATGACCTAAGGTGGATGAGCAGTCATGCTTGGAGAAGAGTGGAGCAAAGAAAAACTGGGGAAATTGGGAACCTGAGCACTGAGGAAGAGATGTGGATGCACCTGGGACAAATGTTCACAGATCTCAAACCTTGGTTTCTTTCTGGAATGGGAATTGGAATAAAGCAAGGCTATTCTCCAGGAAGCTGTGGGGCTGCATGGATCACTGGAAGGTAGCTGCAGAAGGAACCAGAAGATATTTCTGAAAACGTGGCATGTAACAGCAAAAATTCAGTCTCTGATGAAACTGAGTTTCATCCTCAGTTCCTAACATAAGTTAGGAATGATGCTCTTTAGAAAAGATAACTGAACAGCTGGTAGGCACTAACTACTTCTCAATAGTGCTGTTATCTGCCCTTCCTTGCTGAGTTGCAGGCAATTGAGAGGACAAGAGACATAAAGCTGAATGATGATAGGTAATGCTTAAAACTTTTAAGTCTAGGAATACTTTGGTCTCAAAATGGTTTTAAGGTTTTACAAAGTCCTATGACTCATCCAAACACATTTTGTCATATTGAAACACAGTAACTTCTTCCAAAACTCTGCTTTCACAGCTGGACCTGTCCCCCTTCTTCATTCTTTACAAAAAGTCCAGAAATATTGCTGAATGAGAGTACTAACAAAGATATATGGCAAATATCTATTATTGCATTTAATATTTCTCTCAAATTGCACTGAATAGTCTTTGTCCTCAGTTCAAGGTCTTATGAAAGACCAGGGAGTGAGTGAAGATGAACTTTTTAACAATTGAAGAGAAGGCTCATGTGGGCAAAAAGGAAAACTTTTAAAAATTCATAACCTTGAGATTTCATTCCCTAGTGAACACATCTGTGCTTAGATGATAGGGACATTTGGCAGACTTGCTGTGATACTGAACTTCTGCTGCTTTGAGAGTTACTGCTGGTTTTGGACACTAAAGTAGGCAAGGATCCAAAAAAGAACATATTTTCCACTAAGCTTGGAAGGGTGCTCTACATTGTCACATTAGATTTAAAGTTGTCCACAGTGATGCACACCTCTGTGACCTGGAGGTATGAATACATGCAGCACCTGTGAATAAAATCACTATGGAAAATAAGTGCTCTAGCTAGTCCAGAGTTCACAAAGAGCACATCACAGTGAGGCTGTGCTCTCTGTGCATG
This sequence comes from Cisticola juncidis, assembly GCA_013400215.1. Taxonomy (NCBI): domain Eukaryota; kingdom Metazoa; phylum Chordata; class Aves; order Passeriformes; family Cisticolidae; genus Cisticola; species Cisticola juncidis. The sequence goes on from VXBR01004648.1 coordinate 344,976, forward strand.
TTCCTCACAAAGAGAGGAAGATTTGTCCTCATCAGGGCCTTCTTTAGCATCATTTCCTCCTTTTTAAGTAACTGCATCCTTCTGAGAATATTAAAGTTCACTGAAGCAACAGGCTGATTTATTCAAGAGGCATATATATATTTAGAAAGTGGGTGTCTCAAAGACTGTCTGATGAGACTTGCTGGAGAGCTGGTTAGCAGTGATTCTCCTACACAGCAGAATTCAAATATCACATCTTGGTCAGAGTATCCCATAGAATCACAGGGTCACAAGGTTGCTGTGACACCATTTACTCCAACTTCCCTGATCAAGAATGCCTTAAAAATATTTTTTTTAGGAATTTGGAGTTACTTGAAAAAAAAAGAAAAATATCAGACAATGCTTAGAATATTACTAAAGATAGATAGATAGATAAGAAAATAAGTTAAAGCAAGACTAAATCTGCTTGGCCTGTCAAAATTGACCAGCTGCAGAGTGTGTTACCATGATGTTTAGGCTGAATGCTCTAATCTGCTTCAAAATATTTCTTAAAAATATTTTATTTTTGTTTCTCTTTTTATGATAGATGTTACTTACTTTACTTGCTAGCTTTGCTTCAGATTATTGCCTTAGTGGTATTTGCTCTTGTCAAGGTTGCTGTAGTATTAGTTTCCCCTACCTGCTCAAAGCATTGTCAAGACAGAATTTGCCAGCATGAGTGCACAAAGTCCAACACATCTGGGAACATTCAGATTTACACATAAACTCTGCAAGGTCCATTCTGCCTGAAAGGCAAAATTATTGAATCATTTGGGTTTATTGTAGGACCTTCTGTGAAACACAAGTAAAGGTGGGCTGATATATCCCACATGCATCAGACTCTTTACATATGCTCTCTCCTAGGAATAAATGTGGCCCAGTTGATATAATAGGCAGAATAATAAGTTGAACATACAGAATAAGTATGGATCCCATGGAACTTTTAATTTGATGACAAGATTTCACATTAAATAAACATTGGATTGGACAGGATTGATAATTTTTTTTTTTCTATAAGTACTCAGTGTTGGATTTTTTTTTTCTTAAGCCTAACATAAATTTTAACTTATTAATTACTTTTTTCATTTATTTGTTTTTGCGGCAGGTGCAACAAGCATGATTTATTTCTGATATTTAGTATTTGTGTGCTATTATGTTTATAAATCTACGGAAAAAATGTAATTACCTCTATTCCTTAATTAAGGAGATGTGTTTTAGGAATAATGAGTGGGATTTATCCCATTATTAGTAAGTATTTTTCTCTTTCTGAACCATGAAAAAAACTGTGTCAGGCAGATCGAAAACTTATTTTTATGCTTAAAATTTTTCAGGAGCCCACATAAGAGTGTTGCTTGAGATTTAGAAAGTTTTACCAGTTGTCTCTCTACAGCATTACACTAATGCAGTCAATTCAGCTGTTCTTTTAAAGGTGACAAATAATGTAGAAAATTAAATAAATTTTCTGGATATTTGGAATGTCTCAACCACTGCTGCTGAGTAAAGAATAATTCAAATTTTCTAGCAAAATGAAACAACTCATGTTGTTATTAGAAATACCAGCTACAGGAATGAAAGCAAAAGTCTGTAACATTATTTGACTGGTAAATCATTTCAGCTAAAAAAGCCCTACAGAATGTGCTACTTGTTCTAGAAAACTAATTTTCTCTTTCACATTATGTCTAGAGCTGATGCTTGCTAATGTTTATTTTCTACATCTTAGTACATATGTTTTCTTTAAATAAGTTGGGTTTTTTTGTTTTAATGGAAGGCATCTCTGGGTTACAGAACTCCTTCTACAGAACATGAGGATCAATATTCCTTTTATGCCCTCTGAATGTGTTTTAGATTTAACAAGTCATTCTCATCAGCAAAATCACATTTGATTTCAGGCAGTTCAAGAATAAACCTTATTACACCAAACACTCTCAGGTATCACATCACTTTACCATACAAATGAAAAAAAGAGAAATGGTTGAAATTACCCAGGAGCTGTAATGTCTTTTGCACATCCTCATGGCTTTTCTTCTTTGGAATAGCTGTAGGACCTAGCTCTTAATGCCAGCAGCAAGGACAGTCACACAGCCCCCTGTACACCTTGAAACTTCCCTGAGCCACGTCTGGAGCCTGGAGCTCAATCTCTCTGCACAGCCTTGTCCCTGAGCATAAACCAAATTATACCACCGTGGGGTTGATGTAATCTTGAAGGATGCTTTTGCAGTTAAATAGAGAAATTTAACTTTGGAGAGGTATTTTGATGTGATTAGACAAAAATAAGTGTAATTAGATCATCCATAAGAGTTAAAATGAATATTTGCCAAAGTAATTCTGGGTGAAACATCTTAATGCACCTGTGCTGCCAACTGTTTCATTTGACTGCATTTGATTCACATCTTTACTTAAATAGAAGCAACTTTAAACTCTTTAAAGTTTTTTTTTTTTTCATTCTTTATGACCTTTATATGTCATTGGTTATGAAAATTGACTACTGATCAACATATTTTTTTCTGTACCGAGAGCTATAACTCCACAGGGCTCATATTTAAAGATGCTAAAGAGCTATATCCTGGGAAGAAGGGAGAAGGGCTGCCAATCAAGCTCCATACTGACTGCTTTCAGTATAGCAGTTGATTTGGAGATTGCCAAATATTTTGGTAGACAGCTTGCTTCTGTATTTGTGGAGTGGAACAGTTTTAAGTAAAACTTTTATTCTCTAAATGTTTAAACATGGATTTGCAGCTTAAGCAAATAAGGATTTTTTAAAAATACTATCACATGTTTACAGAGATGTACTTTTTACCTTTACGAGAAACACACTTGAATAAAAGAACATGTATAGGCTCACTGTGTTTTATACCAAACTCTGTAGTCCAAATATCATATTCCTCTTAGGTTATACCTCCCCCCAGTCACTAACCCAGAAGACATTTCAGAAAGTTTCCTCTGACAAGTTACTACAAGGAATATTTGCAGGGTTTGTTAGGGTTTTTTGTTTGGGTCTTTTTCTTCTTTCTTTTGTTTGTTTTTAGTTGTAAGCCATTCATTTAAGATTAGATTTTTCTGCAGAATTATAGGTACTGCAATGAAGCCTTCCCCACAATGGTCATCCTGGATCTATACAGGGTCTCTTCTACCACCTCACTCTCCCCATTTTCTCTAAAACAGGAAAGACACATGTTTGGGAAAAGATATTCACACTACAAAGTACCAGAGTCTGCTATTTACAGCACTGACCTGGATTAAGTCTTGGATGAGGCTGATACAAGAGAGACCTGAATCTGGCTTTCTCAATTTTTAAGTGAATGCCCTAATTACAAAGCTGTAAGATTTTCTGCAGTCAGCATTGTTCCTATTTGGAGTAAAAATGAGTGATGGATCTGCATTAGGGATTTTGAAATGCATTTTTTTTAATTTTATTTAAATTTATTTTTTTAATTTTAATTAAAAGGAATGACATTTTTCACTCAATAGAAAAATAACTCAAGTGAAATAGAATAACAACAGCAAAATACCACAACTTCTAATATGACAGAAAGGTGGAGAAAAAATTACTTTGTTATCTTTTCTACCATAAAATTGCAGTATTTTTCATGGGGAGGTTTATAGTTCTTTTTGCTTTGCTTTGATTGTGTATGTGTCTTGGTTTGGTATTATTGAATCAAAGACCATTAAAATACTATCTTGTTTTGAACTTCTATTTCATATAATAGATTGCCAGCATCTTGAAGATGTAGGGTATAAGAAATAGAAATAGTCAGCTGATAAACTGAAAAGGAGAAAAAGAATGCAAAAAAACTTCATACATATGCTGTGAGAGGACATGTTAAACAAAGAGAACCTTGACAGATTCTTAAACACCTGTGCCCTTCATTTGGAAGATACTGTGTTCATTTAACTTTCTAAAAATGTTATTATAAAGGTTTGGGGCAGAAATATTTCGCTACTTAGAACTTAGCCATGTTGTTGACTTTGGTGAGTCCATCTTCTTAGCTGCTTTTTTAGTCAGGAACTGCATATATCTCTTCGATGCAAAAGAACTTTGTACCTGTTTGATTTTTAATTAGTGTTTTTATTCTGATTTCTAGCTGTCATGGGTTGGCACTGGCCAGATGCCAGTGCACCCATGAGTGTATGTTTTTCCTAACAAACTACTGTGACATGTGGTCAAGTAAAGAGCAGAGGCCCAAAACTTGAAAATAGAAAGAAAACTTTATTAAACTACATAAGAACAGAAAAATAGAAAAGAAAGAAAAAAACCTTAAACACACAAAAAACAGAAATAAAAACCTCCCAGAACATTTCTTCTCCTCACCCAATTTCCACCCCTTCCACACTCCAACTTTCAACACTTACACGTTGCCTTCCATCTTACCTGCTTAAACCAAAAACCCTGGGTTCCCAATCAAAGTCATCATCACTCAAAAAACCCCAATCTTCATTCCATCCAGGGAGAGAGGAGTCTCTCTCACACCACAGACCCACCCCCACAGGAAACACAGGTCCATCCTCCCGTGTTCCCACGTCACCCATGGCACTGCCCAGAGAAGTCTGCCAGGGTGACACCCTCCTTTCCATGTCCAGTGCTCTCACCACCGTCCATGGACCAAAACCGCATACAGGGCTCTTTTAAGGATGTTTGGCCAAGTACCAAAAACCAGCCATCTTCTCATATTGGGACTCAGGTCCCCCCCATTTACCCCTGGGGCTGAGGTTTCCAAGAACAGCGATCTTTATCCCTCAAGACAGAGGGCGCCACCACACCCTCTTCCTCTCTTCTCTGTTTTCCACTCCTACAGTGGCAAATCACTGCCACAAAGTCTTTGGTTTCCAGCCAACTGCATCCACCCAAATACAGTCTTATTTATGTTCAGGAGAATTCAGGGTCCGTCTATGGCTAACGTTATGCAACAAAAATCCAGCCCAAAAAGCCACTCTTCTTCATCTTTGCCCATCCGGGATTCTTTTCATCTTCCTTTAACATCTCAGTCCCAGGCTGTCTCTCTCTTTTCTCTCAAACTACCAGCCAAGAGAATCAATGTTTTCTTCTGCCTCAGAAAGAGTTAAAAGTCTCTGGCTCCCAGCAGGGCCGCAGGCACTCCCCCACACAGCTGGGCACCTGGGGGGTGGGTGAGTCCCATCCACTCCCTTCTTCCCCCAGGACACCAGCCTACCTCAGCCTGGGCTGCATGGTTTCCCTCCTCCTCCCCCACCCAGCCTTGTAAGCTGGACAGGGGAGGAGAGGATGCATTCTCTTCTGAAACCGGAACCAGAAAGCAAATCCCTGTGGAAGTCCTTGCTTTTAACCCCTTGTGTTCTCAGAGGTGTGTCCAACCTCTCAGTGGCTACTCCAGGTGCCAGCATAAACCTCGACCACTGATTGTTTTGACCACAACTTCCTGGAAAACTCACTTCCCCCTCAAACCAGGACACTAGCTCTAGGGACTCTGGAGAGTAGGGGGTTGGGAGGAGGTTGATTAGTTGATTGGTTTGGTTTTGGTACGGGGTATTTTAATGGCTGAAAGGAAACTATAAGAAAATGAGTTTGATGTTTAGGGCTTGTAAGGGTGGTTGCTCTGTCTCCTTTCCCCACCTTTGTTTGTAACTCAACTCATGTCTTTGCTATTAACCTTCTAAAAATTCATTAGCACATAGTCTGTACTATTAGTATAGAACTATACAAAATTGCAGCTCAAAGTGAATTACTAATTTTAAGTGAGATTTCCTTAGTGTTTAGTTCAAGAGTTCTTTTGAACAGGGTGGAATTTTTTTTTTTATGAGGGTCTGAGCTGAGTTTGCTACTCAAGGTAATATCAGTGCAAGACTTGTTAGTATTCCTTGGACAGGTGAGCATGGATAGAATTTCTTCTGTCATTAATGTGTAGGAATGTATGAGTCAATCATTTTACACTTCTTATAAAGAGTTACTGCAGCCTTAAGAGGAGACAAAGTTCTCTTGTGGCACTGATAGCAATAGGTTTAACCAGGAAATTAAGCGGTACAGGTCTTATTGACTGTCTCATCCAAGCCTCTTACTCATTTCACAAGTGAATAGGTTACTTTCCATGTTTCCTTTGTTGCCAGATGCAAAGTCTGACATCACTTTAAAAAAAGCAAAACAAAACAAAAACAACTCCAACAGGAAACCATACTTTTAACTTGTCATGAAATTAGTTGTGCTAACAATTCCTTCTTGTCAAATTTTTGTTCTGTGTTTCTTAAAATTTATGTTTAGATATGAAGATAACCAATTTATACAGATATACAATTCAGAATTAGTACATGCATATTCTGTATGCTTATATATTACTTTTATAATTCTGTTACTTGAAATTTCATTACTTAGATTGTAAACCTGGGTGACTAGAGGTAAGGCTCATGAAGTATAAATTTATGGCAGGAAAGAAGAAAAATCACTCAGCCAGACTCCAGGAGTATATAGGATATTAATTTAGATCATGTTTTAAGTGGTGTTCATAATTTATTTTTATTAAGTATTAAATGTTAGGTTGGTAAAAAATGAATACAGATAGGACTTCAACAGCCATTGAGGTTAATCAAAACCTTCATATTTACCTTCGTCTTAACTGAAATATTTTTAAATAAATGTTTTGCTACATCTTCAATTGTATGTTTTTCCCACTTTCCTCCTGCACCCCAGAACAGGAAAACTGTATGGAAAAATATATGACAATGGTGCATTGGGTGAGCATTAAGGAATAGTTTCCTTAAAAGTTTTTATGTTTGCTTGAATATTGGCTTGCCTTCGCGAAAGATTTTCTGTGGCTGCTGCTCTTAGTATTTGATTAACATTCCCTAGAACAAGTACTTTTGCTTACAAGGCATTTTTAACTAAGAATCTTGCTGATCTCTTATATTTATGTAAAAAAATTGCAACAAAGTCTAAAAAAAATAGATATTAGAAACAGGTAACATTTTAAGATAATTGAATTTTAATTGCAAAATTACGGAACAACTCTTGCAAATTAAGTTACATATCACATATAACTGTAAAGTGAATTAATTTATCATGATTAATGACAGTGAAAACCACATGAATTAATGACTGACCACCTACTTTAGAATGTTTCTAAACTAAGGCAATATCCTTTTGCCTATTGACTAATTCTGAATTACACTTTAAGAAGGGAAGGGTCATTAACAAATGACTGAAAGCCAAATGAATTAAATATTAAGTGTCTGGCCAAATGAGCAGCAAGTCAATTTATTGAGAAAGGTCACTTTTAAAACTCAGTTACTGCTTTCAGACCTCATCAACAGCTTATACATCATAGGTGTCCTGCTGAGCTGTTGTATAAAATAGGATGCAGGATTTACATGCAGGATATTCCGTTATTAGAACTGGATGAATGCTTTTCTTTCCTGATGACAAGGTCTGCTCTTCAGCTCATTTCACTGCTCCTGATGTGGCCAGGAAATTTCTCGATTCTACCATCACTGAATCTGCTTGAAGATCCTGTAACAGCAGTGGGCTGTCTGCACAGAGATGTACAGCAGGTGCTACAGAACAGTGTGAATTAGCACTGAGAAGTAACAGGGAAAGTATAGCAAAAGACACTGTCTGGGTCAAACTTAGAGTACTGATAGCACAGGCTTTTACACAAGTTGATATGTCCTGTATGAACACGGCACGCAAAACAACAACCCGGAGGCAGGAGGTCTGCAGTGAAAAGCTGCTCCCCAAAAAGATGGACAGCCTGTTTATTTCTTTCACTTTTAGACATTTGTGGGTCTGGTTGTGGGTTGGCTTCTGGGGTTACTACCCCTTCACCCCACTGGCCAGACCAGCTGTCAACCAGCATTATTTTCAGGCTAGAAATATGACAGTGAACAAAACCAAGAAAGGTTCTTTATGTTCCAAAGTGTGAGAAAGTGAAAAACTGACCCTTAATATTGTACAGAAACCAAAGAACTGACTCCATCTTATGAACGAGTAGAAGACTTTAAAAAAACTCAAAAAAAACCCAAAACAACAGTCCTGTATTTTAGGCAAGGGTTTAAGAGTAAACAAAGCTGAGTCTTTGCCTTATCCAGCTCCTCTAGTTAACTGAAATTCCTCCCTAAACACACTAAACACTGATTAGGGTAAATTTTCCTGACTTCAGAAAAAAACAAATAAACAAATCAGCATCCTTTTGACTTTTACAAGGATTCATGAGCTTAGTAGTATGCTTTCTGTAACCCAGCATCTTAAACTATACTGGGTCAGAATTGAGAATTTAATTTAATTAGTGAACTTTCAGATTTAGATCTAAATGCCAAACTGTTTCTCCTTAAGTCACATAGCCCCATCTTCACCACTGGATTATATTAACAGCTATATGCCAATAGCTATCAGCAAAACAGAGAATCTGAAGAGGAGACAGTCTTAACTAGCTGAAAGATATAGTAAGTGGGAAAAGCATCACACGAGCATGTCTAGTTTAGTGCAAAAAGGTTTAGAAAAGATAATCCTATTTCAAATCTCTGCATCTGCTGAGACAAAGGACAGGCTCTTAAATTTTCATCCTTAATCAGTTTAAATGAGTCCCAGGGAAAACTGTAACCTAGTCCTTAAACTTTTCAGCTCTACATGTGCACTTTTTCTGGAAGCAGGTGAACAAAATCTCCATTAAAATAAATTTTTAAAGTATATTTAAATTTAAAAGTCTATTTGGATTGAAGGAAAATTTAAACACGAGTATTTATCTTACTGGGCTGCAGCAGTTACTTGTGTCTTTTGTTTTTATATTAGAAATAGTTGCCTTCACTCGCTTAATAAATCTTAAAAACAAGCCCTGCAGATATTTTTGTTGTTAAGTAAAGATATGTTCCAGGCTTTGTTGAAGAGGTCTTATCCCTGTAAGAACTAGATTAATGCCATGCCAGTGACAACTAATTAATATCTTGTCTTCAGTGGTGAAACTTTTGAGCTCTCTTGGTCTTGAGTAGCCAGAAAGGACAAGGACAAAACCTGGTTTCTGCCAAGTTGTCATTGCAAGTTAACCATTAGAGTTTATAGAAGGATAATCCAACATATTTGTTTCCAGCATATCATTTTCTTGGTTTTACTTTCTTTTCCCAACCTGTAAGTGGTTGTTACTACCCCTTTTTCTGATTATCATCTCTCACCAATTTGCAGTACATTTTTAGGTTTGGAGTGTTTAAAGGTCTGTGGAAACCATCTAGAATTACAAGGGACTTCCTGCTCAATTTTGTTTGAAGCACATGTGAATATCTATACAAGATACAGAATATTTCTGAAAACAAAGGCAAACTTGAGTTTCCTTCCACAAGAACTTGTTCTCCTTTATCGTAGTGGCAGATTTTCTGTGCTGTTCCAGGCAGTAGCACCAGACTATAATTAGTTACTTCCTTGCAGCTGCAGCAGTGGATGTATGTGCAGTTTCTGCACTCAGATGTAGGGAGATGGCTCAGTCAGTACCAGGCTTTCACTTCCAGCACTGGCTTCTCCAGCAGGAGGAAGGGTCATGCTTATCATGTAGGTAAATAACAGAGAGAGCTGTCTTCCCTGATAGGTACAGACTTGGAAATCTGCTCCTCCCCATTTATCAGTCATGGGGTCTGATAGGGAGGTTTGTGACAGGCCAGTGCAAATTGATGCTTGAGGGAGGTGAAACTGGGTTCTACAGCCTGAAATATGCTGATGGTTTCAGAGAGAGAGAGAAATATACTAAAATATTTGACAGCTGAGGGAAAATAAAATACAGGAATATGTTCAAATATTAACAGTTTCAAGTTTATTGAGCAACTTCTACTATCTCTGTTTGGATATAAGTCTGAAGACAAACACCAGTGTTGTCCAGGGTGCAGAGTTTTGAAGCTCTTCCCACGAGCTTATAATGTGTAGTTCCTCAGTCATATCCAGCTCACCTTTCTTACTTGTTGAAGTTTCTCATAATTATTTTCTTAATACTGCATTGTGGCATGTGAATTTGGCATAATTTGAAGGGGAGTATGGTAAAGTATCAGCTCATAGGAGCCCTCAGACAGCAAAGAAATGATGGCTATGAGTTTCTCTCCTTTTGGGGATTGTCCATAGGCTTATTTGAACACACAAAGAGTTATACACATCTATGTCATCTTCGGAATCTGTTGACCTGAAGTGGTTTCTAGAGAAAGGATACTATTTTTATTTTCTCAGGTTCTGCAAAAAGTATAATAAAAGGATGACTCCATGGGAAGTGTTGTGTAATTTACTGCTGTTTATCTTTATTCACTACTAGATGTAGGAGTGGTGGTATTTGATTTGAAGTTTTCTAGTTAGTCTTGATCATAGCATACATCAGGGTTTTATGATAGACTAGTTTCTAATGGCATGCCAGTGAAGACTGCTAAATTTAATGTCCTAGCCAACTTGTGAGGGTTCTCCTTTTTATGGCCACATTCCCACTAAGGGTAGGTGGAGTGCTGTTTCTGAACTTGGCTGATGCCAGGACACAGCTTTAAGCACTATTATTTTTTCAGGAAGCACATAAAAGGAAATGATGTTTGACTGAAAGCCTGAGATCTCTAGGGATACTTATGGCTCCCATAGAGTAACTGTTTGCTCAACATTGTCTATGAGCAAATATCCCTATACATTTTTTTTATGAAGACAACTTCTTGTCAGTATAACTGAACAGAAATCTCAACAGCCTAATCATTCTTTCATTTGTTTGTTTTCATTGTAGACCACTTTTATGTTTGATAAAATATTTTCACATCTTTGTTATTTCTTCTTTGGGTTGCAACTCCATGTTGCATACAAATGTACCACATGGTTACCTTTCAAATATGTTAAACACCATTTCTTTGTTCCCACTAAAATCAGACTTGTGCAGCTCCAGGTGTACATTTCATTATCTGGCCATTAGTGAGCCTATGCCCCAACTCTTATAATCCTGTGCCTACAGTCTTCTGCATATTTTGCATAGCTTCCTTCCACCACTTCTCAAAGCCTCTCCTATCTTATGCAGCCTACATTAATCAATACTGCTTCATTTCATTAGTCCTAGGAATCTTGTTCTACACAGAGTAACTATGTCATTCTTATAACTGCATAAAACAGTGGTTGAGCCATACAAAAATAAACAGAAGTAAAATAAAAAGGGTCAAAAAGAAAGGTTAAAAAAAACCCTTAAAAATAAAATAGTAACTTGTGTTAGAGCTCAGCCAGATGGGAACAAAGTGCAGACAGGTTGAGACAACTGCAGAGAGTTAGCCTGACATTAAACTCAGAGAGGCCCATTAAATTCAGTACCTTCGGCTTTAAGTTTTTATTACACATCACATAGAATTTGGGAACGTACAGACATGATACCTGTCTGTGCTTCTCTTTCTCTGTCGAGGGCATTGTAACTCACACTGTCCCATGTTCCTGTCTGGAGCTGAATGCTACTAGATAAACATCCAAATAGAAGGTTCCACGGATGACTTTCATTCACTCTTTTCCAAAATCTGCGTTTGGAATGGAGGGAGGGATCTATCCATGCCTGAAACAAAACTATTTCAGAGCCTGGCTCTGCACAAACCACAACATAAATATGTGCATGGAAAACAAATCTCAAAGAAGTGCTACTTAAGTAGCATTTCTGTTTGCCTTCGCTCCAAAGGAGTTTACCAAGAATTTACTCACGTACTCACTTTTCATCATAATAAGCTCCCTATTGGCAGACACAGGACGTTACTCTCTCCAAAACAATTTTAGGCATGGAAGCTACATTCTTTTTACTGAGTGAACAGGCTAGGGTTTTTATATTGCTGCTGCACAAGTGTAAAAATGAATCTAAGCCAAGTACAGGAGGCTTCTTGCAGGCACAAGAAGAATAACAAGTAAGAGAGCCTATTAATACACATAAAATCTCAAACATAAAACTCATTTCTTAATCTTTAATGTAATTAAATTTAAGGAAATGCCAATTGTTATAGTTTTGTTAACTGCATCTGTAAGGAAATTTTATTTGGTAGTCAGGAGGAAAAATATTTCCCAGATTTCAAAAGGTCTCTCCACAATGTATTGTTGTACCCCACTAGCTCTTATCCCTTGCTCAAAATTTAGCAGATATTAGACTTTCGGAAACTGATTTTCTTTTTTATATTAAAACTTCATCTATATTAGGAAACATTTGGTAAAGCAGAAATGGGCCACAAATCAAAGGAGTTGGCACTAAAATTCTTGCATTTTCTGTGTCCGAAATTTGGGGATTTATTCCAGCCAAAATTTAGTTTGCAACTGACAACACATGACTGAAGCCATCTGAAGCATTTTTCTTCTTTTCATTAGGTATGGGGAAACATTTGGTGCATCTTGGAGCAGAGGTCACATTTCAGCTTTCTCCCAAAGAGGCTTGGTTACCATGAACAAAAACCAGTCTGTGGACTGAGCCACCTCATGGCAAGTTGGGACAATCACTGTGTAACATATCACTGTACCAAACATAGTTGCAGCCAGAAATCCTCTGCATTGTAGAAGATAAGAAAGCCTAAAATTTAAAGCAGAAACAAACCTTTGTTTCACCATCCTAATGTTTGGTCATCTGAATTTTTTTCTTTTGAAGAGGCTGTCAGGAGGAGAGATGCTTGTGCTGTCAGCGGCAGCATCCTGTAGTGACACAGAGCACTTTGACTACTTCAACTTTCAGTTCAAAAAACCTTCACCTGCTGCAAGCTTACTGCTTCCTAACAGCTCATTTGTCAGGAAAAGCTCATGCTCAGCTTATTAGCAGCCCATTTTTACGGTCATTATCCATGCTTCCCCAACATCTGGCTAAGTGTTGTGCTCCAGATTGTGGCTGTTCTGGGAAGTAGTTTTAGCAACTTAAAAGGCTGTTTAAGGCATGCTTGTAATCCTCCCTCTGTCTCTTATCTGTGGGGTGATTCTGGAGAAGAGGCTGTCTCACTTCTTCCTTTGGCATGCCCTTAATCGATGCTGAACTGCTCTGAGTAAGGACCATCATTTTATTTGTTCCCTTGGCCTGGCTAAGTGGGCAGTCAACCTCAGATGAAAATTATTTTTTGGTGAGAATAGCCTAGCAATACAGTTGTCTTATTGTCTCTGCATAAGTGGCTCTGTAGTGCCTTAGATGATCTTGTAATGAACTGGAAAGGTTTTATTCAATGTGTGTTCTTCATGCATGCCAAGGTTAGCAAATAACTTTCTTATGTAGAAAATATTCTGCAGAAGTAGGACCATGTTCAAAGTTTAATTCTAGATAAAAGTTTTTCCATAATGTCTGAATATCAGGTCTACAGCAATGACATTTTTTTAACATATTTTAAAGGAAAAGAGATAAAAACATTGTTTAAATTTTGAACAATTTCTTTGTCTTCCCAGGAAAAGTTTATCCTGATTTTCTGAATTTTTTGAATATGTAGTCTTTCTTATTTTAATTTCCTACAATTTAATCTGGTTTTGTTTGTTTGTTTGTTTGTTTTTTCATTTAAAGCTTTTCTACTCTTTTTAATAAAGATGGAGCATTCAGTTATGTAGCTAGCAAAATACCCATCTGCTTGTTAGGATTTCCAAACTGCCCAATAATTCTTTGTCATTTCCCACCCATCAGTTCTTGGAAATGGTGCTCCTCCAAATGACAGTACAGCAGAAAAAATGTGATTGAAGTCACTCGACTCACTGAACATATCCGAGTCTACCAGCAAGATGCATCTGAACAGTCCAAACACTAAACAACTGCCAATTGAGATGCTGATTGGCACAGCTAGCAGTGATTTCTGGCCAACTTGCTTTGTGACAGTCACAAACCAGCTTTCCTCTCTTGATTCTCTTGCCTTCCTTGTCGTCTTGCTTGCTGAACTTTGGGTTGTACATAACAGCTGACAGGTGTTTTCCCAGGGGCGATAAAAAAGCTCTGGCTCAGTCATTATCTGACAGTTTTCAGGCTGTCCCACACCAAGGGAGTGATAGATGGGCTATAAGGCAAGTAGGCAAACAAGTTACTCGAGGCACAATTGCAGGCTTTCCTGGAGGGGAAGAAACAGTCAATCTCACGATTGCACTCTGCCTGACACTACCCAACTATTTGCAAAGTGCATTCAGAGTGTTCAGACAAGGAATAAGGTTGACTGGCAAAAGCTGAGCAGAAAAGGCTAAATGTCAGGCTCTTTGTGGGAGCTCTGCAAGATCCTGGCAGATGAAATGAAGTCTGGAATGCAGAATGACAAGAGAGTGATGGAAGCCAGGAAGCAGGATGGCGGTAGTGATGCAAAGGGGTTTTTTTTTAAACTTATACTCGTTTGAATCAGTTCTTCTTTTAAAATCAGCCATTAAATTAATTGCTGTTATTATCATTGTTGAAATTTATTAAGAGCATTAAGAACTTTTGCAGTTTTAACAGAATAGGACCTGTACATTTGGTTCTCTCCACAGAAGATTTTCAGCCTTTTTAAATGAAGGGAAGGTGATTTCAACAGCAGTTCAATGTTAGGAGAAATCTGAGTGCATGAGTGGGCCACATTTTATAGTAACATGCAGGAAAATGCACAGGAGATGTGATATATTCACAAGCCTTACAGCACGATCTCCCACAGCATACTTATATATATCCAGATTGGTGACATCTGCATAAACGTGGTATAAAGTGGGTGGAAAATTGCCTAAACTGCCAGGCTCAAAGGATGGTGAACAGTGGTACAAAGTTCAACTGGTGCTTGGTTACTATTGTTATAAATGCCAATCCACTTTGCCAATTGAAATATAATTTGGTTTATTAAAAAGTCAAATTACAGAATTTCGTTAAAACCAACAAGCGGAGTTACGGTGATGATGCCCAGGATCGTGACTATGCCCAGGATCGTCAGAGGGTGAACTGGAAAGCAGCCTCTATCCCACTGCAATCCCCCAGAATTCACAAATTGGCCCCATCTGGGGTCCAGGTTTTATACAGTTTATTTCACCCCTGGCATAGGATTTCCCCACAGTTCTTTGTTTTCTTGGGGTAATTATTCGAATGCATCTCTGTCGCTGTCGTTGGTCTGCTGAATGATCTCTGGGAGGGAGGAGTGTCAATTTCTTTCCTCAGTGGGTGGATGGAAGACGAAATTCTGAATGAACAGGTGCTCCCCTCTGGTGATAAGTGTGATGGCCAAGCGTTCATCCCTGTTTTTGGGAGGAGGACTGATTCCTTATCTTGATGTGTCCTCTATTCTGATACCAATGGCAAAGTCTCCAGTTCTTGGCATTGCATTGTCCTCCTCTGAATGGCGGTCTCTGGGTTTTGCCTGTCTTGGGATTAGTCAGTTCCATGCCTGACTTTAACTAGTGTTACATTTCACAGAGCATATTTGCAGTTTGCATGCACCAGAACACGAATTAATACACTGTATTTACTACACTATTGATGTATCTCAGGAATCCGCAGGGTTCATGCTCTTGGTTTTGACACAGATGGAGTGGAGTGTCCTCTCAGCAGCTTGCAGGTGGCACAAAGCTGCTGACCCGGGGTGGTTGATTCACTGCAGGCCAGGGTTGATTTTCTGATGGAAATGCACACCATGGAGCAATGTCCTGGCAGAAGCCTGTGACTGAACAAGGCACCAAGCAGCATAAATGCTTTTATGTGACATTACAACTGAAGTTGTTGGGCTGGTTTTCAGAAGCCTTAAGCACATTTGTCAATGCTCATACCAACAACTCTAGTGATAGGAGCACAAGCATCCTTTCTTTCTTATTTTGTTCTAGAGTTGTAATTTTTATCTACACTCCTACAGCTTTTGCTGTAGTATTATCTTCAAACATTTTAATATAATTTGTAGACCTGTTCTTTGAGTTGAAAGAGCATCAGAAGCATCAGAAAAAGAGAAGAAGTAAAAAATAGATTAAGAAATTAATGTTTGTAGGACTAATAATTTAGAGATTTTCTCCCTAAAAGAATAAACCCTACTCATTATAATAAAATCTCATGAACCTCAGTGACTTTCACTAGGAGTGGAAATGGTTGTATTAAGAAGAATAGATGAATAAATGGTATAATCCTATAATTTGAAATAAGACTCGAAAAATTTCAAATTGGTAGTCTGGTTTCTGGGATGCAAAACAAGAATACTACACCTGACACAGTGTGAATACCCAACACTTACCTCACTTTTGAACTTTGAGACAAGAATGACAAATTCCACTGGTGATCATTTTTCCCCAAATAGCTTTGCTGTTAGAATTTAAAATTTCAGAGAACACATAGCCTTACATATTAATTAGATTTTCTAAGACGTGGTTGTTTTTTTTAAATAGTTACATCTTTATCTCTTTCATTATTTAATTATGGATTAATTAAATCTCTTTACACTCACACAGAGTTTAAATTCTATATACAGGTAGTGAAGGTTTATTATAATGCTAAATACTATCATGGCTGCACCCAACTAAAGATAGAAGTGGTGTGAATGACAGAATTATTGATTTCTCCCAAATTTTTAGATTACAGATAGCCTAATCCAATCTGAACAAGGTACCTTGCAGGCCAGTTTTCAAATTGCTATACTGGTTTCTCATCATTAATGCAGAGTGACAGACTAATAGAGATACATAGCATAATATATGCTTAAAAACACAGACAGGAATTTAAAATATTCATATTTTAATATTTAAAATATTAAAATATGTTCAATGAGCTCCAAATACCACCATGCTGAATGTGCTTCCTCAAGATCAATCCCTATATACATGTAGATATTTTGACTAATAATAAATCACATCAGATCAGTTGGTGCTGAAGGTGAATTTATCCACTTTAAGAAGGAGAAGAAGAGTGGGAGCTGTTTAAAAAGTAAGCATGGCATATCTCGGGTGCAAAATTTTATTTTAACCTAAAGTTACATACGTTTCTGAGTTGCCTTGAGTTCTCTTTAGCATCTGGTGTTTTAACTGAAGAAAGTCACAGCATTCTAGACTACCTATATAAAAATTGTTTAGAAGATCTTGGGAGAATTTAAGACTCAGCTGTTATTAGCATAACAGTTCCAATTACAAATAATAGTGAATTAAGAAACTGAGTATTCTGAGGTTCAAGCAAGAGGTAAAATCTTGTGTTGGTAGTTACTAAATAAAGGAATTCTGAAGGAAATTTAAATGTCACATGTACTAAAGCAACAGCTGAATTTAAAATCTAATCTCAGCTGAAAGTGGGCAATGTATAAAGGTAAATGAATGATCTCAAACAATGCTCAAAAGTAAATGCATTTATTGTAATTGCCACTTATGTCAGGACAACTAAGAAAGACACATTTATTAAAATAATGGTAGTAAATGAAATGGTCTTTGAGCCATCACATCTAAATATTTTTCAATTTCATGAAAGTTTAATTTCACCTAAAGTTCACAGAATAAAATTGTCTTAGAAATCAAATTTTACACACATTTCTAAATATTTTACCTTCTCTTTTTAGTTTAAAGGAAGTAGTTGTTTTTAGTTTATGATCAAGGAGATGGAGCATGTGGAAATGATACAGGAGGGTGACAGGGTTCTATAACATTAATGACTTAGAAGGGAAACATCATCCTTCTCTTATCAGGCTTTAAATGGTTATGTTATTACAAACAATCTGTTAGTATGTAATTAATTAAGGATATTTAATTTGGGCTATAAAGAAGGTAAATTGTGCATGTATCTTTATCAATCAGCCAATACTTTTAGTTATGATATGGTTTAAGTTCAAATTTTTAAATCAATATTTATAGTAAAATTCCATATGAGACCCTTCAATCTTTTTAAGACATCCAAATAGATTATGACACATGCAGAACTTAAGATAGTGTTGTCCTCCAATTGGTCTTGTTTCCTCTAAAACTTTCTCTGTCAATTCTTCCCACTCCTGGCCTTGTTCTCAAGGTGCTGCTGCTGTCACCTGTACCTTGGTGCTGCTGCTGTCTTCTCTCTCCAGTGTACAGGGACCAAAGAAAAGAACTATGCTGCAACTTCAGGTCTGTGAGTTTGGAGTCCAGCCTTTCCTCACCATCCTAGGTACTCTTGTGTCTTCACAGAAGTTTCTTTAGTTTCATCTTATCTCAGTAATTCATACCTGACATTGTCCCGCCACCCTCATTATAACTATCTTAATTAGCTTAGAGCTGTCATTTGAAAAACAGTAATGCCAATTAATGCTCAGTATTCTAAAAATTTTATTCTAGGAAAACACTATTTTAGGTATATGTGTTATAAACATATTTCCTGCAGAAAGGAGGAAATTCTATTCTTTCAGTGCACAGAAAACTTGCAATGTGAGTAAATGCTGTTCGTGATTTTGTATCATAAAAGTGAAAAGATATAACTAGGAAAACAACATTCTGAAATCAGTTTAATCTGTAGTGATGCCTGTATAAGAAGATGAGGTTTATATGCTGCTTTCCCTTATGATGCAGTGTATTTAAAAAAACCCTAAAAGCTGCATCTCTGTTTTATGCAAAAAAAAAAGGGAGAAAGCACACAATCATTAGTCTATTACCCTTAGTCATTCTATTTAACTGGCCACAGTCTAATCAGCATTATTTCAATGTGCCATCCCTTGGGCAACAGTCACTGACTTATAAAATAGAATAAATAAATAAATAAAAAATAAATAAATAAGGGTTTCACCTTTTAAGTCTTGATCAAAGGATAAAGGGGTTCTGCTGTAACTTCTAAATTATAAGGGAACAGTTGGATACTTATTCCCAAATGTTCCAGTTTAAAAAAAAAAAATTTAAAAAAAAATAAATTGGGACTTTTTTCCCATGTATTATTTTATTGTTTGGTGAGTTGTTTTGGTTCAGTTTTTTTATTGCTTGGGTTTGTTTTGTTTTGGGGTTTTTATCTTAATAAGCATGTATGTCATTTGGTTTTGTAAGGAAAAAGGAGAATACAAAATCTGATGACCTGCTAAGACTATAGGTCTCATAGATAGTACTAAGTAAAATAGGTTGCACTAAGTGCAGCTTATGAGTGCAACTAAGTGCACTCAGAGGTAGGTCTAAGTAAAGCAAAAAAGATTGTGAAACTTTAAAATTTATCACCACTCTCAGAGGGTCAGTGAGAGGAAAAAGAAGTATATAAAGATACCACATTGCTGTTCTTGGTTTTTAGAGTGATGTATCTAGTACAGAATCAGTGTAGAAGAATGAGGTTTTGGATAATGTAATTCTCAGTCTGTAAGAAGTGCAGTGTACAACTTATATGCTAAATTTGAAAGTGAAGGGGAAGCAAAGAAAGGCCTTTTCTTGCAATATAGACAAATCAGAATTGCTGAATACTTGCAGAAAAGTAAATTATTAGTAAAGTGTTCAACCCCAAGTGATTTTGTCTGTTCATGAGTCTTTTTTCTATCTTTTCATTTTTCTCCACGAAGACCAGGTTACCCTTTTAAGAAAAAGAAATAGTATTGAATTTTGAGGTAAAACCATTTAAAAGGAAGGGAGTCTGCAAATCATGAAAGATTGACAGCCCTGCAATATCACTGTCCTTATGGTGAATATAGACATTTTTCTTGGAAAAATATGAGAATACTAGATTCTTGAATTTCTCTTTTCACTCTTCACTTTTTTCATCCTCTTCAGAAAGCAGCAGATAAATCTGTGCTTCACAGCATCAGATCTTCACTGTGTTGGTGAGAAGTAAGAGGTGATATGACATGGGGGTGTGTGTGTAGGAGGTCACAGGCTCAGTGTGCAGACCCTCCACAAAGCTGCCAGATGCAGGGCAGCTGGTAAAGTTACAGATGTGATAGCCACCCACCACAAGCATCACAAAGTGTCCAGTGCCACTGAATAATCCTTTGATATCAAAGTTAGCTATTCATTGCACACATGCAAGGATTTCATTGCACACTAAGGATTTTTCAGTGGACAGAGGTGGCAAGAGACATCTCAACCCAACCTCTGGTGACAGGCAGATCCCTGCTTAGTCTTCTCTTAAGAGAAGGCTCCAGCCAGACATTATCTGGAGGAATCTGGGCAAAAACTTTTCAAAGCTTTGTTTGAATGTAGCTCTATTGCCACTGAATAGGAAAACAAGGTGCCTGAGTCACAGCCTTGAGGAGTGAAATGGTTTTAGCACACCATCTTCCTGTGTGTGCTCTGACAGGAACAGGGGATGTGAGGTAGATTCCTCTTTGAGAACATAACTGACAGCTTTGAAAGACATATTCATACTGAGTAGAAGGAATTTCAAGGTGTTCTGGTACAACATATACATTTGGGGATATGTTTGTGTCAAAATACCAATTCAAGTAGATCTTGCTGCAGTGAGAGAAGAGGCCTTTGAGAGTGTTCTGTCACATGGGAGTCCCACCAGTCCCCCACTCTCTTGTAACTGAAAGTCTGTATCCATCACAAGAAATAGATGTTCAAATAATGTCACAGTGAATTTTGCGCTATCAGTCAAAGGCAAAAATGTCTAAGTCTATAAAAAGCAGGTTTCATCATCTAGTAGGAGACTAATATTTCCCTTTCTGACAGAAAGCTAGAAGTCATGAAGAAATCCTTGTGGAAAAGAGGAGTCAAAAATACTTAAAAATACATAGCGATTCCTGAAATCTCAGAGGGAGCTCTGTAGTAAAGCTCAGTAAAATTAATTCGTAAAAGTCTTGTTATTTCCATAAAAGAAAAACACTTAGATTGTGTATGTCAAGGGCTGCTGAATTTGAATTTAAAAAAAAAAAAAAGGAGATGAAAGAGAGGAAGGGAATAATTCATTAGCAGCCATGATTACATTTAGTTCTATGGTGCTAATTTGTTTCTTATTTTCATCTTGAAATTACTGGAGTGAACCATGAAAGATAAAATGGGAGGAAACTAGGATGAATATCCAGAATTCTGGATGAATGATGAAGATGAAGAAAGATGAAGGACTGCTGGGTTATGGCACATGTTTTATCTGTTATAGGAGACATTTCCTCATAACTAGATCATGGTCTTTGGGACTCCTCTCCTGGACCTCAGAGATGTGACAAATGTGAACAAGAACCTTCCAGCTTTTCTATTTTCTTGTTTTCTTACTATTTCCCAATCCAAATGAAAATTGCAAGTTTCTTAAGGGCTGAGGTCCACGAAGGCATTTTCCTCCTCCTTCCCTTTTTGAGAATGAAGCTTTATCTATAGCTCTTCCCTGTGCTGGGGGCAGTGGCTGCCTCCCAGTAGGCACAGACTTCACTTCACTGGTTCTATGCAGTCCTTGCATCTGTTCCTCACATTGCTCTAAGAGAAGAAAATAAGCAGCAAAAGTGAGAAGGAAATATAACCTCTCCCTTATCTGGTGGCAGGATTTTCCAAGTCTTTAGTAAATGCAAGTATGTAGGGTCTTAATAACATGAGACGTTTTAATGAACCTACTCATGGTAATGATGATGTTTTTGCATCTGTGCTGGAGACACATCCCATTTATAGAACATCTACTGAAGTGTGGTACAAAAATTCCAATAGAAAAAAAAGCTTTATGCTGGATTGTTACTGGAATCATGTCTGTTTTGATAAGAGAGGGTCCAGTGGCCCTACTGCGATAATGTTACACGGCATGCTCATAATGTGAGTGTTAAAGAGATTAAAACAACCATGCGTGCACACTGTGTTTGGTAAAATATTAAGAAGTCACATATTTGCATATTATACAGCTGGTTGCAAAGCCATCAATCATCACATTATCTGTACATTGAGGATGATAAATGGCTTTCACTCTAATGAGAGAATTTAATCACATGGAGAAATGAAGAGGGCACACAGCATAAATGCTTTGGATTCTAAAGCTATAGATTATTATTAATATTATACATTTGTCTCTGATTTGGAAGCTTCTGTGCTTCATTTGTACACATGCCTTTTTACAGTTGTAATTTTGAGACAAGGTCAGATATTTTTTCTTTCTTCTTAAAATGAGCAAGAAAAAGCAGAAAAAGCTTAAGAATATTAGGCAACTTGGAATCAGTTTAGGTGACTTTCTCTAAATTACCTAGGACAGACCATTTATTTTCCATCCCTGATAATGTGGCAGCAGAAAAGGAAACAAAGGTTAAGAACAGGAAAGTAGAAGCCTCCTTCCTAGATAGTTTTGTAAACTATCTAACACAGATCTAGAGCAAATGACTGTGCATTATATTACTTGACTGCTGGTTGAGAAAATGAGATACTTTCAAAAATGTTAAAAAATATAAACTCTTTCATATAGCAGAAGTTATAACTGGATAACTAGGATAACTATAGCCATTAAAAGTAATGCCAATTATTATGTTTAGAATTCTTTAAACATAATAATTCTCTAATGGTCTAATTGGAGGGAGGTAAGATCACCTAGTACAAAAAGAAAAGGAACAATTTTAAAGTGGGAAGCAATGGACAGAGACACTTGTGTGGGATCATCTTGTGTGGGAGAGGAAAGAAGGCAGAGTGACAGAGATGTTTGGACACTGAACAGCATCACAAGTGAGTAATCAAGAAAAAACCCTAAAAGGGTATTCAACAAAATATTTGTATTTCTATATCCAACTTTCAGAATTGTGACTTTACATTGTTTCCTCAATGTATGTAAGGCCGTGTTAAATTTTAAATTTAAAAAAAAAACAAAGTAAACAGCTGTCATTCAATATGGGTGAAGTAATCTGTTGTCATAGATCCTGACCTGCAAAAAAAAAGAAATAACTTTCAGGAAGGAGGAATTTAAAAGATATTCATATCAAATAAGCAGATGTTATCTGACCACTAATACAGATTTGCCTTTAAATTTGGAGAAAATATTTTTTAGATTTTTTTTTTTCATGTAGGCATGTTTCCAGAGATATTTAGATTAGCAAAAAATAGAATTTGAATATCCCCTAATTTCTATCACAACTTCCTCAAAAACTGTACATATTAAGTATAGCAGAACTGAATCCTCACATAGCTAAATGTCTCCTTACAGAAGATATCTTTATTCAGCCCTGTGTCCCATGTGTTTTTCTAATGTATTTCTTGCCTCTTCAGTTAAAATACTGCAGCTGTGAAACCCTCATTAAAATACTGATGCTTTGCTGATGTGTTACTTTGGAAATATAAGATGTTGCAGTGTATCTACAGTATTTCTCTTTCAATTGCAAAGCTCAGCAATATTCAGTTCAGAGTTTTTACAAAAACACTCACTTCTGGTTTTTGTAGACCCAAATATGGTTTTACGTGACACACATTAAAGGTCTTTGTGGTTCAGAGTCTTTAATAAAATGTATCATTATTTTTCAAGTATTACATGACACTTGAAAATAAAGACATATATAAGAACATTATAACTAGTGAATGCCTACACCACAGAGTCTATTCTAAGACAATATTTCTAATTCGGAAGTTTGTGCAAAGATTCAACAATTTTCTGATATGGAAGTTTGTGCAAAGATGAACTAGAAGAAGAGATGCTATCCTAGGAAATAAGAAATATGCACTCATTTGCTTTTTCATTAGCGAAATAAATCTGCATTTGTAATGATTCTTGCTAATTAAACAAAAGATCATTAAAAAATTGTCATAGCTTCCTATTGTTAAAAAGTGAATTTGTACTTCTACTCCTATGATTTAAAGAGGATCTGCATAGGATTTCCTATGTCACTTCTCATAGGAAGAGTACAAAATTTAAACTGAAATGAAAAGAATCTAAATGATAAAAATTGCCAAAGAATGATATTCTGTAAATCTGTTACTCTCAACTAAAGCAGAAGCTTCAATCCTGAGATTTCTTTATCTGGAATTTAGCCCACATTTTTATGACCCCTGGTCACTCACACTGACTTTCAGTACTTGGATTAATTTGCAAAAGGGCTTAGGTGATGCCACCACACAGAGCAGGAAGGGACCTTTCCATGGGACTGGCCTCTCCAAGTGCTCAGAAGTGTTTCCAGGTATGAAACACGAATCTCTAAATGATAACAAATCTGGAGCATTAGAAGAGTTATGGTATAAACAACTGGGAATTTAGAACAAGGTCTGAAACCTTTTCTGTTAAGTTGTGAGTTTCTAATACTGCTTGCACAAAATGCGTGTTATTTAAGCCTGTAATGATCTCTGCTAAGTTGGTCAGTACGTCTCAAAAAGATGTTTTGTTCAAAAAGGACAAAGAAAAAGAATAAAAGAAGACAAGAAACCATTTCATTTCAGCAGTTTGACCACGGATGACTAACAATTGTTTATAAAATAGGATTTTTTTCCTTTTGAAAGAGTAACAAAAAGCTCAACTATAGCAATGTACTGTTACAATGCAATGAATACTTAAACTTCTTTGCATTGTCATTAAAAAAAAATGTGCAACAATAATTAACACTTATTTCTCTGAGGCAGTCTTCAAATCTGGAACTGTATCACCTTCAGTGTACATCTATCCAAGGTTAACCAAAACAAATGCATAGTATAATACTCTTATATACGTCATAAATACAGGCTTGCATAATGTGCTCATGGATTTGAATGCAGACAACAGATTGACAAATATTTTAGCCATATCATAACTTAATTGTTGAGGGTTTACATTAAACGTAATCTGTATATGAAAACTTGGCTTTTCAGAGCAATAATTTTTATTTACTACTGAATTACTTAGTACCTTCAAGATCTATCTTTTATGCCTGTTCGTTGCATGGCAATGTACATTAGCAGCAGAAATCAATAGGCAAAATGGAAGAGAGTTTGAAAGTGAAGACAATAAAATTACTGTGACCAAAACCACAGATCTTAGGGCCTGTCACATATACCAATTTAATCAAGAGAATGTGACATTGATAGGGCTTCACTGCAGGTAACACTGCAGCATTAAGAATCTTGTGTTTTAGTTACTACTACAACCCTTTTTATCTAAGTTTCCAGTCCATTTGACTCCAGGTCCAAAACTAAACACTCTAACCAATGTATTTCATTCACACAGAAGTAAATCACTAAAACCAGCTTTCCAAATAGGATTAAGTGTCTTTCTTTGGAACATGACAAACATGCAGGTGTTTTTATTAACCCAAATGTTTATAGGTAGATGATACAGCTGAAATAGTAAATATTAATCATTATATATCTGGCTCCTGTATGTTAATATTTGTTGCAGTAAGAGAGAGACAGTGAAAATTTTATCAGTCTCCCTGGGTTTGAAAACAATTTAATTATTTCAGAGGAAAAAAAAAAAGCCTGTTCGTGAAGAACAATAATAATGTTCACTTAGATCTTCACAATGAGTTTAAGGATACTGTAATAACAAAACCTTTGCATTTACTTGCAGGGTCAAAACCAGGCCAATTCAGTTCTTGTGTGCAATAACATCAAGCCAATAACATCCTGATGATGAGACTGTGTTAACGAGTGTGTGAAAGAGACCTCACGACCTTCCATTATTTTTTTCTCTACATTTCTGTAAATCTCAGTGTACCAAGAATGGCATTATTTCCCCACTGATTTGGCTATGAGGTTGTAATTCTTAGTAGAAAAGGTAATTTCTTTTAAAATTAGTATCTTGTTTTAATCTATATGTTTCTGCTTCACAGAAGTCAACCTTTTCTAGTAAGCAGTTAGTCCAATAATTGCAGCTGGGTCTGTAACAACTGTCAGTTCCTGTCACTTCAAAGTCTGGGCTTATTAAAAAATAATTAAATTTTAGCATTTACATTTAAGGGCTGGTCAATATACTGTTAAGGCACCTTTCAGTACAGCAGAAAGTGGCTAACTTGTGCTCCTTGTGTTCCTCTTTTTCCAGTCTTGCCTTAGAAGAAAACTGAATATGCAGGCACGGTATGTGCTTTGAGAGCTGGTAGTTTCTTTATAAACATACTGCCATACATAGAATCATATATTACAAATTAGTTTAACTCTGACAAGTACCACAATAACAAGGGAAAAAAAACAGTTTTCTGTGGTCTAAAAACACCTATGGATTAGTACTTGGAAATTCTGGATAGGCCCAAATACCAAGATTTGCCAGAAGCAGACTTTAGCTTTAGCAAGCTCAGGCACGTTGTTGCTTCTTGTACTTTTCCTGTGACAATAATAGCTTCAAGATGACCTTTGCTGACTTTATTAGAGAAGCATTTACACTTAACCTAAACCAGAAGGGCAGAAATAAAACACAGCCTGTTAAATGTACAATAACATATTTCAGCTAAGTCTGACGAAACCTATTGCTAGGTTGCCTCAGCCTGACCTCCTTTCTCATGAAGGTGTTTTTGTGACTCATAAAGAGCTTTCACATTTAGGACATTTCAAAGCCACAACTCAGCAGGAGTCCAGATAAATGCTCCTCAAACAGCTCTGTGAGGCACATGGATACAACTGGAGAAATTGTAGATTACTTCAGAAGAGCTATCAAACTAGGCTACCATTCAACCATTTTTCCCCTGGAAAAACTCCATGGCCTTTCTAGCTGTTCATACCCTTATTATCAGATAATTTCTTTTCTTCAGTATCATAGTCATATGTACACTTGTGTTTCCAAGGAGATACCTTTTCTTCATATTAATATTCTGAGAGTTCCTGTACAGAAGCCTCCCATAAAGTGGGAAGTTCACTCCATGACCCTACTAAATACAGGCTCAAATATTTTTAATGGATGTGTAATAATTCCAGATGGAATTCTTGTTCTTGTGAAAATATTGCAGTACTATCACTACGGTGTATTCCTGGGGGGAACTGAAGTGCAAGGTGGGACAGCTCACAGGCAGCTTGTGTAGTTTTGTCATATCATGTAATGACCTCCCAATGTTTCATCATCTTTGATCAATGTAAATTTACAGCAACGTTTGCAGGAAAAAACTTCTCATATTACTGTTCATAGTCACGCCAACATCCCTCCAAACTAGTAAGAACTTCCTGGTAATGTTAGGTTCTGGAAGGAAACAAACTTCTGAGCCTGGGACATACACATATATCAAAATGGTGGCACTAGGAAGATGCAGAATAATTGACTAAGACTTACTGATAACATGATTTCAATGTCTTTATGTGTGAGTCCACTTTCCTCAATTGCCTCACAGTAGTAAACTCTTGTGTTTCCAAATATTTTTTGTCCAAAGTAGTCCAGAACATGTATGTATATTTCCCAGACTCTATTCACTTTCCATCCAGTTGTGAACAGTCATCCTTCCTACAATTTCTATTCCTCTCTGAAAGAAAAAGCAGGGAGATCAGCAGTGATTCCTACCACAGCTGTTGCCTATTCTTGCTCTCCCTCAACAACAAAACCTTTATAAGCTGCTCTCTTCACATTAAAACAAATTTTGGTTTGAAAGATAGCCTTCCTCATGATGCAAGGCAGACCTCCCCACGCCAGAACTGCCTATTGAGTACTGACACTTGCAGTAGTGGTTTCAGAATGGACAAATTTTGGAGCTGCCTAGGTATAGATTTAACTCCAGGAAAGCAAGAAAGTAATTAAGCATTTGAGCACCTAAGTGGATACCTACCTATTGCAATTATGAGAGCCTATTATTTCCTATTTTTCTAAAGGTCCTACTGAGACAAGTACATTGTTCTCAGTGGGAGAAAATTACACTCTGAATTAATTACTCCCTAATTAGTGGAATGCTTTCTTGCCCCACACATTCTCCTGCTGAATTATTTAGCATAAAATACTTCATATCTTCCCACATTTGAATGGATTGTCTTTGCATCAGGAACTGATAGCTGTTCCCTATCTTTTCTTTTTATTTTTTTTTTCAGCCAAACCACTTATACGATCTCTGAAGTTCAATAATTCTGCAATCTTTAATGTGTTTAGTTTTTTATTTGAGGAAACAATAATGCAACTAGCTTCAAAAAATGGATAAATCCAACATAGTGTAGTAGCCAGAATGGGCACAAGGAAAGTTTGTAATTCCTGCATTTCAGCTCCCATGGGGTCCCATAGTGCTGTCACCTAACATTCCTTTACAACTTAAAGTGAATTTCAAAGGGATTTAATAGCAGCTGGTATCCTGTGCTGGGAAATGTCTAAGTTAACCCACTGTTATCACCAAGAAGAAGTACAAGTTTTAAATCTTCTCTTGACAGAGGATTTGGTATTTTGGAGTCACCAAACACATTACCTCTGGGAAGAACACTGTCCTTCTGCACGCTGGTTGTTTCTGTCTCAGCCAAATAAAGGTTAGGGTCCCTCTTGGAGCATTGTTAGAGGAAGGAATGTCCTTTCTTCACATGTTTTCTACCAGATTAAAGTTGCAATTTCCATGCTGTGTAGAGATAATCATTGCCAGTGCCACCCTGGGCTTTTTGCTATTTTGATGAGAACAGAGAACACATTACTTGCCTGTGCAGGATTGAATCAAATTTAAAATCATTAACACCTCTGCAGAAATCTTTCCAGATTTATAAAGACATAATAGAATTGAGAGTGTATTTTGTAGAATAGCAGAAAGTATTTCATGTAAATCTTGGAACACTGCCATTACATGGAGTATTATTTACACTCATTGAGGATAATAATGTCTCATGTATGTCTCACTCATGATTCTCAAGTCTGTATTTGGTAGTCTATTGGGGAGTAGGCAGAAAAGCAAAAAGCCCTCCAGTCTCAAAGGAATAAATACCACTAAAGTAACTCTGGGAATCATAAGGTTCTGCTTTGATCTGAAAACAACACACAGCACTGTGCTTTGTTTCAGGGCCTTCAGGGTTCCCACTGAGGGTCAAACCTTCCTTAGTATCATTTTAAGTTTACCTTACCAATAACCACAGGACTCATGAAGCTGAGGCTTAAAAAATAGATAATTAAATACATAAATAATTTGCCCTTCAAAATTCAAGCAACGAGTGTTAAGACTTTGTTAGCAAAATAAGGAGACCTTATGGAAATATTTTTCTTATAAGAGCTAATAGCAAAATTTGAAAGAATGACTGAATGTTTCAATCTCCTGACAGAAAGCACCATTTAAGTTTCTCATTTTTATAACAATCTTAATAATACCTCCTTTAACAGTTTTAAAATTTATAGATCAGAAATATTTTATTTCAATTTGTGACCACAGTAATGCAGCTTAGAATTCCATTGGTGTGTTCCTATCCATACACATGCTCTGTGTCAAAGTATCACTCAGAACATATGACCTTGAAATCATTCACCACATTTGGTCTGTAATACATCAGAGCTATGCATACTTTCCTGATTGCAGCTGTGGGAAATTTGTCACAGTCCTATGGCAGACTCTGCTCCTTAAATAAGAAAAAAATCTGTCATTTCCTTCAAATCTTCAAATATAGGCTGCTTATAATTATGCCACACCACTCAGTTGTCTGTCTTTGCCCACAGAAAACAAATCTTTTCTTTCTTGTGTAGAAAATTCTTTCTGAGTGTGAATTTTCTCCACAATGATGATAAGATTGAGAAAGATGGAACATGCAGTACCAAGAAAAAGAAAAAAGCAGCTATGTTTACTGAGAGCATGACAGCTTTCAAAGAGAAAAATAGAAATGCTGTTCTATTCCATCCTTTCTTTTCTGTTGAGGGCAGCTTGAATTCGCCCTAGATTCTTGCAAATGTTTTTTTTAATCCCCATTAGTCACTATCTGCAAAGGTTCTCAGCAGTGCCTATTGCTGTGGAGAGTTTAATGACTCTCAAGTCATTCTCAGTTTGGAATTTAATTGTTACCTTGTAAATCTTTACCAATTTCTGTTGACAACTCTAAGTGACATGAAGACTTGTATTTTTTGCATGGTGCTTTAGAAAATAATTAGTCTAATTATTTCTAAAGTTATATGGTTTTATTTAGGGACTCTAGATTAGTTCTATTTTTAGGTATCTATCTGATTTTCAGCTTCCTCCTCAGGGCACATGAAAGAGTCAATACAGTAATAAGTTACACTGCATCATCCAGGTGCAAGACTCCAGAGATCCCCAAATGTGACATTTTTTTTAACCATGTAAAATTGCATCATTGAGCTTCATTAGCTGTGGCTGTGTTCTGGGATTTCTCCAGGGTATCTGGAGTGTTTTAACTGTAGCTATCTGAAACACTTTGGTTCTTTTCTGTCTGAGTTGTTCCAGGTACTGACTGAGTGCATTACCAATGTCCAATTCTGATTTCTCCTCATTATACTTTAGAATTATTTTCTGCCAACTCTATTTAAAAAGAGATGCCTATTTTGTTTTAGTGTAGTTATAATTTCTTCATAGGTACTTAACAATGTATTTTAATTTTGTTTTTTCCATTATATGAACTAAATATGCATGCCCTACATTTAGAATTTAAGAAAATTTGTGATTCTTTGAACAGAATAATCTATAAATATATACAAAATGAAATTATATAAGATAATGAAATAAGGAACACTAAGGTTTAAAGCATGTTGTCCCTGGTATTTATGGATTTTCACTGAGTCTAGATGTATTATCATCCTAGATAAAATCGAAATGCCCTGTGCTACTATCCCTTTGGAAGATTTCTTGGTTCTCCTGAGGTCTTTGGTAAATCAGTAGGGTAGAAGAGGATGCTTTTAGCTTGATTTTCAAAAGCTTATTTTGCAGTTAGGCATAATAATGATGAAAGAAAGATTGACATATTTTACTCCTCTGCTTTTAAACTTACTATTTGTGCTCAGAGTAGCTTTTTTCCTCACTAGTTTATTGATTTTTCAGCAGAGCTGACTTATACTAAGCTTAGGTGACAGCTACCCCAGATGCCCTTGCCTGTCAGAGGTGACTGTGCAGGGATCGTGGCTGCCACCTGGGCAGGTGCAGAAGCAGGGAGGAAATAGAGGATGGGGATATTTTCTCTTGACATATTGGATATTTAAAGTCATGGTGCAGAGGCTATCAAAGCCACAGTAGTTTAAAGGGAAGATCAAATTTCTTTGGATAAACTGTTTAGAGCTCAAAGAAAACAGTGTCTGAGTCACAACTCAAGGCAGCTTTTTTCATGAAGGGAATTGCATGGTGACAGTTTAAAGTGGGCCACCTATAGTGAGATAATGCTGAGTTCTACTTAATTGAATGGATCTATTCAAACACCTCTAGCAGAATTTCAGATATAGGAGAATTTCATCACTAGACAGCCAAAATCAGTTTTTGAGATTTGGAATTCATCACTCTATTTGTATGCCATTTATACATATTTGTATGCCTCACCAACTCCAAGGCACATGCAAGTGACCTGAGCTACAGTCAAAAGGTCCTGCTCATCTGGAAAAGAAATCTGAAGCACAGAGCACAAGACTATAAGGAATCTTTTTTTTTTTTTTTTT
>VXBR01004648.1:383151-403513 GCA_013400215.1 Cisticola juncidis
AAAAAAAAAAAAAAAAAAAAGGCAAATTTTAGAATTTTTTCTCTCTTAAAAGGACAGTGACAATAACTGCATGGGTTTGTATGTAAAACACCAATGAATTTGTTGTAAGCCTTGGAGAAAAAAATTACAAGATCATAGCTAAGGAGAAAGCTTGAACTTCTTCAAGCAAAAAAACCCTATGTGTGAGGCAAATGACTGTGAATTTATGTCTCTATTTCAGATAGCCAGGAGAATAACACTGGCTGCTTGAATAAATTGGACATATAATTTTGAGTAACTTTTTTAGCAGACACAAATCACCACAGCACAGATATGACCTTTTTATCTGTTCACTCTGATGGGTGGAAAGGCAGAGAGATCTGCTTCATCAAGTGTATCCCATCTGGATATTTTCTCTCCTTGGGGACCACTCTTAAGGCAGGGAGGTGGCCTCTGCAACTTGATCATACCTTGTGAGAAGCACCTGGATGGAGAATCTGCTGCCTGTATCATCTGTGTTCCCCTTGGAAGCTGCAACTTTTAAACATTTCATGTTTGGTGTTTCAGGCAAAAAATGAAAAACAGATATTTTGCTGCTCTATAGCAGACTAAACTGTTTTAGTAGCTCATCTAAGTTTAAACTTTTGATCAAAGCTTGTGAATTTGATCACAGGATTGCTTAGTAATCATCAGTTATTTCCCAAAAAGAAAATGTGCATTGTGTCTCCACTGGTTAACAGAGCTTGTCAGCTGAATAGAAAAAATCACACTCTATTGTATTATTTCTTGCTCTGACCCATTTCTATTCTTGTAGTCTCTAAAAAAACTGAGAAAAGTACAATACACTTTCTTCAAACTTAACAATTTTATTAATGTCTTTTCCCTTAAATTCACTGAGTTTGCAGTTCTTCACATGGTGACCACTATAATATTTGCAGTCTGTTTTTGTTAGACTACTGACTATCATTGACCACAAGATGGCAAGGTTTCTTCACTTTTCTGGGACAAGAAGACAGCAAAAGGAGGAGGGATGTAACAATGTGGAAAGAGGGTCAAAGGAAGAAACATTCATAAGGACTCAGATTTCTCTTACAACAGTATTTCCAATTTCCCAAATAAGAAAAAAAATCAGATCAGTGTTAAGATTCTGGTGAGATGCCTTAGAGTTTGAACAAAAGTAATACATTTGTTAGTTTTTTTTCCTGTTACATGCCAGATACATTTTTCCAGTAAGTGCTGTCTATTTTTCCATATGGGAATATTCAGTATTTGCATTTTATGCTCCTCCCCTTCGAGGTGCCACCTTGAGAAAATGACTTCAACTGCATTGGGGTTAAAAGCCAAGATCTTTCTTGGGTGTAAAAGGTTTTGAGAGAGACAAGAAGTATCTTATCTATTCACCAGCAGATAAAAAATTACAACGTCAGATTACAACTTCAAGGCATAATTTGGTCATATTCATTTGAATTTAAACAACCTGATTGTTCTGTGTCAAGAGAAGTTGTAAGATTTTCACACAGCTCCTCTTCTTCTTCATTTGTAATATGTGATGGCAGTACAGACAAGTAGCTCGACTGAAAACCTCCACATGCCCAGAAAGAACATAACCTTTTAAAAGTGAGGGAAACTAATCACTTTGAAAAGAAATTTCTGGTGACATCAACTACCACAGGCACAAAACTCGACAGAATTCGCTCCTGGAGGAAGGGACCTTTTTCTTCGGGAGTTGCAATGGAAGGTGGTGTCAGCAGATGGCACTGGAGACAAAGCTGAGAGACTGCGCTGGTCTCTGAACCAGGTCCAGAGGCTTAAATATTTTATCGTTTTTCTTCCTTTGATAAAAGTACCATAACTCAAGGGCTCAACTCAACCCCCTCATTATAATTGTGTCATAAATCTTTGTCTGTGCCATCACTGTGTAAAAGTCACTGATGCAGCCCCGTGACCTCTTTTCCACACACACAGTTCAGGCCGGTTGTTAAAGCAAACAGGTTTGTCACATTTTGTTCTGCTGAAGTGTGCTCACTGGGGAAATAGAAACATTTCCTTTAAAAAATGAGAGGTTCTTTGATGAGGGGGGGAGGCAAGAGAAATAAGGAATTCAAGTTTTACATATTTGGCTACATGAAAATATTTCCCAGTCAAAATTCTTACAAAAAAAGGCAACTAGTGATCAATATTAAAAGTAAAGGATAGACTAGGAATTCGTTATTGAAAACTATAATGATCAAAACATGACATTTATATGAAAAGATATCGATTCACAACATTACTGAGAGGAAAATAAAAAAGAAAAGAAGGTCAAATGTGCTGGGCAGTTACCAGACAAATAATTAGAGTTACATTAGACAAATTTTCTATGATGAGCAAACTGACAAAATAGCCTTTTGTATCAAATTTTACTTTGATAATAGAAATAAGTGGAGGGTAAAAAAGAGAATTTTGGAAATCATAGGGGGGAAAAAAAAGTAAAATCTAGTCACAGAGAAAACCAGCATGGATATGAATGACAGTTCCATGTAAAACTGGGAAAAATAAACTGATTTACTGTACACAAATGGGCCCATCTATCATGCCTATTCTAGTAAATTAATGTAGTGGATAAAAATGAAAACTTAATGTAAAGAAACAAGGAATTTCTTTGGTGTGATAAGAAGATTTAACTTATAGAAGAATGAGCACAATATATTATCTCTGGGAAAAGGGGCCAAATACAGTGGAAAACAATCTGTTGCAGAGCACTTATTGATGAAAATGCCTGGGTGGTTTTGTACAACAGGCCATGAGCCACAGCTTAAAAAAGGTGTTATAAATCAAGTCCAAACAAAATAGCCAATGGTCAATAGTTTATTTTTTGAAGGAAAATCACCATTCATCCTTTCTTTCCTTTTGGCTGATTTGTCTCAGGTTGCTGTTAGCATGACCAGAGCACAGATTTCTGATATTCCAGGTTTTGAGGCTCACTGGAGTGCAATTAATTGCTAATTTGGGTAGCAAATTGTGAATACATTGCTGATAAGTCTCTATAATGGTCTACAAACTGTCATTGCACAGAACTTAAAATTTAAGGGTAGAACATTATCATCTTGAGACTGGGTTTTAATTTGAAACTCGTGTCACTATTTCAAATATAGTCCCATTTTTTCATATAAATGTTGAATTACCTTTTTTATCTTACATCTAATTGTGTAAAGGAATTTGTTCATTCATTCAAAAATATCACATTATAATAAATGGGCCTATCCCACTTCTAGTTCTTTTAGTTTCTTTGTCTCAATTATACAGATCAGTTGCACACAGGATAGTTTAGCATAGGCTACCTCTCTGTGTCTTCCATTTTTTTACAGAATGTGTCCTACTGATACATAGAATCAAGTTTGAAAGGGAAGCTTGGACATTGGAAGAAGGATGTATTTTTTTTTTTTTTATGTAGCATCTGGTTCTGATAATGTTCGTTACAAGTAACTTTGTTATTAAAAGAGATACTTTTTCAATAATAAACTATCCATTTGCTTAAATTTCTTAACATTTACTAGAAGAGATGAACTTTATCTGTTCAGCCTCATGGAGTTTTTTGGCTTTTAATGGTGCCTTTGTAGACAAATTCATGTATTTGTTTTAAATTGCTGTATTTTTAAATTAGATTGTTATGAAATGCTGCCAAGAATTCTAGTGGGGTGAGCCTTTAAAATGCAGTGACAATTTTGTTCTGGTGGAATGGAGCAATCTCAGTGTATAATAAGCTGTGATAATGACATTTCAATACATCTGGTTTATTTTCAAATGCTAAAGCCATTATTTTGATTATCTATAACTTTAGATTGCAAGAAAATATGCCTGAATTGAGCTTTTTAAAAAGTATTTATCATTAGACAAGTTAATTCTGCTTTCCTTTGCAGTATTTTATTTTGCTGAGCATGTGATTCTCTATGTTTGCTGGTATTTCAGGACAGATCCTAGGTGGTGGTTTAAGGGTAGATCACCTTTTAGGTGAAATTGTTAAGTAAACTCCTAAAAATTACTTTGTGTAAATTTAGACAGCAATTTTCAGCATTTTTCTGAAGGCCTACACATTATAATATTCTAGCTGAGTCTCCTTAGAAATATTGAGGCTATTGAAAATTTCAAGACTTCTTCCAGTGTGATGATCTTACCAAAAGAGATAAAATTGGGCAGGGAAATGGCATGAATAGTCATATGTTCAGCCAGAGATACCATTTACAGATCAAATTCCTACTTCTATTGGAAAGATTATGTTATTAAGTTCACTGAATTGGAAAATTAAGAATTATGAGCCAAATGTTCAGTTAATTTACATTAAAATAATCTCCGTGATTTCCCTGGATTTGCTTTTGCATAACATAGAACCTCCCAAATCATGAAACTCAACCATCCATGAATCCAGGCAACTAAGTTGTATAATGACTTCTAATTTACAACAGCTAAAATTTTATTATTTTCATCATCTTGAACTCAGTGATAAAAAATACTGCATTCTTGAACCTCACTGTATGTTTTCTGCATGATAAATTATGAGAAACATAATCCTATTTCCCCTTCCCCGAGGCCAGGTGTTTTAAACACTATTAATTTGGTATTATTCAGAAGCAATACTTCCATTAACATTTGAAAAAGTATTTCATTAACATTTATTATCCTGAATGAGGGTTACTGAATAGATCTGTGTCTTCCTGGACTCTTTAAAAATCTTAATCTCTTTAATAACAATCATCACATGTTCTGCTGCTGTCAGAACATTGTGGGGTTTGTGGCACCGTTCCACAGTGGGGATATATAAATCAGAAAATTTGTCAAAAATCCTCTTGGCAGGACTGTATTTTTACACTGGACCCTTCCACCCAGTGTATTGATTTCCAACACTTTCTCTTCCCATTTATTCAAATCTGGTGTGTTTTGATTGCTGTCCAAAATATTCAGCTGTAGTGCTGGCAGAAGCCATATGAAACTCTCAGAAGAAAACTCTCTTCACAGTACAGCTCAGAGAAAGTGCAATGCTTTCAGCTATAACTTTATATCAGTTAAACATGCCTCAGGTTTTCACATGGTTTTATTTTTATATTTACTTGAAACTGCTGAAAATGTCAATCATAATTTTCATTATAAGTGTTTTACATTAAAGTTGGAACAATTTGATTTCATCATATGCTTAACATGATCTTATTTTTTCTGTTTTGCCTTTTGCAAGCACCTATGAATCTTTGTCAGGTTCACCAATTTGCTTGCTTCCTGGGAAAATATGAAAGCATCATTATTTTTCATTTAGTCAAAGAACCATAAATCACAGAATAATTTAGTTTGAAAAAGACTTTTAACATCATCAAGTTCAACTGTAAATCTAACACTGCCAAATCCTTCACTTGGATGAAGCCAGTAAAAACACAGTGAAAATGTCAAACCACCACCAATTCAACTGGGTCAAAGTTCAGTGTCATCAACAAATCAAATAAAATCAAGTATTATCATTTTCTCTTTTTAGTAGCATTTGATTCCAAGTATAGCAGGATGTTTACTCTCCAAACCTCATATTTTAAAATATTTGGGCCATAAGTATAGTGCCCTTCCACAATAAATAATAATCTTGATTCATCACTTTAATTTTCTTAGAGAAATAGTCCATATGTTGGATTTTAAATATTTCAAAATTGCATGGTACTGGTAAATTAAATCTGGACTGGTTGGGGTTGCTTCCAAACAGTAATATGTCAGTGGCCTTAAATGAGAGATGTGGACTAGTCATAGCATTTTTTTGGAGTGCAGAAATTTGGACTAGTCATAGCGTTTTTTATGGTGTGCAAAAACTCTGGTGAATTAATGTTTTGTCAGATATTAATTAGCCTCCCACAAAGTTTAATGTTCATACTTCAGAGTTAAAGCTCTCATTTTAAGGCATTCTAATTGCAATTCTCCTTTCTATAAATTATTGTGCTGCAAGAGGGAGGAAACACTTTTTGAAAGGACTTGGAACATTTCTTACCTCTATTTTTTAGATGTCAGTATAGACAACACTCATGACTGACCTTGTGCAAGCTTCTAAAAACACCTTACTTTTTCAATAATGGCAGGAGGGACTTATATGATCAGTGCAGCATCACTTAATTCTATGAATATTAGTTTTAAAATAATCCACTACACCTTACATATGCTAAGACATGAGCAGGAATTTCAGTTTAGAGATAAAAGGTGAGTAGTAGCATTGTCTTTCTTAAATTCCTCTCTTATTTTCCTGCAGCATCACAAAGGGTTTTTTCCTTATCTGTAAAAGACTTCACTTAAAAATATCAGCATAATTCATCTGGTATAACTGAACTGAGAACAAAAATTTCAAGCAGACAGATTTCTCAAAAATTACTCTAGTTATCCCTACAGTTTTGGTACCTTCTCTGAATATACTATCTACAGAGGCTGCTATTCTCACACTGTCAGAAATGGTTTTACCTTTCCAACGTGCTGTAGAATAGGGAATAGAAAACTTGTCCTTTAATTTTTCATTGCCTATGATTTTAGAGTGCAGTTTAGTAAAATATCCTGGAGAACTTAGCTTGACATTTTCACTTGTCTTCCTAACTTTTTACCTGGATGAGAAAGCATTTTACCCACTAAATCCACAAGGAGACAAAAGCATTCTTTATCTCCTCTTCTGTACAGACATCTCTGTTTAATTAGTTTTCAGGTCACTGAGAACACAGTTCTGTTTTGTGGATTTGAACATTGAACAGAGTGTTATCTGCAGTCCCAGTTAATTCAAAATATTACGTGATAGTAAAAACTCAAGGTGAGAAGTGGAAATCTTTCCAGTTTCCTATTCTTTTGATTTTGAAATGTTCCTTACTAGACATTGTGTTTCATCTGGGAGTACTTTATTATACAAAGGCATATTCTGGTGCTCCCTACAACTAACCATGTTTTATTTTTAATTTCTATAAAATTTTGTAGGTATTGTAGGTATTAGCCAGATTTTTTTAATGCAAAATGTGTTTCAAATGTTTGATTACCTTGCCAAAAACATGTGAACACATTTAAAGCATTTCTTATGAAAAAGTGTTAAATGCCATATAGCACTAATGTGTTATTATGCCAGGCTTGATTTGAGCTCAGAACAAAACCCAGTAATTTGGCTTGCTATAAGCATAGTGGAAAAAAAATCATGTTTCCATATAGGATTAAATTGTCTTAGAAACTGTCTTTCAATTAGTTATAATTTTTAGAGAAGTTGACATATAGCTGGAGTATTCTAAAATCTGAATCTATGAATTCAGCACACTCAAAATGTACATAATCCCACCAAAGACATGCAGTCTAATTCAGACTATGGAAAAGGTGTCTCCTCCCTTTCCATCCACCAATCTAATGAAGACATTAAATTAGATAAGTTTATAATTTTAATTTAACAACTTCTTGTTAGCCCTTTCCCCACATTGCCACCCCACACAGACACATGAACCCTTAAAAAAAAGACAACAAAATGCTTGAGTAGTTGTGAAGCTGGAGGCATTCTGGTATTTTGCAATTCCCTGTAATTCAATGGGTGTTGTCGTATGTGTGCCAATAGTCCGTCCTTTAGCTTGGTCTGGTGGTGAATTGCTACAATACAGCCTTTTCCATCACTCCAAAATCAATCATCTTCTACTTTTACTCTCTTTTAAAAGCCTTATTCACCCTCTCAAGCCAGAGATTGTACTGATTGATTACGACTAAAACTGTCCTGAGTCCCCCACATTGAGAAAGATGCCATACAATGAGAACATTTTTATCTTTCTCTTGCTGTAAAAAAAGAATTATTCTGAAATGAAAGGTTGAAGGAGTGACTGTTCATTGGCTGTGCCATAAAGCATCATCACTTTGCATTGCTGTGAGTCCAAAATTGACATTTTAAGGGCCTAGCTTATTCACAAGAGGCTCTTTCTCAAGCTCTCCCTGTTCTGTTTTGGACACAGAGGGACACAACATTCACTGCACTGAAGAACTGAAAATGCATACTGAATGTGAGTTAAATCTGTTTCAGTAAATATATAATAACTTTTAAATAGGAAGTCATAGTGTAGTGCAATGGTGATGACAGCAAATTCACCATTCTTCAAATGGCTATGCCTGAAAAACTTATTTGAAGTATTCCAGTACTTAGTGCTTGAACAGAATCAAGGTACATGAATTTGGGGTGTATTTTTGAAATATTCATGGGTTGTGCAAGAGTGGATTCTGTTCCTAAAGTATGTCCCATTGAATTCAGCATGGTCAAGTGTTTCATCAGTGGGATAACTGAAATCAGTGTGAAAAGAAAAACAGGGCAGCATTTCATTGCATGGCACTCCAATCAAATTGAAACAGATATCATCTGTTTGGAAAAGATGACATTGTGTGTGTAATTCCTAATAAAAACAACTTTCTATGTTGAGGTGGAATGATTTTGGAACTTAAGCAGAATCAAGATAGATTGATAGTCAGAAATGTCTTAAATTTCTCATGAAAACTAATCAATATTCAGCACTTTATTTCTATGGAAATTATATGTATGAATGTTTTGTATTAAATCCACAATTAAGCACTTGATTCACAATAAGCACTTGGTAGTCTGTTAAATGCCTGATTTTTTTAATTCAGTACAGCTGCTTTGGCCCCTCATCTGGTATTTGTCTATTGTTCTATATTTGCAGTATCCTGAAGATTTATCAGCTCTGAGATGTTGGAAACTGGTGCCTGTTAGCGGCAACATGACTTACTTCAGATTTAACAAGGAAGAAAAACTTCTAACACTTAGTGTCTGACAGTTTTCCACAAGAATTAAAAAATTACCAAGTGAACAAAAAGTATTACATTTTGAAATGTTAATACTAGAAACATTAGGACTGTTTCAAAGACTCAAATGTGCTCATAATTAAATTGATAAAATTGATAAAAAACTGTTCTCTTATAGCCAATAGACATTTTTCTAAAATTTGGTATTTAATGACTATTGTTCCAGCTACAGGGCTATGTTTGTCTTCTGCTAAGGAAATTCTGTGAACTCTAACTTTGGCATGTTGTGCAATATTTTAAAGATTATGATCATTTAAAGGATTACTGTGAGGTAAAATATAAGGAATGTTCAATAGTATTATGCTCATAAATTGAATTGCCAAGACATAGTTTAATGATCAGAAAAATTGCCATCATGTTACTATATATCATTTGCATTCTTTACTATAATAATAGTATATAATACTATACTATAATATACATGCTAAAGAAAATATGGTTTTGTGTGGAGTGGGTTTATATTTGCACAAAAATTTGAAACACAAACCTAACTTTTTTAATGGAAATGAAGGTGTGCTTAGTCCATAACCTGTGAAATCTGAAGCAGACAACCTGTTAAGACTATCACAGTTGTTAAATAGAGGTTTAGAAATAGTGGGAAAGTAACTAAATATTGGTACTGGATGGTGAAAACCTTATCAAGATCAAATAAAAGATGATGAAAGTCTCAGCCAAACTAGCAAGCAAAGCATTCAGAAGAACAAATTAAAACTTGTCAAGGCTAGTTAAGATGGATAAAATAAGAATAACCTGGATAAAATAAAATTAAAGCTAAGATGAAGAAGCTTGGACTTAGGAAAAACAAAACAAAACATTAAAATTGCTCAAAACCAAAGGAAACTAGCCTAGAAAAAGCCTGTCAAGAACTGAGATGGATTAGGAAAGAAGCTAATCCAAGATGGGAGGAACACACTTGGATCTAAGGAATGTGTAAAGTGAAACAAGCTAGAATACCATTCATCTGAGATTGATTTACTATCTTTTCCACTTGCCAAAGCAGAAGAGAAGATGCTTTTCCACTGTAGAAACTACCTTATAGAATATCT
Organism: Cisticola juncidis; assembly: GCA_013400215.1. Lineage (NCBI taxonomy): Eukaryota > Metazoa > Chordata > Aves > Passeriformes > Cisticolidae > Cisticola > Cisticola juncidis. The sequence goes on from VXBR01004648.1 coordinate 392,991, forward strand.
AACTCTGAGCCTGAAGTTTAATTGATTTTTCAGCCATTTCAGAGAGGAATATCTTATTGTACTTGGTTTAAAATAACAGCTAAATATTCCTCAGATGAAGGAACAGAAAACTTTATGTTATCTCTGCCAGTCTAAAGGGAGCTGTACTGACTGTGTACAGTACTTTTTTTATTTTTTTTATTTTTTTTTAAAGAAGAGCTATCAGGCATTCATAAGTGTATTACTTGCTTTTGGAATACAGGAAATAGAATTGGCCAAGTTTCACTTAAGGATTATATAAGATAATGTGGACAATAAGGGAGTTAAAGCTGTGAAAGTATCAAGCTCTAGAGCCCCTGTCAATCTTTCGAACTGGTGAGAATGCTGTGAAACTCTTGGTACAAAACCATCGTTCTGAATTGTAAAGTCAAGGTTCAGGCTTAATACATACAGATTTATTGTAGCTGCTCTGATTTTGTGGAAGTTACTCAAATGTAACTGAGGACGCAGTGTAATTCTGAAAGATGTTTATCATGTGTATCTGTCGGTGCCTGAGTTATCAGACCAGAGTCTGTAGCTCAAAAGCTCCAGAGCAGGGTTCAGCAACTGGTGATCTTATTCATTCCCAGTTGAAAAAGCTGCTCCAGTGTTAAGGGCAGAGGTTCATTTTTCAGGATTCCTTAAAAGCAGGTACAGGACATTACATGTTTCACACTTGCTGGTGTTGAGTACCCCATGACATACCAGCCTCCTCCTGCCTGAAATATTCTGTTAATATCAGGGAGGCTGAAAGACTAACATGGACCAAATTTTGGCCAGTGCTGAATCTTATGACAATTGGTATTTAATCTGGGCATGTGTTATCACAAATAAGGCTTAAAAAAACCTACAAGGTGTCCTCCTAGGAAGGCTCCCTGAGATACCTAACCTGATATACCTAATCAGTTAGCAAGCCTTCTCATGCTTACCAGGAACAAACTCAGTTTCCAAGAAACTGATTTCAGTCTCTGTTATTACAGTGTATGCCCATGACTCTATTAACATTGAGACAGAGAAAACAGCTTATTCGTGGCTTTTTTTTCCATCAAATTTTCACATGTTCAAGGACATTTATAAAGTAACTCTTCTTGGTTGATTTAGGGGTTTTTCCTCTAAATCTATCTCATGCTTTGAAACTTCTTTAATAATAGATAATTTTATATTTAGACAAGCACATTTTGATCCCAATCTTATATTTGTAGGAAGTGACACGTTAAACCTTGGGGAATTATTAGTCACAGAAAAATATCCAGAAGTGTTTCTATTGTTCTTATTGGAGGAATGAGAACATGCTGGGAACTGGACAAGGGCCATGAGGAACAGCCAGTGTGGGTTCCTACCTGAGAAAGAAGCTGTCAGGCTTTGTTTAATACCTCTGTGATCATATTGTTAAATTCTTATAGTGACATCTGATAAAAAGAGCACAATCTAATGAGGGAAGCTCGACAGTGAATTCCTTAAAGACTAAAGATAAATGCTGCTGTAACAATGAGACAAATGAAATTCTAGTGAAAAAGCTTCATTGAATAAGAAAAAATTACCCATGGTGAAAGTAGGACCAGTACCATAGGGGCATTCTCCTGCTATCTAAAAAAGAATCTTTTGTGGTGAAGTGTCATTACTGTCTGATAGTGCTGCAGAAAAGTAAAACAGGTCAGCAAAAACATAGAAGATAATAGAGAAAAGAAGCAGCCAAATAGTTTTCTTAAAATCAAACAGCTTCAGAAAAAAATTCTTTTTATTTTTTTTCTAAATTATTGGATAATGCAAATTCTGGGAATGTAGTGAATTTTATCATAATGCAGCATTTGATGAATACACAAGGTCTTCATGAAATCATGCAAACCGTATATTCTTGAGCAGAGTAAAAGCCAACAGAAAAAAAAAAGGAAAGCTTTTAAAACACTTTAACTGCATTTTGTTATGAGTAAAGAGAAGGATTGTTAAGTATTATGATACGTTATTTCTCTTTTATCCAGACAATTTCTTAATACACACAGATGTGATTAGGTACTAACAAAGAGTGGCCTCTTGGAGGATATTTCCAAATTCAGTCACACATCATTTTCTCTCTCCATGTAACTCCTACTGCAGTCAAACACAGTCTTGCATGTTCAAGACCTGAGAGTTAAAGTTGGGAACACTTAGAAACAATGACCCTAAATATAAAAATGCTAGAGAATAATGGCAGCCATCAGAGAGAGGTTTGAATATAAACTCCTTGGGCAGGGTTAACTTGTCTAGACCCACATAAGACAGCCTTGGCTTCAGCAGGGTGCTCCAGAAGGTTGTAGGTTTCCCACAGGTGCTGTGCCGTTTTTGGCACTATGTGAATGTCTCACAGGCCATAAATCATCAAAGTAGCACTAGACATGAATGTTTAGGCAGAGGAATTGAGCCCTTTAATCTACATCTAATTTGTTAATAAATATTTTCCTCCTTTGGCACTGTCAATAGTCTTTATTTCTGATATGTTTCAAGAATGCAGGACAGCTTTGTTATGTCCTGAAAAACATTTTTGTAACTCCTTGATTCTAGCTTATAGTTGTAGTCATGAGATGTGCAAATTTTACTCTTTCTCATCCAACTTGCCACAGTTTGTGTAGTATTTTATCAGTTTTGGGCAGGGCTGGTTTGGCTAATATTTTAAGTTTCGTCCTCATTACGTCATAAAAAGAATAGCTTATCATAAATCTGCCTTATTAGCTAAGTGACATTTCTTGCTAAAGTGAATTTTATTTATCTAATATTACAACATGTTAAAAAGCAATATTGTAGGATATCTGTATAAATATTTATCAGTAAAAGGTGCACATACATGATTTTAATACATCAGTTATTTTATAAAGGAGGGGTTATTACTTGGAAGAGGTTAAACATTGATGCTTACACATATCCTTTATTCAAAGAAAAATCTAATTCATATTCATAGATGTAATATTTTCCTAGATGACATCATAAAAAAAACTGTAGTGGAAGCTATAAAATATTACTTCCTGAGAAGGCTCCTTGTGTGCATTAAGAGAGAACAGACTTTAAGCTTCCTCCACCTTCCTTTTCTGCCTTAGATCTGCTCATTAGAAATAAAATTGAGCACACCACCCAGACAAAGTGTTTATTGATGAGTAATACATGAAATTCATGTCAGCAGTTATATTTTTAAAATATCTGCATTTTGTTTCTTCTCTTCTTCTTAAGAAAAAAGAGTTTGAGAAATTTATTTCAGTATTCAAAGAAAAGCTCCTTATTGGGACCTATAGGGTGGGGAGGAGAGAAAGGCAAGAGGGGTTATGGGATGTGCAGCTGTAGACATTTAAATTCTTTTATCACCAGCAACAATGACTGACAAAGTTCATTCCTACATACTGTTTAAAAACATTTTAAACTATTTCAATCAGCTAAGATGCATCCTTGTAGAAAAGCAATAAGCTTAATGTGACCAAGTGATTTTTTATTGCTCATATGTTCCATTCATTTCTTCCCACCTCACTTAGCTGGTTACATTTAACCAGCCATATGCCAGATTCTGACTTTTTTCAAGCTCTAACACTGTGAAAATGAATTTTAAACTCTCCTAGCAGGAAACAGTAACACAGAAGAACAGGAGGGTGCTGTGCCTACTCAAAGCTAACCAGCATTTTCAAGGTGTGGGGTTTTTTGCTACATTTTTTCTTGAAGAGACCTACAGTGATTTGCCAGACAGATTATATTTATGTTATTTTTAGCAAATGCCTTTCACTGCACTGAAGAATCAGAGCTCCAATTAACACAAAGGAAAACCAATAAAGGTTATGCTTTCAGGGATCATTAATTTAAAATAAATTAATCCCTAGCCCATGAAATTTCCATTTAGCTTATTTTTTTATATTATACCATTGCCAAGATATTACCATATAAATACATGTTGTAATACAATAATGTACAAATACCAATGGAAAAATATGCATGTTGTTGAGGGTGATGTACATAATACAACATGGAGAGTTAGTAGTATATGGCTAGGTTAAATACAGGATAAAAATTGGGGGGGAAAATAGACATTAATGACAAGGAAGAGAACTGAGCTTTTTAGTTACAATATGATGTGGGCTGAAGAAAAAAATTGAAGACATCTTGCCAAGTCAAAGAAATAAGGAAAATTTGTGCTGAATAATATGGTTGAGAGCCTTCAAGTAGAAGAAGGAAGAGAGCAGGAAAAGAAAAGATTGCTACATGAAGCATTAATTTAAAGGGAGACCACAGATCTCTGTAGTCAAAGTCCTATCACAGATCTGATTGGGCTGCAAATTAACTCAGAGGGAAAACAGAGCAGGGCAACTGTGGAATTATCCTCAGTTCATATAAATTGGTGCAAAAATATTGACTCCAATGGATATTAACTACACAATGCTATTTGAATATAAGACCTCCCCTATCTTTCTAGATGGTACAAACCGTCTAGATGGTACAACCACTGTCTGCTGTTATGCTTAGCAATTATCCTAATTTTTTCCTTCTTGTCACTTTTGATTTGTTTTGTAATCTCCCACCTTTCTGCTGACCTCAGCAATAGATATGGTGTAATCTCAAGTGTGATATTTTGAGACAACTGTAGATGAAATACTAAAGAAATCTAAAAAAATTATCCATTGCTTTCGCTTTCTTCAGGCTACATTTTATCCTCATTGTATTTGCTGATACAAATCCAAAGCAAAATAAAAGGTATGTGGTCAGATTTTGACAGAACGAGAAAATTTGAATAATAGAGCAATATAAAGTAAAAATTTAATTTCAATAACTAGAGGTCTGTCAATATGAGGATTTGTGACTACTGAACAACAGAGAGAACTAAATGGTTGCAAAGCTAAACATGGTTATATTGGAGATATAAAAAATATATCTGCTATATCTAAGAGGTAAAAAAAATTATAGGAAAAATATAAATTTAGGGTAGGAAGATTGAGAGAGAGATTTCTTTTAATTTCTTTTTTTTTTCCCCTTAGGAAAGTAACTGTAGGTCATTGTTTTAGATGAACACTACCAAATTGTTCCTCTTTGACTGAAACATGAACTATCCATAAACACCAGGTGTTGTTGGTTTTTGTGGAAGCCAAAGGGGTTTTTTTAATTTTTTTGAGTAGTTTGGAGGGCTGCTGTTTAAATATACATTTTAAGCAGGAACAAGGGTACTATTACCAGTTTTCAAGATATTTCAGTCAATATACTTATTTTTTTCCTTTGACACTTCTGTGTTTGTGGTATCTGGGATCAAGATGGTAGGCAGCCCAAAATATTAGTTTCTTAAAACTTTAAAAAATATTTTCACATGATTTTATTAAAAGCAGATTTATTGCTGAATAAACTGGAATATCTACTTCTTTCCAACCCCATTATTGCCACTGGCATCTTCTTCATTGTTATCTACCCCAAGTGGCAAATACTGACTCCCATCTCCCCAGCATGGCAAAAATTTTCTCCCGCTTCCCCTTTAGAAAGATATTTGGATTCTCTGAAATGATGATATACATATATAAGGATGATCATAAAATGCTGTCACTTTATCCCCATGACCTTGTGATTCAAAAGAACTAGAGTGCAGTGAAGTAGCTATAAAAATGAGCCATCAGCAAAATGTTATTTAAAGAGCCTTCCCCAAATTAAATCATTGAAAGCTGATGCAGAAGTAAAAATAGGCATGAAAAAATTAATTTCATTTTATATATTTCCTGAATGATCTCTTCATGAGCTCAAACCTGCAGTCAGGATTTAATTGATCAACATGTGTCGGTTTTCTTTTAATAGTAATTTAAAACTGTAATTAAAAATTGAAAATGTAATCCAAAATATTTCAACATACTCATATGCATAATGCTATGACCTCTCAATGGAAAGTTAGTATTTGTTAGTTTATGAGGTCATTTATACAATTTTGGTTATGTCAGGGCTTTTTTAAGGAATCCTGATTTCAGACCTTTGCATAGCATTTTACTCCACTTTGTCTGATTACATGATTTCATCTGCGTGCTGGATTTTTATTAGCTAGTATCAAACATTTGAAAAAGAGTAAGAAAATAAATAGGTTTTGTCTCTGAGCTTTGTAACAGAGAAAATAGTTAGAGCCAGTAGCATCTCCCCTGGATTTTAGGAGAATGGTATTACCCTGCCTTTCTCCGAGAGATTGCTGGTTACCTTCTGTCAGTGAGCAACTGTCTCACTGCAAAGCAGGAGCACAATCTCTTTTGTCTGTGATCGAGGCAATTCTTTCTTAGAAAGTGGAATTTCTTCACAATGACTATGTACAAGAGCAAACGCAGAAACCAAAGATGTAAGTAAATTATAGTTTTTTAATATTCTTACAGAGAAGGGCAAGAAAACCATAGAAAACCATGTTTTAGTGTCATAGAAAACCATGTTTTACTTTACCCTGCTTTGCTTGAATTATACCAGGAAGCCAGGAGCAGTATTCAGTAACAGTCATCCCACTGTTTCTCTGTATTAGGTGCATGAAAGAGCTTTAAAATAAAATAAATAAATAAATAAATAAAAGCTCCCTTGTTACTATGGAAACCCTCTGAAAGTGATTGCTTGATGGCATCAACAAAGAAACAAAGATCAAATATAAGTTTAGTTCAGAAGAGCATCCTTTATTCAGGGCTTAATGAGTGGCTAGTTGTAAGCTTTGATTTGACAAGGCTGACATGCTTTTCCCTGGTGGACTTTTTTGTGTGGTTTGTGTTAAGAAGTCAGTGATAGCAGAACTTTAAGGACATTTTTTTTTATTTTTCTACATCAAAACTTTCAGAATTAACTAGTTTGCTAGGAGCAGGAGGAAGAGAAGCTTGCATGTGTCTCTGCTGTGCATGTACAACACTCCAGCCCTGAAAATTCCCTGGCTTCTAAATGCATGACTTTCCAGTCAAGTACCTCTTTGACTTTTTAAATTTCTATAGCATCTGATGGGGGAATTTCAGTATCAATATTGCCTCCTCTGGAAGCTTATGGAACAGGTGACTGAGACAAATGAAAATGTGCTGTGGGTCAGGTCATGAATTGTTTGTTGCTCTAAGAAAACCTAGTAAAAGTCTGAGTTATGAATAGAGAGAACATCAGAAGCTGTGAAAAAAAGACATTCCTTTAAGAAAAATGTGTGTCTAACTGTGTTTTGGGGGGAGAGAGCAGGAGGGGAAGAATATCAATTCAAAACCAGATAAGTTTGGACTTCATTTGGACAGAAGCATTGCTAGGCTTCTAAGGGATATATACAGCTATATCACTGAGCTCAGGTTCTGGTCCTTGTAGATTAATTAGTATAGATGTCCTTCAGTTTGTCTTGCTCAAAAGAAATGGATATGCTGAAGGCAGAAAGTTTGGCAGGACAAATCTCTGCTAAAATCTCTGCAACAGAAATCAATCATCTGCATCAATTCAAAAAATAAATTATCATAAATTTGGTTCCCATAGCAGCAGTGAAAGAAAATTATTTATATACAGGAAAATTATTATTAATCTAGATCTTTTAAACATATTAATTACTGTCACCATTATTATGTAAACCAGGAGCTCTTTCTATAACCAGCTGCATTCTTGCAATCTGTCCTGTTCAAGCCTGGCTATAGTGTATAATAAAAAAAAATTGTGCTTGGGTAGATGAGTTTCAAGGGGTTTTTGTTGCAAGGATACAGCAATTCATTAAAATGGCACAGAATGCTTCTAAGAATGCATTTTTGAAGAGAACTTGGCTTTCACCCCTGCTGACCCCAAAGAAAATCTGTGATTTTTCCAGAGGCAAAAAAACCAAACAATGAAACATGATAAGAATTCACACTGTAATTATGAAGGTGAATGTTGCAATGTTTTCTGGTTTAAAACTGTCTTTAAGATCTAAATCTAGAAAATATCTCAATATTACATGCCTATGATATAAATTAAATATATAGGAATATATAATATATGCCTATATATACAGGTACCAGTACTGTATATATGGATGCTTCATTAATACCTTAGCTGATCAGTAACTGCAAAAACCCTAACAACAACAACAAAAAAAAAAGAGTAATTTTGATATGTTTCTGTTTATATCATTCAAAGGCTTTTTGAAGGATAGATTTCATCTAAGCCATTTTCATTCTGAAATATAAGGGATTATTGCAGCAGCTGCATTAAACAGTAGGCAGGTACTACATTTTCTGTGCATTTCTAATGCCCCTTAAGAAGACATTGGAAAAGATATTGAGTATATAATTTCCAATATGTGTGGGGTAAACCTTGGGATCTATATCTCCTTACTTCCTCTCACCACCACACTTGAACTTGAGGCATAAAATGAAAGCAAACTTTGTGGCTTTTTCCTATTCACTGAAATTCTGCTTCTGGATTTCAAACGCTCCTCAGAGCACTATAACCATTGCTTTCCAATCCCCTTTATTTTAATGTTTTGAAAAAGATATAAATGCATCCTGTACTTAATTCAAAAGCATGTCAGATTAGAAAGGAGGATAGAAAACATGGTGGCATTTTTCTAATGCAAAATAGAAGTAATCTCCATATCTAATTTCTGTCTCAGGTACAAAACTGTTGCTAGAGGAATACACGCAAAAAATGTGTTTACCTACCTGTCTGTAAGAATGGAATGAAGGTTTCCTATACCTATTTTCAGCTACAATGTCATACATAAATCTTCTAAATTCTAAGCTAATCTTAATGTTTTTCTTTCATTGTAACTTTGATTTAGATTGTAGTAAAGTGGCCCTAATATTAAATACTTAGCATATTTTATTTATTCCATAGACATTGTTACTTATGAGAATTAAAATTAACTATCACAACTAATTGTAAAACTTGCCCCACTAAATAAACAGAATTCAGATTCAGGCTATTTCTGTATGATTGTGTGTACCTAACTGCCGACACATACACAGTCTCCATGCATACATTTCTCTGCACAACCAGATGATAGGATGCTGGATCCTTCAGGATGCTTGATTCAGGATGTTATCTAGGTCACAGGATGTTTCTCATTTCACTGCATGGAATTAATGACTGATTGAAGGGAATCCATTGTAACCAACGCAGTCTTGGTACTGGGCACTGGTAATTGTGTGGTGGTAGGGCTCTTCTGAAATAAAAGGTTGGAATCTTACACTGTCCTGCCTTGGTGCTGCTGGGGAAGATGGCCAGGAAAGACATTGCAGTAGGCTGAAGTGCCCATGTGGGTATTCTGCATGGAGAGGCAGCCATCCACAGTCACACCTTCTGGAGATGCCATGCCTCCAGGCCTCCTCTGACAAAATCAGCAGAAGACATTCCATTTTTCACCACAATCTTTCTTGTAGCCTTCACAGGAAGGCTATTACAGGAATCAAGGAAGGCTGCTACTCCTGAAGAAAATAATATTGGAAAAGACTTACTTACCTATAGAGAAACTTTAAGAAACTCTCATTATTCTTATTTATTGGTGGTTTGTGTAGCCTCACAAGATAAATCACCACAACCTTGCGAAAGGCTCTGTATGAAAAGATGATCCTTAATATTTCTTTGATCTAACACCATAAATTTGACTCAGAAGAAATGTAAGAGGAGAAGGAGTGTAGTGGCTACTTTGGCAGGCAGATGTGTTTTGGGGAAGGTGTGCAGCAGCACCCAGGAGAAGATGGCAGAGTGCTGCTAGAGAGATACCAGTGCTACCAGGGTGCTGAACTGGGAATTTGAAAGGTAAAGCAAGGATGGAAAAATTAAGGAGAAAAAATAGACTTATCTCTTGCTTTCTTCAGTTTTTTGTTTTCAGTGTATCATAGGACTTCTCACATATCAGCAATGACAATCAGAACACAATGGCAGCTGAGGCAAAGATCAATTACTTTTGAATATTGGGAACCACTGATAAAGTTAACAGCTATTGTAAGTGGAGCCACAGATACTGTCCCTTTCCAAGGTGTTAACTTTCCAAGCTGAATTCCTAAACTTGTCCATGACAATATGTCATGGGTTGACACTGGACAAAATGCCAATGCACCCATGAGTGTGTATTCTATCTAATGAACTACTGTGAGATGTGATCAAGAACAGAGCAGAGCAGGCCTAATACTTGAAACAGAAAGACAATTTATTAAACTACATAACAGTGGACAATAGAAAAGGAAAAGAAAACCCAACCACCCAAAAGCAGAAGAGAAAACCTCCCAGAACACTGTCTCTCCTCCCCCCCAGTTTCCATTTCATCCCTGCTCACATAGTTGACTCCAGCACATTACCTTCATCTACTTCCTCAATCCCTCAACAACCCTGGGTTCCCAATCCAAACCATCATCCTTTAAAAACAAGCAATCCTCATTCCATCCAGAACGAGAGGAGTCTTTCTCGCACCATAGACCACCCACAGGAAACACAGGTCCATCCTCCCGTGTTCTCACGTCACCCATGGCATCCGCCCGGAGTCTGCCAGGGTGACACCCTCCCTTCCATGTCCAGCACTCTCACTGCCGTCCATGGACCAAAACTGCAACAGGGCTCTTTTAAGGATGTTT
>VXBR01004648.1:403659-627372 GCA_013400215.1 Cisticola juncidis
GGGGGGGATGGGACAGGGAGGGGGACGGAAGGCACCTCCAAAGTTCTCCCTCCACCCCTCCATCCTGGATGGAAGCTGGACCAGCTCCAGTCCAGCTCCCTCTGTTCCCCACCCCTCTCCCACCTTGCTCAGCCAGGCCCACCTTGCTCCCCTCCCCCACCTGGCCTAGCCAGGCCTGGCAGAGGAGGGGAGAAGAAGCTCCCTCTCCAGAGAAGCGAAGACAGGAAAAGAGAAAGTTCTCCTGGGAAATCCTGCTTTTAACCCCTTGTGTCCTCAGGGGCGTGTCCAAGCTCTTAGTGGCCAACAAAGGTGCCAATATTCAGACCTAAGGACTGATTGGTTTGACCACTACTTCCAATAAGAAACTCACTTCCGTTCAAACCACGACACAATATGAAGAATCCTGTCAGCATCAAATGTCCCTGAAAATGTGCTCCACTTGTATTAATGACTTCTGGCCTATCTTGATGACTATGTGATGTCCACAGGTGTAACCTGATGTATGTTTTTGAAGAATCATTGTCTTGCTGAAGAAAGAATTTTGTGTATATGATAAAGATGAGAAATCCTATGAAATTCAAGTTTGAAGGAGTATTTTCTCCTATCTGAATTCTTTGGTCTATTGCATTGCCTGATATATTTTTTTTTTAATTGATAAGGTCCCTCTTGCAAATCTTTTTTATCATGGGTTTACTGTTCTTATCTTCTTTGTCCCCCCTTACAGATAGAGTTATCACTTTAGGGCTTGAAGAACTGAGTTGACATTGTTGAGTCAAGTTATATTACAGTATGATCAGCCCATCATTACTTCCATCTTCTTTTTGCCTCTTAGGGCGATAAAGAGACCTCAGTACTGAGGCTATTGCTCAAAGAAAACAGCAGTCTTTAATGTAGTGTGTGCTAGGAGGTAAAGTGACTGGAAAACCAGATCTCATTGGGGAAAACAAGTGTAGTTACTGACCCAGATACATATAAGAAAACTCTGCCTCTTTCCTTAAAACATCAGAGACCTGGACAACCAGGGAATATCTCTTCAGCATGGTATAGAGACAGCTTTCTTCATGTAAAGTTATCCTGGAGTAGCCTCAGGATATTCCTGCTGCTGCATACCTTTTGAGGAAGTAGAGTTCAACACAATTAATTGTATCAGGAATATAGCTGAGCAAGAAGAAACACATGATCTGCAGGAATGCAAATATCTTTGAATATTCAGATCGCACGGATAAAATACAAATAAAAAATACAATTGCGACTCAGTAAGTCAGGGGCTTCAGGGTTAGAATAATTCTTCTTGTAGCTTTGAAGGGAGCTCATGGTGAGCTGAGAGGGTTGGCTTATTTAAAATTATTCATGCTCATTATTCCAGTGTTACTAAGCAGTAAAACTGAAGACATATGTCCCTGACTGAAGCATGTTGTGTAAATGAGATACGATTTTTTCTTTGACACTTTTTCAAGTATCTGTGTAGACTTCTAAAGCAGACATGGTTTTTTTCTGCTTCTAGACAGTACAAATAAATCAAAAATATTGAAAGACAACTGTTTCAAAATGCATCTCTTGGGAGTTTAGTAATCTGACCGAACTCAACACGCGCAACTCACATGGTGCTTCCAACTGCTTGGCAAGAGTCTGTCTCGGGAAGGAGAGTAGAATTTTTGTCCCTGTAGAGGAAATGCTGATAGTGTGGAGAAAACCTTTACAAATCAAAAGCTTACAATCTGTCTTGAAAAGCGGAGAGAAAGGAATAAACAGCGTAGGTACAGTTTAAAAGAATTGTCTGAGAGCAGAAGTCAGAACATCTGAAATGCAAGTGGAGAAGATAACAAAAGAATTCAGCCAGCCACTTCAGTTTTATGGAGGAGGAATCTGGGGCAGTAAAAGAGCTTAATAGTAGCTTTGACTTCATTAAAAGATTATGCTTTAAATGTTTGGAGGGGTTTCTTTCTTTTGCATAATTTAGTAGAATAGTGGACAATATGCAAAAATTCAATAAAAAGGAAAAAATGGAAAGCTAGGGACATCTCACAGAAATGTATCTGCTATTATTAAGGATCATAAAAAGATGATTATTTTAAAGAATGAACATATGCAAATAATGTAATTTGGATTATGGGATTTGAAGTGCATTAAGAGAATTAGCAGTGCGTGTGCCACACCACTGAAGGTTTATGTTTGAAAGGTCATTGGAAACTAAGAAGTTATCAGAAATATAAGTGTACTACTGGTTTTCATGCACACATAAAATTCCAGCCCACACAGGCTGGAACCAAATGCTGTTATGTTCATCAACAACCCAATTTCTCACCAGTGAAACAGCACTTATTGTGTGTTGGTTGGTCTCCCATAGGGAATAAATGTTTTAAATTTCTATGACTGCACTCCAGTAAAGATCAGACATCTGAGAAAACCAATACAAAGTTTTTAAAAATGAGCTGTATTAGAATAAGGATCATTAGGTTCAAGATAATCATAGTCTGAACTAATATATAGTAAAACAGTTCTTGTTGTTAACATGAGCAAACAGAAGTCTGGTTGTTAGAACCTAAATTTATATTACTGCAAGCTGATTTATGATACAAATTTTCTGAGTGTAATCAGTCATAAAATACCAAAAGAATTTGCAATTTCTCCTCTACATCACTTAGTTTTTGAATACAGATTGCTCATCTATTTTCTAAAGTCTCTTTTAAAGAAGCACTATCAACCTGATTGTGAAGTACTTATTCAAATGTTAAAGTTTTTATGCAAGCTGAAAAGAGTAATATTGTCATAAAATGCCTGAAACCTACAAAACTTTGGAAATCTTGAAGGAACTACAGTCTTCCTCTATTAAGAACCCCATACATTGCCGTAACGTTGCACCTACCTGCCTACTCAGGAAAAGGGGAAAAATCCTTGAGCGTTCAGAATATAGAGATTCCATTCTCATTAGGGAAAACTTGCTGTTGTTTATTTTCATATAAAGTTCTGATTTTTTTAAAAAGGACTTTCATGACTGTGTATGTGAGCAATAGAAGTCCTGATTTTAAGAATAAATCTTTTTTTGTTGTTGTTTTCATAGCTGATCCAATTTTTTTTTTTCATATTGCATTTAATTTACTTCCTCTGTATGAGCACAGGAAAGAAAACCTCCATCTGACCTCCAGTTCGGGTCTTACCTGACCTCTTTCAGGTCTTTTGTCCCTTCAGACAAAACCTGTGTCTAGGCCTCTTTTCATAATCAAGACAGGATGAAAATCACAATCTTTCTTAGAAATTCAACCTTTTTTCAATAAATGACTGAAAGTTTTAGAACAAAAGAAATATGAAAAATTCAAATAACCAAAGAACTTCACATTTCAGTGACATACCTCTAGCCTTGACCAGTCATAAAACCAAGCACAGTATGTGCCTAGTGACACCTGCAGGAAGGAAAAAAAACCATTAAGTTTTAATAAACATCTTTCAAGTAGCTCAAAATATTATCCAAAATCTGATCAAACATTAAAGGTGCATTTACTGGTTGTGAAGTATCAGCCAAGACCTAAATGATGCATAAAGTCTGTCATTTTTTAACAGTTATATCTTTGAGATCCTTTGACAGTAAAATCCAGAAGCATTTCTGGAGGTTGCTTTTGAAACATTCCCCCTCCTTCCTCCATGCACTTTCCCGAAGGGACAGAGATCTCAGATACATTAAAATGACATTACAATGAAGACTGTGAGCACAAAAGACCAATATTTAGCCTCTAGCTCCTATCTAAACATTCTGTGTTGCATTTTTACTTTTGAAAAGTTTATATTTTTGGCCATAATTTTCTATTTTTTCCAGTTCCAGCTAATTTATTCTTTTTAATTTTTCAATTATTAAGCATTCTGAAAAATAGACTACATTGTCACTTTGTGTCATAGATTATGGTTATAGATTTTTCTGTCCCTGTCTGTAACTAGAATAGCATCTCTTCCACAAAATAAAGTTTGCCAAGGGCTGCTTCTCACACTAAATAAATACAGAAATAAGGAATACATATGGTATTTTAAGCCTTCTTTTGACCCCAGTGAGTAAGAAACTGCCTTAGAAATTCATCCAAGTGTAATTCTTCAAATACAACACCCATTGTTCTCCAAATTCCTAGCATCTGTCTTAATAGTGTCTGAAGAGAATTCTTTTGCTGATTATGGTTTACCTCCAGGTCTATCATAAAGCTGGATCTAAGAGTGACCCTCTAGCTTCGTTCTCCTGCTTGCATTTAGGTATTATTTACTTAGGACTCACTGAAGGTTTAGCACAGCTATTTACAACGCTTTGATTTTGCTATATTTTTGTTGTGTAACTGCAGGGCAACATGTACTATCAGCACAGAGCTGAAAACTAATGCCAGAGAGTCTCAAAAAACAGCAGTAGTCAAAAATTTTTATTTTGAAAATGGTCTTTCAATTTTTATGGAATAATATAGAATAGTTTGGGTTGGACAGAACCTTTAAGATCATCTGTTTCTGACCCCACAGGCAGGGACACCTTCCACTCGACCAGGTTGCTCAGAACCCCACCCACTCTGGCCTTGAATCATCTTTCTTGAAGGGAAAATGTTCCTTTTAAACACTCAGTATATAATTAAAAAAAAAAAAAAAATCAGATAGAGAGTGGTAGGGTGAGGGACGTACCGTCCTGCTTGCCTTCAGTGGCTGAACTAAAAACCAAAGGAAATGTCTTCGTGGCTTAGTACTGGTCACTTGTAAAATAGGATGCCTGACCTGAAGAACAGAAATATATGTTATAATTTAATTTCAGATACTTGATTTGATGAGTATTCATTTGGTATAATTTTATATTTTCAATTCAAGATATTTGTTAAGGATTAAGCCTTATAAAGGTAGACTCATGCTGGTATGGATCTAGTTTTAGCACATTTTCCTAACTCCAGTACTTCTTAATTTTTTTTTTAATTATTAAGATATGTTTGTCTACAAATCACTTTCATGAGAGCAGAAAATCTGTTGAACTTTTAGCGTTGTCTTCACATCCTTGGTAGCCCAGGAGCTTTTTAGAAGGAAGCTTCTACAGTACCAGTGCCCAGTAATGTATTTTGTAATAGATATGGGTACTCTGGGATGTGCCACACATGCAGCACTGCACTTGGAAGTGATAAGCCAATAGGTTTTCCACAAGCAGGAAATAAAGCATTTTTCTGAACTGGGTTCATTAGCGAGCAGCCAGAGGCAGGTGATGAGTAAAAAACACACAGCTACCAGTGCTTTCTCTAACAGTTTGAAAGCAATCATGCCATGATTTGAATTTTTTAATATAACCTCAGATAAAGACATTTCTGAGCATCTTTGTGGAAATTATGGTATATGTCAGAGATATTTTGAGTGAATCTTTAGCAAATCTCGACTGTCACACAAAAGCTGTTGTTAACACAGCTTTTCAAAATGAGCCTCTTAAGGTTCTTTTTTTGTCTGTCAAAAGGAAAATATTTTACTGCTATTCACACACATATTTTCCTTATACTTATAAAACAGCCTCAAACAAGTGGAAAATTAATCATTTCTAGTTTGCAAAATATTAATATACGTGGTTTTATGAACTAAGTCCTATATGTGACAATAATCCCTTCTGCTATTTATTGAAAATTCTTTTTGTCCAGATTGATATTGCTGTATCAATGCTAGGAACATTTTGAAAGTAGACAAAAAACCTTTTATATTTCCTTATTATTAGATGTGTTTTAAGCAGGATATATCAAGAAATTTAATATTAGAAGGCCAATATCTCATTAAATGTAGGGTCATTTGGATGGACCTGCCCATAAATTCTGCTTGAATTTCCCTACCGCAAATGATTGTGCAGTCACTGTGAAATCTGATTTCATTCTTCCTCTTCCTAAAAATACATGTGCATGTACATTTATTTTTTTTTTTACCTTTTCCTGAATATATATACACATTTTTTACATTAACTAAGACTGTCTATTATAATTACATTTCAAAATATTTGAATGCACTAAATAAAATGTGCTCATAATTACATTGGAGAACATGTTTAAATTTAAACTTAAAACCCACTTCCACAGAATGTACTGTACATATTCAAACAAAAGAGATCTGCTACAGAATTATCTATATTTTGCTAACTGGTCAGTTACTCTCCACAGACCCTGTTAGCTCAAATAGGCATGCTGAAGTGTGTAAAGTGTCTAGCAAAAACTTCTGCTTGCTAAAGAAGTTAAAGAAGAAATGCAGACCAAGGCAGGTGGGGGAGAAAAAAAACAGATACAATTTGCCCTTATCTAATGAAAAAAAAAGTTTTTCTGTGAATAGTCAGGTTATATGTAAGTGATATGCATTAAAAGCCATGGCTGTCTGCAGAACTTGGAATATGTATCAGAGACTAGAAGAGAGAAATTTTCAATGAACATTTTCCAACTAACCCCTGTTAAAAGCCCATTCAGCAATTGGGCTTTTAAGAGCACTTTTTGCCTCTGAGCATCTCTTCCAAGCATTCTTTTTGTTTTATTGATTATGAAAGCTTTGGTCATGCAATACTGAAATCAGTGGCAGCCTTCACATTGACATAGCATTGAATCAAGGCTTTATTGCTTAGAAGAGTGACAATTATTTTGTCTTTCATACTGCAGTTACAGAAAACAGCCATATAATGTGCCCTAGGAGCCTTTCCTCTGGGAATGAAGTTGGATTTGAAAGAATGAATTACAAGGAAATATCTTTCTATTCTCTTTCTTCAGCTGCTTTGTTGGAGCATCTGTTGAAACTGCCATTAAAGTGTCCAATCTACCGCAAATTTCTGTAGTTTTTGGCTGAGAAAAATTAATAAAACACAAATCCATTGACGTTTGGAGCTATTAGAAAAATAAATGTTGCACCATCAAAATGTACTTTAGTCTTGCAAGGAATCTCATTTTCCTACCTGTGACTTTTTTAAGTGCAGGTCTACTTCATATGTAAACTATCTTCCAGCTCATTATTGTTTATATATATGTACGTATAAATACACATTGAGCCAGAATTTAAACTCATTTCTGATGTAATTTCTCCACAGACTGTAGGTTAGCTAAGCATATCACTGTCTCACCCAACTACATGCTCCAGTCCTCCTCTGTGGAGAGCAGAATTTAGTAATGGATAAAAGTGAGGATGTCACTGGAGTTCTTTCAATCAAGAGTTTGGGACACTGGCAAGAAAGTAAATATGTCTTGTGCTGAAAAGCACACCTGGATCCTTTAATTTAAGCCGTGTGACTATCTTGTCATGCACAGCAGCAAAAGACCAGCTGCATTTATATAGTTTGCAGTCAATTTTAATTAAAAAATAGAATAATTGAATATTGAGACAGTATTTTAGGTAATTCTTGGAAAACTATTTAGTCAGACCTTAAGAATGGACTCTACACGAGATTAATGGTTTTTAACAGACATGGGTTGTTGTTGGGCATTAACTGTATCTTCAGAGCTCTGTCTGCCAGTTTGGTCTCTCTTCACTCAGTAGAGGCAAAAGAAATTGCAAGACAGTTTTGTATGCAAAGACAGGCATTGAAAAACTACAGAAAAATCTTGTGTATGTATTTTCAGTCTCTCATTTCTGAAAAACCACCAGCTGAATCAATTTAAAAATACATTTAGTAAAGGAAAAAGAAATTTTGAGTTTTACTTTTAATAATGACATATTTGGCTGTGCTTCAAGCAAAGGTAAATTAAGCAGCCAACTTACAAACCCTGCCATAAGTGGGTTTTTTAAGTGAATCTATAATGCATTTGGAATATACTCACACTGCTCACTATTATAGTATAGATTTTCTAAACATAAATTACTCATAAATATTAAAACATTAATGTAATTTAACACTTCATATGACAGTCATTAACATGATTCTCTGGGCTCTAGAGAAAGATAAGAAAAAAATGGTTTATGATAGAAATTGTGTCTGTACTGAAGTTCAAATGATTTAAGACGATCCAATCAAGGTGAAATTTTTTACAAAGGTTATTTAGTGGCCTTCTGATGGAACCCAAATGGTACTAGTGATCTTTCTGCTCAATGCTGTCATGACAGAGTCAGTGTGATTGAAGGATTTGACCTATGAGGAACGAAAGCTGTAGAAACTAGAGACATTCTTGTGATGTCCTCACTAACTAGTTAAAAATAACATCAACAATAATAATAAAGCTCACTGAAAGGGTCTATAGAGAGGCACGTGGTTGTAGGCTATATAAATAAAATATTGTCTGATGTTGTGATCTCTGAGCTTGAATATAAACTCTTAATGTTAAAAGTTCACGTAGAACAAGCTGATTTAAGACCAGACTCAGAAGCTCAGATCCCTCCCTTTCAATTACATCATTTACAACTTTTCTATAACTCCAGTCAGATATAAGGCACATATCTCAAATATGTTCTTTTTATTTTACAGTCTTAGTAACAACTTGCTTCTATTTATACTAGAAACCAACAATTTGTCACTTGCAAGCAACAATTTGTTACTTATTTCTTCAAAACTATCCTGCATAATTAAATGTATTTTTAACTTTTATGCATTAATTTGCATTTTATAATCCATATCTTGAAATAAGCAAGCATGTGTAAGAAAATGGAGAGAATGGTGAAAAAGTGAGAAAATGGAGCTCAGTTCTATGCTGTATTGAAAACATTGTGCTATTGTGGCCAGGAGATTGCATTCTGGAGAAGTAACTGTTCACTTGTTGACTCTGTAAAAATGAAGCTGAATTCAGTCTTGGAAAAAGAATCAGCACCCTGTTTTCCTTTGGAAGAAGATCACACATAAGAAGCTCTATCAATGTCCACCATGACAGGATTTGAGATTAATCTACACAGAGTACTCTTTTACTCTTGTAGAAAAAAAAAATCACAGGAACAGCACAAACTGACTTAATGAAAGATTATAAATCTATATTCTGCTATGTCCCTTTCCAGCTTGCAGCTCTGTCTGTAAGGATTCTCTATTGGAAATACAGCTCAAGCAGCTGGAAACTCAACAAGTTGCAATGAACAAAGAAATACTAAAGATAGCTATATCTCCTATATGTCTTTCATCAAATTTAATTAATTTCCCCAGTGGGACAGTTTGAAAGCTACATGAGTAATTCAGGTGATATTTGTAAGGCCTAGGAAACCTGTAGTCTGAAGGTATTTGTTAACTACAGACCATAACTTCAGATTTTTTTCCTGATGTGCATTCAACCTGTTATTTGTCATGCCCTTAATTTTATGGCATGTTAAGCTGCTACATAGTTTTAAATAATGTGCATGTAATTAATGCTCCTTGATTTCATCAACACACATGGGCTACTCCTGGCACCTTTCTTTCTTTATGAGTGCAACAACATTGTTCAGGTTTGGTACATAACAAGTTTTTTCATTGACACACAAATTCTAGCCTTATCTTGTAATGTATAACTACTGACAAGGTCCTTAAGTAAAAAATGAGATCTCAGTTCCATGACAGAAGACCAGCCAAGAATACATGCCAGTCACACCTATTTCATTTTTGCAGCTGTAGAAATGTATTTGTCACAAAGATCATTAGTTTGATCATGGATTCATTCTAGTCAGGAAAATAAAGAGTAAACCAATAAGCTTGAAATGTTCCTCTGTGAAAGAGTAATTAGCTTGATCCATTTTTTTACTCAAAACTAAAGGCAATGTGGCCTTAGCCAGATCCCACTTATGCTCATGTGAACTGAGCATAAGTTTGTTCAAAAATTTTAAATTCCTTTTAAAATTATTAAGCATTAAATCTCTGCAGCTTATTGTGCGTGTACCCTGAAATCACAGAATCATAGAATGGTTTGGGTTAGAAGGGACATCAAAGATGATCTAGTTCCAAACCCCTGCCATGGGCAGGGACACCTTCCACTACACCAGGCTGCTAAGACCTTCATGCAGCCTGGCCTTGAACAATTGCAGAAATGAGGCATCCACAACTTTTATGGGTACCTTATTCCAATGCCTCACCACCCTCACAGTAAAGATTTTCTTCATAATATATAATCACAACTTACTCTCTTTCAGTTTGAAGCCCTTATACCTTGTCCCATCACTACAGGCCCTTATAAAAAATCCCTCTTCAGCTTTCTTGCAGACTCTCTTCAGGTACTGGAAGGCCACAACTAGATCGCCCCTAAGCCGTCTAATTCTCAAGCTGAAAAATCCCAATATCCTTAGGATGCAAGAGTGCTAAATTGGTCAGCACCAAGGCTGCTCAACAAATGGCACCTCAGAGGTCAGATACAAATGAAGTTTGAAAAAAACCACAGTAGATTACTAAAAAAAAAAAATTAATACTTCCAGAGACGTATATATTTTTAGACAAAAAGCAAAATGCATGAGATTTATTAACTCAAAATAAGATCAGAAATGTTCTTTTTGTTTTGTACATCTTTAAATGAGTAAAGCTGCATACAGCTATATATCTCCATGTTTTGTGGCTGATTTCTTTTCCAGTTTGTGCCATTTCTCGTCACACTGGCTGGTACAAAATCCTGTGAATGTATTAATCCCTCTGTATCAGAACTAAGCTGATTGCTAGCTGAGGCTTAAGAAGATAGTCCCATTGTAGCAGATATGTGCTGCCAGTATTTATCATCAGAATCCCCACAGAAGGTGTTTCTTGTGGGCCATGTGCTTCCAGGCTAATGCAATTTTTCCCATAGCTGCCTGTGATAAACACACCCCGTACAGAAGGAAAAAACTCCTCTATTGGATCTCCAAGCAGATAAGCTCAGTTGCTCCTTCTGAACAAATATTCTCCTTGCCTGGAGTTCCACTATAACTCTGAGAACAGAAGTTTTTCTGGGCCAAGCTAACAGCTTCTGTGGGGAGTTCATTTGAGGTAAAGGAGCCTCCATGTCAGGAGAAAAGTGTTTACAAGTTCTCCAGTGTTTACTGACAGGTGATCTGGGTCAGCTGTGAATTTAATCAGAGATGGTGTAGCAGCAGAGACAAGGAATTTTCTATGCATATGTCCTGGGATTTGGAAGACTATTTGATTCCTCCTTTGAGAACCTCATTACACCATTAGGAAGTATGAGAAATGTGTAAGAGGAAGGAGAAAGCTGAGAAAGTAAGACCTATGCATCACCCCCTAGCTCAGGTGGGAGACGGGGAAGTGTTGCTGTCAGTTCCCAGGTGGGAGCTGCCAGAGCTCACGTGTATCCCACACATCACAGCTTTCCTTTGCCAGGGAGCTCTGCCTTTAGTCAATGCAGTGCTGATGGCCTCAGAGGGTCCCTCTGGCTCACTTAATCCCACCAACAGATCCAAATTGCTTAGAAATAACACCATAATTACATTAGTCATACAATTGGACACCACCATGGGAATTAAACTGTGCAAAGCCTTCTTCCTCTCTGTGCTGTACAATTGTTATTTCTGTGATCAGGAGGTGCATATCTCATTTAATACAACAACTTGTGTTGAGAGATAAAAGTGCAACATTTTAAATTAATTACCATGCTAGAAATTTGAAATCAGATATAAACAGGTTTGGCTAAGAAATTAACTGTGATGTGGCTTTCTTCAAGTTATTTTCTTTAAAAGAGAGTGCTGGTGTACTGCCAATTTTTTGCCGTCCTTTACATTTACAATAACATTACAAAATCAAGTTTTCCTGAGGGCAGAATCTATCAATAGAATACCTTCACATGCTGGGAGAAATTTCTCCCAGTCAACATTTCATCCAGTAGATTGATTCTTTTTCTCTGGAACATTATTTTGCAACTGTGATGAATTCTTAGCACATTTTATTTCCTGTTTTAGCATTGTGTTAGAACAATAAATAATTACTGAAATTTACTTTTATGATGTTCTTTGTAAATGGAATTATTGAAGGGTACTGGACCAGGAATATGCTAAGTGACTCTTAAAGGTTTGCAGTATATTTTTAATATATAAGCATAACAAGTTTAAATTATTCATTAAAAATTATATCAATTTTTACCTTTTGTGAACTCATGCAATTGAACTACAGCAGCAGTAAGAGCTTTGTTCAATACAGTGGCTAAAAGGCTGAATTTTGCCATCTGAATTCTACATTACAACTTCTGCCATTACTTTTGCTCATTGTGGATTACCCTAAATAACTAGCTATTATGGTTTTTAATGTTATAGAAACAAATGACAGATTGGATCCTCCAAACATTATATTTATACTGTCATTGATTGCTGCTGTTAATGGGGAGCACTTGAATATGCAAGCAATAATTACAAAAGACAACTCACTGGTCAAAGCCTTTTATACAGACAATCTTAACAGTCCAAGTCTGTTGGCTTCTTATTTCCCAGGAGATTGTTTTTGGGGCAATATGCTCAAAATTATTAATAATAATTTCCTGCAAAAATCATCAAAGCACTTAGTTATTCCAAATTTGCTTTTTTTTGGACGATTTTATTGGTGATAGATGAAGGTAAGTGTTCACCCTGATAAACCTGCTTTTAGAGAGACAAGAGACATTATCTTCCTATTTGTTTTCTTTGTATTGAATGAGAATCAGTATTATTAGATATAATACTGCTGCACTCATAGCTAAGGAAATATGCACAATAGCAGCTGCTAAGCATGAGAAAATTAATTCACATGTAAACATTTTTAGAACAAAATTGAAAAAAAATATAAACAAGGTCCAGGTAGTGATCTAAACACCATTGTTGTTATGCACAAAGTAAAACATGCAATTTTTGAATGTAAGCAACTATTTTGAAATCTTAGTATTTTCAGCAGAAACATGTTAAGAGTTGCTATAATTATTCATTTATTGCCAGAAAATTACAGGGAGATACACAATCCCTGACATTTGTCGCATGAGAACATCAGTCATGTTTGTTTTTTTCATGTCAGTGGCTTTATCTTGCAGGATGCTGAAAGGAACACACGGTAAATATGCTAAGTCATAGCACAGGGGGCACCCATGCAGTCAGGAGGAACACGCCCAGAGCTCAGCCTAAGCATGATGTGAGTGGGACTGACAGGGCTGGGTGCAGAGTGTGAAAAGGTGACATTTAGAAAAAAGTGACACAAGTCAAATGCAGTGTACTACTGATCACTAAGCTGCAAAATCCGTGCTTTGACACTTGACAAATTAAAACTTTTTTGTTTATCTATGTTGCTGAGGCAACTTATCACAGCATGACATTGTGTTGGCTATTCATAGCTCCTTTACTAGAGCAGTTGGATACAGCTCAGTAATAAAAATATATATGTTTTATTCCTGTCTTAGTTCCTGTGGAACTTTTCATCTGTGATTGCTAACAGCTCCTACTTGTTTACCTTTATGGAGTTTATTTAGAGCATATATGATAACTCATTCTTCCTTCTTGATGCACCACTCAGCTTCTGAGATGGCAGAAAGAGGAAATCATTGGAATGTCTGGGTGTAATTACTCTTACTTCAACACAGCACTCACAAATTTGGTTTTTTGGCAAGACCACAGATATACAAAGCACATAAAGGATATTTTTTTGTTCATGAAACATGATATTTTAGATCAGATTACACAAGGCAATTTTTATGAAAATTAATAGCTTTTGTGTATAATAGGGTGGATTAGTTTGCATTTGAAATGCCTTTCTCTTGAATGTCTCTATGTCTTCCCTCCAGCATCACTGCTATCCAAACTCTGAGTGTTTTCCCTGCTTTTTGCTAGTTAAAGTAATAATATTCTAAATTCTTTGTCAGTTTTACAACCTTACACATAGTCATCCTTTAGTTGATTACTGTTTCTTTAAGCAGAGGTATTAACACAAGAATAAATCCCTAAACCTGATAAAAGCAAGGAACAGCAAAACTCTCTTAGCTAAATTTCAATTTCACAGGTACAAGCATTTTAGATATCAGGAATAAATGAAGAACCAGTTCCCTTCTTTTGAACTAATTCTGTTTCTAGTATAAGTAAATGACATGCTTCACTGCCCACGCTTCCTATGCCAAATGGATTTTCTCTTCAGCTTTTACAGTTTTAGTATCTGTGATTTCTCAAATGCATGCCTATAATTTTGATTTTTATTGCTTTCAGGGTGCCATTTGGGAAGACTCTGCCCTTTTCTTTGGTCACCATGCTAACAAGTATTATCTAAGGTTACAGATGAAGTAAAAGTATGTTCAGGAGGGAATTTAGAGATGTTAAGATGAGGAAAATAATTGCTGTCAGCAACTTGCTCATGATTAGAAAGGAAAAAGTAAGCTAGTGGTTCCCTAAGTAAGCTAGTGGATACTTTTTTAATAAACTGTTCACAAGGTCTTCAGTTTATCTTGTTTCTAATCTCTTTCAAAATGTCAGGAAGTCTTATATGTATGTCATAGGTTAAGATTCCTGAACAATAGTGAGCTTTTTTTTCAATACTTTCACAGAAGAAAGTTAACAAACCCTTATTTTATGTCCTAGTTAAAATGGCAAAAAGTGCAAAATGCAGTTTCAAGAAATTATATCTATATGAAAAATTTAAAGAAACTGTGTAAAAAGAGAAACTCCTCAATGTAATTATTAAAGTCCTTATCTCAATGACCCTTTTCTTTCCAAAATGTTTACAGATTTGACTTTTTTTCTAAAACATACTCTTGCTTCAGTCATAACTTAAAAAAAAAATCAAATTCAAATAGCAGCAATAATCCATTTCATCTCACTGGAGTAAGTTAAAGCTTAAAGAAAGAAAATCTGGTCTCTTTCTCTCAATTAGTGGGGGAGAACCTAAATCCAAAAGCACAAGATATGTGAATACAGCCAAATGCTTGGACATTTTTGTAGGAATAAAGTCATATGATACCTTTCACATATTCCAGAAATCTGAAGGATAGTGTCATGAAGTTTATAAATGAACAGCAGCAGCAAGTCCATTTATGTCCTTCTTACTCCAGCTGTGGACTGCAAGTTGAACTAATACAGCATCTTTGGTTAGTCATCTTTTTCCCTACCCCGAATTTGATTTTCCTGCCCCTACGTGGTAGTGCAAGCTCACTGCAGATACACCCCAGGGACAAAAGTCACCTTGAGTCTTTCACAAACTGTTGTTAACTGTATCTGTGCTATCATGCAGCAATGGGCACAGGAATCAATTTTATTTTTAATATTCAAATTTTTGCCAAATATTCTTTTTCACTTTCATGTGGAGCGATAGAAAAAGAAAAAGATGGAATGGTGGCAGCATTACAGAGGGCCTGATGGTTTTTTAGTGGCTTGGCAATTTGTCTTTTGGAGTAGTCAGCATAGAAACATGCATACCTGATAAATTAAATTATATATCTGTTTTTCATTGCTCAGCAGGTGAAGCCATTGGGGCAAATAGAAACTATTGCCCTGCTAAGAGTATTTGTAGTTTTGACAAAGTTACAACCTAGTTGTAGAGAGATATCTGGTGCTATATTTTAAAACAGCTTATTGTTTCATCTCTTGGTTTCAGATTGTAACTCAGGTATGGCTGTGTCAGTAGAAGAAAGCTGCTGCTGTTGTTGATTTTCTGGCTTTTCTACTGAACCCTGCCATGCAGTGACAATGTCAATAAGTCAATATTTCAATTAGCATTGGAGACACCTGTATGAAATGTTCTTGGCTTTGTGGACACACTGGCACTTCCCCAGTGTGCCACTGCCACTGTGCCAACACGTGTTTCTGCAGGAGGAAGCAGACAGCAGCCATGGCAGTGTCGGGAGCCCCAGGGGTGACTTGAAAGAAGGGGAGGAAGAGATGAATTTTGAAAGTAAATAAAAACTGCGCTCTTCTCGAAATACAAGTAGTTCTGTAGTTCTGTTTGTTATTTGTTGTTTTGATGGGGTTTTTTTAAATACTGGTTTATATATTGATACATAGATGAATGATTGGAAAGTATTTTTTCCCAAAATTCAGTCTTTGGGCTTTTAATGAGGGGGAGTATGTCTTCCCCATTGAGTGTTTGACAGAACTGCGGATCTTTAACTTCCTGCCTCTGTTGACAGCACAGGGATTTAACACTGAAAATTTCTTGTGTGGGTTTTTTAAACAAAGAGTGAAATAATTTATTGAGTAATTTATTGAGTAAGCAAACACAAATATGCCTAGTAAAAGGAATAAAATATTTTATTAATTTTATCATAAATACTGAATATTTAAGAAATATTAAACTTTAAAAATTGGTTCTGAGGTGTACTTTCTAAGATATGTAAATGAAAGTTGTATCTGAACAGATTCCTTTCATTACCATGATGTCAGTGACTGAACTACAGAAATGACTACATGAGCAAAAGATCTGTGATTCACCTCTCTCCCAATATCATCCTGTATCAGAATAGTTTCATACTTTTAATAGAACAGCAAAAGCAAGCACTAGTAAAATCTCCTACACTATTCTACAGAGAGTGCATTCTGTAAAATGTCAAAATCTTGCCAAATAGAGATATAAAATTTAAAATATTAATGTTCAAGCTATGCTGGTACATTGAGCATATTTACACCTCTAACATGGTAGCTTTTCCAGCATCTTCTGCTTTTTGTACCCCAATTCCCTTTTTACTATTTCTTTCATTTTAAAAAGAATTAAATAAAATTTAATTAATACTTGGAACCTGGTAGTCTGCAAAAGTGGGAGGCTTTCCATATGCAAATGCTTGAGCAGTTAGCTCTCTTGATAATGCATGAAAAATACATTCAGGTATTTGCAAATGCAAGATTGCATGCACGCACCATAAAACTTTGTTATACTGCTCTGTGAAAATCAAGACCTCAGTTTTGTCCTCAGACTCCTAGGGGAAGCCTGTGCCAGGCTAGATAATTTCTGCATCCACGCTGCTGTGACACTCTGTCACAAATGCCAGAATTTTTTCACGGACTCGTATGTGAACTGCCTGCAAAGCATCCAGAGGTGTGGAGAAAGGCAAAAGTAAAGCAGGATATGCCCAGTTTATGAACATTATCAGACCTGAGTGGAATATTTATATTCTTAATGGGACACTCTTATTTCAGTTGCCCTCCTGTTCCCCAGCTACTCTGCACCAGGCTGGATCCCTGCCTGGCAGCTGAGGCCTGTGTCAGTGGCAGCACTGATCCCTGCCACGCCTGCCCTCGCTCATTGTTCTGACACATGGATCTGTTTATGTGTGTCAGAACAGCAATGCCTTTTCACTTTTGGTTGGCATCCTAGCAGACAAAAATGTTCTGTACACCATCCATCATGACCATCCTTGTGAGGATGTCTCACAGAGGTACAATATCCTGAAAAACCTGCTGAACCTAAAATTGAGCCACTGTTAGCTGCAAATGGGTTTTGTCTAACTTTGGGGATAGACCTTCATAACACAGCAGTGTCACTCACCCTCCCCAAACTGTGCTTGTATCAGAGAAACAAAACACAGAGATTTTAATTTAGAAAGTACAGCCAGATAGTAATTATTCTGTTGGCATGTTTATTTTGCACATCTTGGGCAGAGGGATTTACAGACTTTCAATATCTGAACAGGATTTGAGACCTGTGATCTCTTAAATGAAGTAGGTTTGGGCACAGTTTTAATTTAGGAGAAGTGTCAAATATTGAACTATTTGAAAGTAAGTAAAGCAAATATGGACCTTTCTCTGTTACTTACTGCAAACAGAACAGACTCTATTTCCTGACAAACTGAAATGAAAAATTGTAAGAAAACATGAATAGACTGCAAACTGTATTGCATTCCTCACACATCAGAACTTGGAGATATCTTGAAGTGAGCGCTAGGTTTCTGGTGGGTAACTGATACTTGATCTTGGCCCAATCCTCTTGTATGTGCTGAAGCTAAGAAGCACTTTCATATTCTGGATTTTTGACCTTTTTTTTTCTAATAAGCTCAGTCTTTTGAACTCTTTGGTGGGGAAAAGGCTTTTGAGGGATAAAACAAAAATAAAGAGCATCATTTGCATTAAAAAAATGTTAGTTGTCATTAAAGGGTTATTTTTTCCATTGATCCTGGAGCCTTTATGGCAGTGACTCGGTACTCTAGTGAATGGCATAAAATGAAGTAATGAATGAAGAAATGTACTACAATTTATTGTTTCCCAGTGTTATTTTATGTCTTTGTGGATCACTGTAGAAAAGGAGATTGAGCTGAGGATAGGAGGCAGCTGTTGCCAGGACAGCAATGCAGCCCTGCATGGACCAGACTGACTGCACTGTACAGGTAACACAGTGCCATGTGCTCAAGCACAGACAGGCTCTGTATAATTTTTATATATACATTTTTCCATACATACAGGTGCACATATCACACAATCCAGTAGAATTTCCCATTGTCACTTTTGGAACATGTCCATTACAGGCCACAGTATCCTGATTTCCTGGGGGGCTTTATTGCTGGATGCACATTTTCCTTTTCTCTAAAATAAAGCAGCTTGGGTTGACAGTGATCACATGAATGAGTAAGAGACAAATGTAAAAAGTGAAAACCTTCTTCCTGCTTACTGGAGTTTACCAACTCCAAGTCAGTAAGTTAAAAACAAAAACAAACAAACATTGAAAAAGAATTAGTGTTCCAATTATTATAAAATATATGATTGAATAGTAAAAAGCAACAATACTGACCTAAACCTGATTTTATTGCAGACTTGAGGGGAAGGCTACACTAACACTAAGAGCTTAAGCTCTCATACAAATTTGTATCCTCTCTTATATCAGCACTGCTTTTCCATTCTGACCTAACTGCTTGGAAAAGAGCTAAAAATATTTTTAAGTATGGAATTCTAAATTCTTTTAAGATTCATAAGTAGGAACATGAAAAGGTTGTGAGATTATGACAGAGCACAGGTTAGCACAGTTGGTTGTAGACTGTTCTATACAATATATATAAAACCAGCATAAATATTTTTAAAGGTTTAGTTGTATCTTTGGCTGTGCTTGCAAGTAAAAAAACAAACAAACAACAACAAAAAACCCAACCATGATGTTAACAGCAGTGTCTGATAAGGAGTTGAACATGAGGAAGCAAGAGATTAGTAGACAGTATGCTAAAGTGTTATGTTGAATCACATTCATTTTTATTCAGAGGGATATTCATTGTTTTCCTCTGGTCATTCTGTTTGTTGCAATGTAAGATCTAAGGATCTTGTTTATTCTTAAAATGAATTAAAATAGCAATGCTAAGGCTTTAAAAATCTGCCTGCATCTTTCATGTCTCCTTGTACTCCCTTCCTCATTTTAAATGACAAGCATGATATTAGTGGTTTACGCGGTATGTCCAGAAGATTAATGTTTCCAGGTGATCTTAGAGAGCTGTTTCATTTGAACAGCCTCCAGAATTTCTTATTGCACAGAGTAGGGAAAAAAATCACCAACAAAAAACCACAAATAATCTAACCATCTAAAAGCTGCAGGTACTGAGATTAAAGATAGATCCTTGGCACCTTCCTTTAGCAATAATGCTAGATAAGAATTTCAGAATTGGTATTTCTGAGACTGAGGAGTGATTTCTTTTCTATATAAAAGCAATTGGTTCTGGCAACCACTTCAACACAATAATTTAACGCTAGATTCAGGAATTCAATATTCCTTAGTGTTCCTTTGTAATCTTTGATTTTCAGAAACTGTGTGATAAAGGTGATATGTAAAACTTGATAAAAAATTTTCCAGGTTTAAAAATACATGTTTCTTTTGCAAATGTTTTCACACACAAGTATACACAAACAAATATATAAAGAAAAAGGAAAATGCAGGAACTTTGGGCAGGGGTTTGCAACGTGGATGATAATTTGATTGAGGCTTGTAAATGTTTTAACTTCATCATGAAGTTGCAGAAGAAATGCTATGGCATCCAGTGAGACCTAATGCAAAAGTAAGGATTCTGAACTCCTTACAGGAATCTGATATAAATCCAAAATGACTTCAAGGAAGTGAAAGCTCAACTGGTATTCACTATCTTGTCTAGCTTTATGTATTTCTTATCCCAACTGCAGTAAAGATTAGTTTGCAAAGCCCTTTTACAAACATTTGTGATGTGTATTTATGTGCAGCTTGCTCAAAATGATCACATTCTGAAAAAAGATTGGAATTCTCATGGTCCCATAGATTTCTGGGAGAAAAATTAACTCAGAGTAAAGGAGTTCTTGGTTCCTATGATTTCTGAGCCGAATTACACATTTGCTTTGTGGGTAATAAAAAATAGTTTTATGGCAATGTTGGCTTAGACAGAAAATGTTACTAGGAGGCATAGGAGAACATGAACCCAGTTAACATAAGAGGTAGCAAATGTTCAGTGAGAGCTTCACTAGCACTGTGTATTAATATGCATGGTAATTATACCTTTTCTTCTCTAAAATTCAACTGAAATACGTCATGTGGTCCCTTTGGTAATACTTTTGATATTGAGATGATTTAGAGAGGTTCAAAATAATTATTTTATTTCATAATAGGATTTTTAGTAAGCTATTACATTTTCCCTGTTATTGGTTCTTTATATATGCAAATTTATGTCATTGATAATATGTAGTACCTTAAAGCATTTGTGAGAGAACCTCTAAAGCAGCATGCAAAGCATGCCCAAATGTAGAAATACCAAAGTAAACATCAGAAATTCAGTAAAATGCATGGAGAAGGATGATGCTTTATGTTTCAAGGAAGGGTTTCTGACATGACTTTTATGATTTTCATTATTACTGATGAGTGAAATAAATAGTGTTTGAAAAAGAGTTTGAGGTGGTGAAGAGTAGGGGGATTATGAGGCAAAAACAAAGCTCACTTTTTGTTGAGAAACAGTTTTTCATTAGAAAAAATGCACCAATATGTTATATCAGCAAGAACAGAGTAATAGGATATTTATGCAGTCAGCAAGGCTATTTGAAATTGTAGTGATTTCTGATTCCAGTTTCTAACTGTTAGGTACTGACAAAAACAGTATGGGAAGAAAGATTAAACACCATGCTTTAGGACTTGAAGTAATCCTAAACTGCTAAACATTTTAGGAGGAGAATCATGCTGAGAAGATAAGAGAATGGAGGGAAAATAATCTTATTTTTACCTAGTTCTTGGTTCCTGTGTTTCCTTCTAAAGCATCTGGGGCTGCTGAAGGCAGAAAATTACAGTATATCAACCATCAATCTGACAACATGCAGCATTTTCTCTATTCCTATCAACTCTCCTGTTTTCCTTGCAGGAATGCCACAGAGATACAAATAAAAGAAGAATACATATCATTAATTTTGAAAACTTTTTGTATTTGCAATTTTTAAATGCCTGCTTTTGCAATAGTCTTCTATGTTTTTGCAGTCTGGTTGTCAAATGGAATTCACTGGGCAACTTTGAAAGCTGCCAATGAAAGAGAGTTAGAACATGGTTAGGATCTAAGCATTGCTGTTAAGGAAATATTGGATTTGGCACAGCTTGTTTTTGCATATCACCTCCACAATAGAATTTCATTCCATGTGCCGAATTTCAATGGAATTATCTTCACTTCTGATGTCATTTCATTCAACACAGCCATGGCATTTTAATAAAAATGGTAGACTTCACATTAGTGAGTTAGTAAGACCATTTTTCTTCATGTCACTGCTATATTATTTTATAATACTAAAACTATAATAGCATAAAGGTAGTATTTATAGTATTTTCCTTATAACGTATGAGATAATTTTGTAGCTGTCCATCATATGTTTTACAATGTTTGTGTTACAAAGACAAAACCTTTCAGGACTGTACTATGTGATATATTGGATATAAGGACTTTTTTTTCTCAGTGATGGTGGTGAAGCACTGCATAGGTTGCCCAGCAAGGCAACTACACTTTCCACTACTGGAAGTGTTCAAGCCTAGGTTGGACTAAATTTTGAGCAACCAGATCTAGTGAAAGAAGTCTTTTCCCATGGCAGGAGAGCTGGACTACTTGACATTTAAAGCTCCCTTTCAACACACATTATTCTCTAATTCTATGAGTCTATAATATGGGGCACAATTTTTCATAAAGCTGAAACTGAAAAACTACTGTATCTCAAAGAAAATGCTAGACACGCTATGCAGTCCTGAAATAAACCTGGAGCTTGAAAGGATGCTCCTCTATAGATCTCTAAATCCACAAAACCTGGAAAATATGAAACACAAGCAGGAAGAGAGTATATGGAAAGGAGAACTGAACAGTTGAAATTACTTGAGAGTAATTGTTTTGGGGCAATGGGTTTTTTCAAGTGATGTGGGACCAACAGGAAAGTCTGCATCTTAGATCATCTGTGAAGCCAAGAACGGTGAAGATTAGAGGAAAGATTTCAGGTCAGAGAATGGGGGTAAAGCCAGACAGGTTTTGAAGAGGAATATTGCTGGAAAGTTGTGGAAGTGCATTTGAGGCTGCAGAGGTCCATTTCTGTCTCCCTCACCAGCTTCCCTGACCAGTGAACACCATTGTTCAAGACTCAGAAATACACAGTATGATTCCTCTCTGATCTGTTGTGAGCCTGGATGAAACCTCTAACTGGTGGGAATACCCTCAGTGTCAGACCTCAGCTTGAAGGTTTTGATAGCAAAGTCCGGGATGTCAAATATGCCTACCCCTCAGTGATGACTGCAATGCCAATCCCAGCCAGCCTTTCAGAGAGACACACTGCCCTCACACCTATCACCACTTTGAAGGTGTCCATCCATGTGTTCTGCCCCAAACCATCACCTACTCCCTCTGCTCTCTGGTCCTGGGGTTGCTGAAAGCTCCTGCCCAAACCAGGAAAGGGCCCAGGCTGCAACATGCAAAATGACTTGTGCATTGCAAAGTGTTTCTCTGGAAGCCACTCTGCCTGTGACGCCCAAAGAGCCTTGGCTGCACTCACTTTGCAAGATTATGAGAAAATGCACATTGCATGTAAGCAAATTTTGTTTTAATGTTCAAGAAGTATGATTAACAAGTACACATAATGTTAATTTTTTGCAAAATGTTGTTGTTGTGATGGCTATTTTAGGAAAAAAATATCCTCATCTTTGAGTTAATAAAGTTGACCATCTGGAGGAGAAATAGTGAGTAAGACAAAAGGATTGGGACAATGGGGATTTTGTACTCTTTTGTACACTACAGATTTCAATTGTCATGAAAAACTATTGCTAGGAGCATGAAGTTAACATCAGTAAGAGAATCAGATGAAAAGCTGTGGGGCAGAGAAAGTAGCCAAGTATTAGAAGAGAGAGGAAAAATGTAGTCTGAGGACAAGTTGAAAATTACCAAGGTTCGGGGCATGTTCCCAAGAATAAGTCATATTGAAATCTGAAAGAAGTAGATGGGGGACTTTCATACTCTATCCCCACTACACTGTTTAATGTTTCTGCTTGGGGCTAATTGCAGTGCTGAGAAACTCAGACATCTAGTCAACAAGAGGCTTTGTCTGAGTCTCATGGTAATAACTATCTTTTGTTATCAGAGAAAAGCAGCAGAGAGTTTGTTGGCTGCTGCCTTGTAATGATTGTGCTTGATCTGAAAGAAGACAGATGCTCTACTTTTTATTTGTAAACAGTGTCTTTACGGTGATCAAGAGAAAGCAAAGGTAATCCTTGCACACCTCACTGTGTGGAAAAAAAAGCTGTAAATCAAGGACCAGTTCTGTTTCCCATTAACAACATCAGTGAGAAGGTAGAAGTGCAAGCAGGGATAGCAATCATATGAGTCCCTGCTTGAACTCTTTTTGTTGGTTTGTTTTCTTGCTGGCTAAGTTACATTAAAACTGTTTCTTTTTTCCTCAATGTAGCAGAAATTTCTTGATGTACTTTTCCACTGTTTTCTTTTACCCTCATGGCAACATTAATCTTCCAGTTTCCATAATTTATCAGTCCGTGTGTTAAACAAATACCTGGTACACAGAAATCTGGGTGAGAAAAGGAAGCTGCAAGCCTGATTAAATTAAAAGGATCTTCTTACAGGAAGACTGTACTTGCCTGCATCTATAGTCTGGCTCTGGTGGGGTGAAACAACCGTGTGACAGATGGCTCCATGGCTGCCATGGCACAAACCAGGCTGTGTTTCCACAGTTAACACCCAAACCCTCACAGCTCCTAGAGAGCTGCTCTGCAGATAAGGGGCTACAGCCGCAGCCACAGTCCCTTTAAAGCTGAATCTGATTCTCTTGCATCTGCAAGCCTGGAGCTTCCTGAGGAGCAATGCACAGGCCCTGTGCTGAGGAGGAGGAGTGGGCAGGATTGTCAGCAGCAGGGCTGCTCTCTTTCCCATGGGAATCCCATCACAAGCCATGCCATATTCTCTGTGGTGTTCCTTCCCCTGCAGCCCAGTACCCCAGGGTGACTCCTGCCACATCACAGTAGTTCCTCTGCAGAAATTTAAGCACCAGAAGAGAAGTAGTTTGTAGAGTCTTGGCCACAGATTCTTCAGTCTCAGTGGAGCCCATGGACAGTCAGTTCAAGGTCACAAACAAGTATTCTCTCCTTCCCCTGGCAGCAGTGATGCCTCTCCCTGGCGTGGGCATGGATCACTGCTGATGGCACAATCAAAAGGGCCAGGAAGTTTGGTGTTACTTGGGGTGGGAAGTGCAGGGATGGCAGCAAACAGACAAAA
Source organism: Cisticola juncidis (assembly GCA_013400215.1). Taxonomy (NCBI): domain Eukaryota; kingdom Metazoa; phylum Chordata; class Aves; order Passeriformes; family Cisticolidae; genus Cisticola; species Cisticola juncidis. Next base: position 428,130 of record VXBR01004648.1, read on the forward strand.
ACCAAGGCAGACCAATGCTCCACCTCAGCTGGGAAGTGCATTGACATCCATTCTGGAGCTGAGACTGCTGTCTCCAGGGCTCTGAAGGAATGATGTGTGATGGGCACACAGACAGGACAGCATTTCCCCTTTTAGATGTCACCTGTCCTTACACCAACCCAGTTCCCTGGGGAACAGAAAAAACTTCCTGCAACACAACTCCTGGCACTTTTGCTACTGAATGGTTTTAAGAATGATAGCTTATATAATCCTATAGCCTCATTTCATTTTAGCAGTATTTAATGAGAGAAGAAATGGCTGAACAAAGCAATTTCATATACTGTTCAACAAGCAGCTCTTTCTGTATGAAGCATTAACAATAGCTGTCATCTTTGTACAAAAAAAGGCTTCCATTTACTTCAATGCTAAGAGAAAATCCAAATACTGAGAGCCCCACAAGAATTTTTAATACCATTACGGAAAAAGAAAAGGTGTGACCCAGAAATCCATTTAATATTTTACTAGCCTTGAGAATTAATTTGAGCTTGTGTTCAATTTTCTGGAAAGGTTTGTCTTTAAAGCTGTGCAATCTGAGTACATAATGGAAAAGAACAGAGAGCTGTCCTTTCCTCTCTGCTTTTTTCACATGCTAGAGATGGGGGAAAGGGAGGAGAAGATATGTAATCAGTGGAACATATAAAGAAAAAAGTAAGTTTATGATATAAAAAAATGTCGTATGACTTCATTAAAATTTCTTTAGCAGGCGGAAAGGAAATTTATAAGACTAGTAGATAGAAGAGTATAAAAGAAAGATAGATTAGACTTAGCTTTGCTGGTGTACATGCCATAAACCATATGGCTACAGGTTTTCTCTAAATTGCATCTACCTCTTGATCTTTCTCTTCTATCCCATATACTTTTTGTCATCTGAAAGAGGAGAAAATGCATCCTGATCTCTATTAATATCTCCCTCTGTATATAGATTGTACATTCACTGTGTGAGTTACTTCCTATTTCCTAATTTAAATTACCATCACTTCCATTAAATGTTGGCCTAAAGCATAGCTGGTTTGGAAATACATAATAATACACTTTTTATCCAAAATTTAGGTCAAATAAGTGTAGAATTGTTCAAGAAATAGCTCCATTTCTGTAACCATTCACAAGAATATGTGGGTGAATGCTTGATGTCTTAGAAAATCAGCTTTTGAGCTTTGAAGGTACTTGGAGTTTTCTTAGCTTCAAGTTTTGGTTTCCAGACTTTGTAACATGGAGCCCACACTCAGAGGTCACATCCTTAATATTAAATCATAGGTACTAATTATGGGTACATGGATCTGCTCTCTTTCAGGGGCAAAATGCCCGCAGTGGTCTCTAGGTCATGTCCATTCTCCACCTGTATCTAGAAATTGCATGGGACAGTACTGGTAAATTGTGGCTAAAAGTCATGCAAAGAAACAATTTAACAATTTAATACAACAGATAAAAGAGTACTAGTGCCTCGAAACAACTCCATTTAATTTTATAAGTTAGATGTAGCCTGAGACACGTGCTCTGGATTGGCAGCAGAAAGCCTCAAAATCACATTTTTAATGTATTGAGTTAGTGCCTGTTGAAGCTTCTTTTATATGGTTTTTTTTGTTTTGTTTTGTTTTGTCTTGTTTTTTTTTTTGTGAACCCAAATTATTTTGATTATGTTTTTTCTTTTAAATAATACTTTTTAAAGAATCTGAAGGGCAGGGATACTAAGAAATACTGAAATATTTCTAGGGTTCTATGAACCCTCTTTAGGTATCATTGCTTGCACTTACAAAGCCTGTTTAAAGTCAGCTGTTGTCTTCAGGACCAGATTCTCAGATTACCAGGGAATCTGTGAGCAAAGCACAAGGACTAGCAGATACTGCCTCTCCAAAAATGGGATGTTCATGTCTGGAGTAGTTAGGCAGTCAGTGGCAGGAGACAGTGACAGGAGAAATGTAAATCATACTGTGTTGAGTTGTCTTTTCAGACAATCTTATGTAGCCACTGAATACAATGAGTGCCCTTCTAAAATGGTAATCGTGCTCTTTCTTTAATTATTTTTATGTTTTGTCATTAATTACAAGGCTTTTTCAGTATAATTACAAATAAAAAATACCATGCTCAAAATCAGATATATTCTGCTGATAACACGAACCTTGAATTAAATCTAAACCTCATTCTTTGATGAAGCTTTGCCACAATAACAGGAAAGTATAGAACTAAAAATGAATTTCTTTTGATAAAATAATTCATTTGATTCTGAAAGCACATCAGACCAGGATGCTGCATTACAATGTGTTGTTTTCCGCATATTCACTTGTATATTCATAATGTTCCTATAGTATTTTGAATTTCAGTGATTAATTTATCTTGATATTGGTATCTATGTGAACATTTCTAGTATACCAGCAGAGAAAATAACTTGAGTCCCTGGGCTGCTCCATTCCCACACAGAATTATACAATCATAGGATCATGGAATGGTTGGGGTTGGAATGGACCTTAAAGACCATCTAGTTCAAACCTCCCTGCCATGGGCAGGGACACCTTGCACCAGATCAGACCAGACAGAGCCTCATCCTACCTAGCCTTGAACACTTGCAGACATGAGGCGTCCACATATTCCCTGGGCAACGTGTTGCAGTGTTTTAACACCCTCACAGCAAAGAATTTCTTCCTAATGTCTAAACTTTCATTTTGAAGCCATTATGCCTTGTCCCATCACTACAGACCCTTGTAAAAAGTCCCTCTCCAGTTTTCCTGCAGTCTCCCTGCAAGCTTCTGAAAGGTGTCTCTGAAGTCTTCTCTTCTCCAGGCTGAACAACCCCAGCCCTCTCAGACTGTTTTCATAGGGGAGGTGCTCCATCCCTCTGATTATTTTGGTGGCCCTAGACTTGCTAAAAAAGCCCACATTGTTATGTTGGGGATCCTAGAGCTGGACACTGTACTCTGAGAGCAGGGCAGAGAGGCAGAATCCCTGGTGGCCACACTGCTTTGGATGCAGCCCAGGTTACAGATGGCTTTCTGGGCTTCAAGCACACACTACCAGGTCACATCAAGCTTCTCATCCTCACCCCCAAATCCTGTTCTCAATCTATTCTCCGTGCAGCCTTTGTTAGTGCTTGGGATTGCCCAGACACAGGTGCAGGACCTTGAACCTGACCTTGTTGAACTTCATAAGGCTCACATGGGTCCACTTCTGATGTCTGTTAAGGTTTCTCTGGATGGCATCCCTTGCCTCCAGTGTCCACACAGCTTGGTGTCATTGGCAAACCTGCTGAGGGTGCACTCAATGCCAGTGTCTGTTGCCAAGAAAGATGTTAAATGTACCAGTCCCAGTACTGATCCCCAAGGAATGCCACTCCTCAGTGGTCTTCACTAGAACATCTACCCATTTAATACATTTTTGAGTATGGCCATGAGCCATTTCTTTACCCATCAGGTGCCAATTCATCAAATCCATGCCTCTCCAAAAGGAATGCGAATGTCTGTGTCCCTTGTGAAGTTGTCTGGTACATATTCATGTACAAGTGCAGTAGCTAATTTGACAGCATAAGGAGTGATATGTTTCTGCATTCCTTGGGGTGGAATCATTAGCACAGGTAAATCTCTGTGCTGCTGACAGCAAATTTATTTGACACAGAGTTTATGATCTGGTAGATGTAAATGTCTGCTGTGAAACCAATGATGGATGAAGGAAGAGAACAACTTATCTCACCAGATTTCCAGTTGGGATAGAAATAATCTATCTTGTGAAATGTTGACAAGTTCACTTCTAATCTTAGTTAGAAAATTGAGGCTGGAAGAGATAGTGCTGAAAAAATAATGGGGTGAAAATCTGTTCTAACTTTTCAAAGCATTTCCTACATCCATTCTTAACTTGCTACAAAGTGCTTAGGGAGCTGCAGAGCTATTCAATCACTTTCATATTAACAGAAAATCCCCATGTGCACAGCTTTTCTATGAACAATTTCCTGTGCTAAAGAGAATTTTGAGTTATTACTATCTGTATAAAGTAGTTCACTGTTTAGAGATTTATTTAAATGTGAGGGAATCTTAACTGATTCTAAACAGCTTTGCCACTGTGCCTCTTACAGTTTCACCTCTCTGACATTTTTGATTGAAATAAAGAGAACACATAACTAACAGCCCTTAGCCTTTACACTACTCACCTTTTTTAGAAGTGAGCTTGTACAGCTGGAAATGTAGGTCTATAAGAACAATCATCAAGACAGTATTGATCTGTCCCAGGAGTATATGAAAAAGTTTTTAAAACCTGTAACTAAGGGTTTAAGGAGAAAAATGTTTAAGATATAACTCTGAAATAGTAGCAGATGAGAGACAAAAAATATGTGAAGATTATAGCATTGTGAAGAGGATACCAAAGCCTCAGGTATTTCACAAGAACAGATTATAATTCTATTTTTTTTCCTTAAAACCTGTCCAAATTGTAGTAGGAGATGATGAAAGCCAACACAGTCAATGACCTTAAACTGACATATAAAAGTAGTATGAAAAGTTCTAATTATCACTGAGGTCACAGGACAAAAATTTTGTTTCAATTCTATTGCTTTCAGGAGCCAATGGAAATGCAACAGAGCTATCAAAATTCCTCAGTGGCTTTCAGAAATGTTTGGTGTTTGATTTGTGGATTCAACATTGTAGAATTTATGTATCTTAAAATAAGGTCATCATAGCTGAACTTACAACAAAAATGGAAAATAAAAAAATATATATTTAATAAAGCTCTTGCTAAAATTAAGGGAAGGAAAGCACTTCAAGGAGGCATGAAATCTGTCTACAAATGTTACTCCAATTCCAGAATGTTAGATGAAACAACAAAATTATTATTTTATGAAAAATTATGATTTAATAGTAATATAACTCCTGTAGAAGAAACTCCAGTCAGATTTAATACCAAAATACTTCATATAAGGAAAATGTGACTTAAGTATTTTATGTTATATAGTTCTACATAAAGGCATTTTATATCAGGTTCTTGTACAATTTTAAATAAACGTTGACTGAGCTCAAAATATCAAAAATAAGTGTAAAATTCTTTTTAAACTCTTTTAAAAGATTTTTGAAGTATGAAATTTTCATTGGAAAAATATTTTCTGTCAAAAAGAAGCCTAAGGGACATACATTTTCAATAATCCTGATTGTTAACAAAGGTCATATTTGGAGTTTTTTATTAATTTTTTGTGAAATAAAAGTACCCAGTCAATAAGTCTCGGGGTTTTACTGCATTTTTTGAGGTCAAGAATAATCAATAAAAATGTTTGACCTTTTAGCATCACAGCACTGGACAGTTTATTTGTTGCCATGATCCTTCCTAGTTTTCTGAGCGTTCATATTAAAGCAGAAGTGTAGCAGCTTCTCATGCTCGTAAATGCAAACAGTGGACCATGTTTGGTAAACACTGCTCTTGTTATGAAATTCCTTCTCCATGAGAAGGGGAGGTTGAATGACAGCCTCCTGGACCAATGTGGGTGAGAGGGGGGAATGCCACCCTCCAATCCATGGTCACCTTGCTACAAATATATTATAGAGATAATAAACAAGGGGGAGAGCCTTCTGCTCTCCTGCCCTGCTGCTCTGAACCCAGACCTGCTGTCTCCTGAGTGTCCTTATCTAGCAAGGCTCATGGTGATATTTATTTCTACTCCTACACCTTATCTTTCTACTTCTCCCTCCACTACACTCAATTTCAGGTTAAAATAGACTTTACTGAGAACATGTGTTTTCTTAAAAGTCTCAGCCATCACATGATTTCACATTTAATGGGATGTGATTTTCTGTCACAGCAATTCTACACTGAAATAATTTTGATTATTTTGTTGACTGTTACTCTTTTTTTCATGTTATTGAAGCTGAGAAGAGATTTAGCTGCAGCATCCCTCAAATTGCATGAAATTTATTTCCTAAACACACCTTATCCATCTGGTTCATTGTAATGTTGGCTTTACTACATTCAATCAGAAAGAAGGAGCTTTTAAATATAGATTTGTTTTTATACAGACACTTTCCTAAGCTCCAGAAGGTATTCTTCCCAAGGGTCTGTGCTTCTTTCTCCATTTATAACTTTCCAGCGATCATAATGAGAGACATCTATCTCCTGGGATGTCTTTGAGTATGATTTAAAGAAGAGAAAAATTTGAGAACAAGAATAATGTCTATAGAACCTATATATCTATATATCTATATCAAGCTTATATCTATATAAGTTTGACTTATTTTATATTTCAAGCATAAATTGGTAGGTAGAATATAAGTGAACATTCAAATTGTTCTCAAGATTTCTGAACTTCTTGAGAAGAATTAAGTATCTGCTTAAGAGAAAACATTTGCAAACCCAGATTTTCTCATTCTCCAAGGAGTGATGCATTTGGGGTGGGAAATAAATAATCTTGTTTCTTTTTGAAGAGCTGCTTTCTGAGTGGGTGATGAGGCAGCAGTTAAAGATCAGTGTGCATTTCTTTAGATCCTAAAGGGGAATACTTCAGAACAATTTCAGTCTTCCTCAACAGAATTTGACTTGAGATCACAGTTTATTTCACCAAGTTACCATCCAAATCTTCTGTATTAGAAATGCATTATTGGCTTCACCAAGGAGAAACTTGTGTGTTTAAAAAATGTCATTTCTCTCTGTTAACAATAAAGGATATTTTGCCTAAAATCCTCATGCATTACAGTACAAAATTTTTGGAAAATTTTATGGCATCAATTCAGAAGAAGTAAAAACTATACAGTTGTTTTAGGTATGCTGTCCATGTTCACTGCCTGTGACTCATTTTCAGTGACTTGAAGGTGCCTTTGCAAACTTCCAGATGTTTGGCTTACTGACCCCAAATGTTTTCTTTCAGATATCAACATGGCAGGAGAACCAAAACCATACAGACCAAAACCTGGCAACAAGCGGCCACTTTCAGCACTTTACAGGTAAGTGAGATTTCACTTTAACTTATCCCAATACAGTTTTTTATCAGAAAATTATGGTAAGCTAAAATGTATCTACCAATGACACTGTGCAATATTGACCAAAATGATAATGAAATCTAAGTACTTATTAATGGTCCCACTCTTAGAAATACTATAAATATTTTTGTTCTTAATTGAGTGCTATTTCAACTTTTAGTCCTTGTGATTCAGTGTCTGGCTATAGCCTCATTTTTTGAGACTTATTTATTTGCAATGATCAGTGAAATAACTAAATTTCAGCGCAACAAAACAGGTTTCTCATGGATTTTTCTGTCACAGGTGGGAACCAAGTTCTGACAAAGCTGGACTTCTTCCTCAGCTATTCAGGAGGACATTGATAGTGTCTTTCTCCTATTCCCAGGTGCCTTTTGTCACAGAGCTTTTGCAAACTTGAGGAAACATCCAAATTTTTTTCAAAATCAATTATGTTTAGTGAAGCATTACAGATTATTAAGGGTACCGTGCCCACATGTATTTCTGCTCAATAAACCTCACTTCTCATAAAAGTACTGCAGAATTTATGCTCCAGAACCATGGAAGGAATTAGGACTGATTTCTACTGTAGCAGAAATGCAGGTAGACTGAGTCTGAGAGCAACACCTCAGGAGTGAAATCAGACACACTTGAGCAGTACCTCTTCATGCCTTGTCTGATCTGAAAGCTTCAGATGAAAATTCAAGGGTGGGATCTCAGAATAAGACAACTAGAAGCATTTTAGGTCTGAGCCTCCATGGTACATAGAAGAAATTCGAAGTTTTATCATTTAGCTGTCCTTAACTGAAGTGACAGAAATATTATTTTTGGAGAAGAGAATCCCTGTTTCATCATTACTCTCAACTTCAAGCTACTAAACTCTGTAGGTGTTCCTGGCAACCTTGGTCGGCTCTGTCCCTGTGCCAGTATTTCAAAAGATTTTGAAAGATTTCTGCGATTTATATACATTTCCACTTCTGAGCTTTTGAAGGCTTTCTCATAAATACTTGTTCTACAGAAAGGATGGGGATAAGAGAGACCTGTGGAAATTTATAAAGGAATTTTAAAGAGGAAAAAGATCTTAGATTGTGTCCTTTCATGGATGTAGTGCAAACCATTTCTCTAGAAGATCATGAGGCTTTTATGAGCAACTAAGAGCATCCTTCTGTTTCCCCCTTCATCTTAATTTTCCCTCTCTGCTCTGACCTTGTAAGACCCCACCTGGAGCATTGTGTCCTGCTCTGGAGTACTAAGCACAAGAAAGGACTTACAGGGGGGTGTATAAAATAGAAAACCTTTTTACCTGGGCAGACAGTGATAGGATAAAGGGGAACAATTTTCAACTAAAAAAGGAGGGATTTAGATTTGATGTTAGGAAGACATCCTGGACTCAGAGGATAGTAAGGCACTGGAACAGGGTGCCCAGGGTACTTGTGGGTGTCCCATTGTAAATATTCAGGGCCAGGTTGGATGGGGTCTTGAGCAATCTTATCAGGTGGATGGCATCCCTGCCCATGGAGCAATGGTTGCAACTACATTACCTTTAAGGTTATTTCCAACCCACTCTGTTATTCTTTGGTATGGGCCCTTCCAACCCAAACCATTCTATGGTTGTATGAAAACAAGGAACTATTGTTATCTCAGTATCTCTTAACCTAATATGTGAGATCAAGGACTTAAAGTTTTGGCAGCACTGAGAACATTGACTTATTTCACAACACTGTGACTGGGTCTGACTGGGATGGAGTTACCTTTCTTCATAGAATCCTATATGTGTTTTGGATCTGTTACTAAAACACACCAATGTTTTGGCTGTGGGTGAACCGTGTTTCCACAGCCTCATGGTTTTCTCATTTTCCTATTCTGCCTTTGTAATTAATAGGCTTGTTGTGGGCAAGATTTATGGACAAATGTGCCTGAGACAGCTGACCCAGCTTGGCCAGAGACATATTCTCTCATATAGGCAGAAATAAAAATTGGGAAGGTTTTTCTTCCAAAGTAGCTGTTGCCTAGAGATTTCCTGGACTGCTTATGGGACATGGAAAGTAATTGCCTTTGCACCACTTGGAATTTTTTCCCTTCTCCCTCCCCCTATTACCCTGCAAATATTTCAGTCCATGAGGCTTTTTAACTTTTGATCTCTCCTTCATCCTGCTAGGGGACAATGGCAGGGAAGTGAGACAGTGACTATGTGGGTGCTTAGCTGCTGGCCAGGATCCACCCACAACACTGAGACAGTTAAGAGGGAAGTGGTTGCATTAAATTTGATTTGCACTAAGAGTGTCATTGGTTAAAAATTTAGTCATCAGAAAATAGTCACTGTTAAAAGGAAGGACTGAAAGTAGAAAGAGGATAATGCATTTCAGAGAGGATAGAATTAAATGAGCTCAGAGATCTGGTAAGTAGAAAGATTCTCAGAAAGAAATTTGAGGGACAAAAGAAGTGCAGAAAATCTTGCACTGATTGTGCTTAAGGTAGAACAGAAACTTCTCCTGAAAGAGAAAAAAAAAAATCAAACAAAGGAATAATACGACAGCATCAACTTTCTCTAACATACTAAAAATTTGAAAAGGAATTGTACAAAATGTAGAACCAAAACCCCATGACTGGAAGTAGAAAAGGAGCAGAGTCATCCTACAGGATGTCAGAAAGACTAAAGCACAAAACAGTATAAAAGGTAAAAAAAGATTGTCATTAGAGTAACATCCTCTGATTTTTGATTAGGAGGAAAAAAGAGCAGACAGTAGATCATACAGAAAGGGCTTCTTTTATATCCTTAGAAGTGGTTAGCTGACCAGCTATTAAAGAAAGGGAGGTAGAGGCTATGTAATAAAAAACTGGCTAACCAGTGTTTGACTGAATGAATTTGATGGAAATTATCTGATAACATTCACTGTAGTGTGTTCAAGGAACTAGCTGAATCTGTGTGTGAGCTATTAGTGATTCTTTCCAGAAACTTATGGAGGTCTTGTAAGGTAAAGAAACAGAGGGTATGGAAAGGTGTTATACCTATTTTTAAGAAGAAAAGGTCCAGCAGATTATTAGACCAGACTAGCTTTGATTTAAGAAATTAACTGGAACATATCATTAGAAATCAATTTATGAAGACCAAGAAGTTAATAAATTGGTTAAAAAATCAGGAAGCAATATAATTGGTTAAAAAATCATGCTGAAGCAATATAATTTCCTTCTTTGACAAGACAGAAAATTTATTGTAGAAAGAGATGTGCTATAGGGTCACTGTCATGCTTTAGCAATGACACTCTCAATTTAGTGCCCTTTGAGACTCTCCCGAATGAGATTCTGTTTGCTTACTCCCACCCCTTTCCTTCCCTCTTCCCACTCCTGGGACAGAGTTGAGAATTGAAGGCATAGAGGGGTGAAAATTGCAGTTTAAGACAAGAAAAATTTACTGGAAACAGAAGTGAGATAAAAAAAAGGGAATGGTAACAGCAAAAATATTAATAACAAAAGGTAAAAGACAAAAAAAACTATTTACACGGAAAGCCCATGAACAATACCAACGGGCTTTTCCACACCACACCACACCACACCACACCACACCACACCACACCACACCACACCACACCACACCACACCACACTTTCTCCCAACTGGAAAAGGAATGTCTTTTCTTCCAGAAACCAGAGAAAAAGCCCTTTTCCCCTTTCTCTGGCAATGATGCAAAATGCTATTCAACAATACTGGGGTCATGGCCAGGCCCGCTGAGCAGAGCACACAGCAGCCCACAGCTCCTGGGCCCAAGCAATCCCATCTGTGGGCTCAGTCTCCCAGTAGCTGGGACCACAGACACACACCACCACACCTGGCTACTGCAAAAAATACCTCTGTCCTGGACAGAACTAGGACAGTCAGTGAAACAATCTTTGACACTTACTTTTCAGTTTTCATAAGCACGTTCAGGAAAGTCATCTAGAAAAAATTATCTTAAGGTAGACATCCAATGGAAAAACAGTGACTGTGTACAACAAAGTATTAAGGATAACAAGTGTTAATTGGTCAGTTTCCTTTGTCACTGATTTTTAAATGGTGTCTTTCATACGTGAGACAACATAAAGAACAATTTTAAGATAAGCAAGCAGGACTGCTGCACAGGCTTGCAGGACTTTATTTACTTTGAAGTACTCGAGGCTTCAAAAGCATTCAAAGAATTTTGTATCTCTGAAAAGAAGTTTGTATCACATTTATCGGTGAATATACAAATAAATTGTTAATATAGAGCAACTGATCTCTATGATGTGTTATATCATCATAATTTGCCTGTGTGTCCAAGATTCATTTTTTCCTGTAATGGTATAATATTCTTTAATATCTCAGTTCAAGGGCTACATTCTTTTAGTTTAACTTTTCTAGTTTTATGATCTGTGTTAAAATAAGACTTTCATCTTACTAAAATTTAGCATGAATCTAAGAGTGAGACACACAACTTCTTTTAGGTGCAAGATAGATAAGTAAATAATAAAAGGACTTCCATTTTTTTGTTTAGGCCCTAAAAATATTTTGAGAACATTTAGTCTTTGCCTCAGAAAGCTGTTAAACACATTATTAATTTTAAGCATACTCATTGGATATCTTAAATCATACTTAGAGGAGTGCTCAGAAATCAGTTAAATTCTAATATAACAGTAAGCTCCATCAGCATCCATCCTAATTTATAATGCTGTTTGTATGTGAGGGGGGACCTAAATCCCAGAAGATTCAAAATTGTTCTGAATTTTCTTTTTAGCATACCACTTCTGCAGAAAATCGCATGCTTAAAAAATCTGCACCCTATAATTGTTTTGCATCTCGTTGTATTGGTCTAGCCTCCAGCAAAAATTAATTGTACTTGCACATCTTTGAAATACAAGGTGAAGAATAAAGGTGCTGACACAAATTTAACAAATTTTAACAAATCTGTTAAAACACTCTTTGGGAGCAATGTTTTGTAAAATAGAACATCACACTTTGTCCTTTTAATTTAGTGGTGTTTTGATCAGTATTTCACTAAAGCGGCTCTGTGTCACCATATGAAAGCACATTTACTGTTTTTTCCTGTGTTTATTCTCCAACATACCAAAGAAGAATCAACCATAAGTACTCTGATGGACTGTTATTCTGCTTCTCTAGATCTCAAAATGTTTTAATTATTTATTGTTCGTTTCAGCCTACTACCACATTGTATGGTGTATAAAATACATGCCTGAAAGCTTTTTCTCCATTTTAAAAGCCTTTGTTTCCATTATTAAAACTGGATGAGGCTCCTGGAGTTGCTGACTCTGGAGGCTGCTGATGGTGTGCAACCCTTCCCAGTTGCTCAAGGAGCAAACCCCAAGACAGGTGGAGCAGAGCCACCATACACATGCTGCTGTGGCTGGCCTTACCTCAGGACATGCAGCATGTCCTTTCTCTATGCCTGTCAGCTTGGGAGCTGGCCAAAAGTATTATCTGGCACCTCTCTGGCAGTGACAAAGTTTAGAGGGTTTGAGAAGGGTGACAAGGCCTCGTACTTTTGAGTCTTTTGAAAAAAACAAAAACAGTGTGCTGCAGGGGGGCATAATGGTGCCATTTGTATTGCCATGAAAATGAGCACAATTGCTGCAGGCTATTCTGGGGTGGGGATCTGCTGGAGACCACACGGGGCATGGGGAGTCAAAACCAGTGTAGTGGTACTGGTACAACTGAGAGCACACTGTCCCAGATCACATCCAAGTCTGCTTTCTGAGAAAATTAGTTACTTGACCAAAGAAAAATCCCCAGGGTCCAAGTGATATTTGTACAGTGTGGGAAAGCAAGCAACTAGGATTTGGAAGAAAAATAGGAGAGTGAGTTACTGGGTGCTGCCAGGGTATCTAGTCAATCTCTTTGCCCCACACAGTCTAATGTTTTAGTTCACCTATAAACTTTTTCAATATGGTTTTATCTAAGAAAAATAATACCCCTGTGGATTATTTTCACCCTTACCGAACTCCAAGCTTCTTTGGAGGCCCACAAGCAAAACTGGCTGGCTCCAGTGTCACATCTTGAAGACCCAGTGAGGAGTTATTTAATCCCCAGCCCTCCAGTATTCCTCTCGTTGTCTGGGCATGAAGCTGCCCAGCCTAAGAGCCATCCTGCTGAGGCACCTTCTGGAGTGAGACAATTAACAGAATGGGTTTAGTGAATAGATTAAGAAAGCCAGGAAAAACTGTGTGAAATAGCTTCTCACTGTGTTTGCTTGGCTGGAACCAGAACCACCCACTGGTGTTGAGTTCCCACAGCAGTGGCCAGATGTAAGTGTACCGTGACCCTGCAAAGGCTTCCCTCCAGGACAAGCTCTTTTCCCAGCTGTTCTGTGAACTTTCAGCTGTACAGTTGAGCACTCTCTGAGTGGTATTTGATAGCACAATGATTTCCCACTACCAATCACTTCTCCACATAATGCAATTGAAATGTATATTCAACATGCTTGATTTAACCTGCTACTAATTACCCACATTAAACAGCATTTACTTTACAATTTCACAACTCTCATGGACTCTGGAACAAATTATTTCAATGTCTAATTCAATATTTAAGGGTCTAATATTATTATCCTGGAAAGGGATGTTCTTTTATTTACATGGCATGATTATTTTTTATGTCAAATGTTTTGACACAAATATTTTATCAATTTCCTCAGTACGTTTTACTTTTATAATCTCTGTCACAAAACTGGTTGAATTATGCTGCACATCTCTGCATTTCCTTTGGTTTCTCAATCTTATAGCAGAGGCTGAAAGAATTGCTTCCAGTAGTTCTCTACTTGTTCTCTGCTTCTTACATTTATTGTAAATACCATTTATAGAGTTTGGTGTGGTTTGATTTGCCTCAGAGCCACCCATTATTTTGAATTGCTTTTCTGAGCACTCCTGAGCACCCCTCATTTCAGGAAAAAGTATAAAAAGGACACTGATGGGCAACTTGATTGTGTCTTCTAGTATAGGAATGTTCTTGAGATCACTCCTCCCACTTGAAAGCATTAACACAAACTCAGCATGTTCTGTGCCAAACAAGCATTACTATTCCATTAGAATACTGCAGTATTTTGCATAATTACTGTAATATTGTGTTACTGATAGTGTATTATCTCTCTTTTTAAACCTGACATATAATAAAAATAACTGCAGGTATAAGTATCTTTTTTAATTGACTACTGTCCTAGATTTCCAAAAACTTTTCTTTATGCTTCCTTTTTCTTAATGAACTTGTGTGTCCATCATTATTACTGACCTACAAGATACTAAAGACACAGTCCAGAAAACAGAAAACAAACCTGATCAAGTATTTTCTAAAATTTACTTTTGCACCAAATTGTGGTTAGAACTCCTACTTTATTCAATACACTGAATTTAAAAAATGCTTTTTAAAGCGTTTTCTATGACTATGACTATTATTATATGACTACTATTATTATATTACTACTATGACTATGTCATATTAGGATTATATAGTGTGATATTTCTTTTGAATCAAAGTGATTCTTTTTCTACATAAATGCATCCTCCTGATATTTGTGATTACCTATCTTCATGAAAAAAGCTATTTTGTTTTAGTGCAGTGGAATGGATCTAAAAAAAATGTTGCTCTGCAGCTTTTCTCCTGAAAAAGATTTAGTTTCCATTAAAAAATCTCCTTGTTTCTAGACATGTTTAAATAGACAAAAATCCAGTAGAATACTATTTACATTCATTTCATCAAAGAATGTTGCCAGTGGTTACATTTGAAACAGCCATTACTGTACAGAAAAAATATAATTTATTTTCAAATTCTTACTTCAACAGTATAAATTTTGTGTTGAGAATTTAAATAGTATTCTCAATTACATTAAAAATCTTTAAAAGTACAAATAAAAAGCTACAGCAAATCCAGTGATTCAGTGTGATTTGAATTACCTTTTCTTTGTTTGTTTACTTATTTTCTTTCAAGAAAATACCCCCATGTCAAATAACTAATATCATATCAATAATAAAAAAGATCTTCTTCCTATTCACAGCACATGCAGGTATTCCAATTATGATGGTTTAATTGCAATCAGTTTAGTCCCATAGATGTTTAAAGCAATACATGTGCTCAGAGGGGCTGGTACAGGCAGATAAAAATTTATTTTTGCCCTTTCACAGAGTGTGAATGTGCAACACTTCATAGCTTTAGAGAGAGGGCAAATAGGGAGGAGAAAGATATCTCAGGTCTTTAGCAACATCCAGGAAAACCTTTTGCTTCTCCTTATTTTGAAATGAATCACAGATAAAGAAATAGACCAAAAGACATAAGATGTAACTGGTATCTTTATTTCTTCATTCAGTCATATTATTCCTAATCTGTGTAGTAAGTCCAACTAGGGCAACAGAACTGTTCAAAAAAAAAATCTTCCTATTCAGTGTTTTAAAACACTGTTGAGGTTTTTTGCAGTGTTTCATTTTCTTTCTTACTTTTTTGCTATGAAACCGGAAGCAATATACTACAGATAAAGTATCTAACCATATTTTTTTTTATGGTTTTTAATTACTGTATATACCACCATAGAACAGAAAACATATCCACAATTTCTGATCAAATTGAAATTATTATGACTCCTTTCTTATCCAATTGAAATTATTACAACTCCTTTCTTATCTAAAAATTTTGGATGGTAATAAGTATGAAAAAACTTTGGCTTATAAATCAAAAAAGTAAATTCCTAAAAGATACAGAGTATTGATGGGTTTGCCTGCAGGCAAACAGAACAGTAGTTTTTGTCGTGCATTTGATTTAAATCTTACCAGCCTGAGACATATTCCTATCCCTTATTACATGTGAGATTTCTACTCTTTATTGCTGCATGGATTATTGCATTTAATTTAAGAAACAGAAGTTTGGATTTGACATGTTGTCTTCCATATGAAGGTGATGCCTTCTGTAGGTATTCTGCTGTGTTTCAGTTAGGCTAAAAGACTAATGCCTTCAACATGTTAATAAAAACCCCAGAAACTGATGACATGGTGATTTTTTTACATTTGAGTTTTAGTGAAGAAGGCTTCATGGAAACAATATCAAGATTTGCAGACGTTGCTGTTCAGAAACTGTCTTATTAAGTCTTAAAAGTAAGGACATAGGGTTCATGACAGAGAATAGGGAAGGGCCTCTCCTGGCATTGCAAATGAACAGAGGAATCCTTCATTTTCAGGAATTTAGTAAACCCTTAATTGCTGCAGTAATCAGAGATGCAGAACTCTGTGCTTCAGAGAACCACTTAGTGGACTTGCAATTAGGCATTAGTTCTCACATAATGTAACACCTCTAATTATATAGAAGGCTGTAATTTGGTCTGGGAGCTGCTGGTGTACTGCAAGGGCCCCATTTAAGGGCTTACAGAGAGCAACAGAAATATGATGCTAGGTTATAAATTAGTACTCTGTGAATAAATAAGTAAGGTTGGATAAAGAAGGTTGGAGAGACTGTAACATTATATATAACATTAATTATAAATTATACTAGAAGAAGAAATTTAAAGAATACTTAATTTGAAAGAAAATGGATTGTTAAGTAAGATTACAAATAGCATGGAAGGCTATGGGCAACACAGAGGGACAATAGGAACAGTGAATTTTATAATTCACATTATGCAGTGAATTATAAAAATAAATTTATCCTGCAGCTTTATTTCTTGTTGAATTCTGTTAGTCTTGGAGCATACTGTCTGAAAATATGTTATCCACCTTACCAGAACTGATACTTAGTGTTGTTGATGCATAATGTCGAATGCAATTTTATTTTTTAAAGACTAAATTGCATGCCTTTTTGGTATTGCATGCTGATATTCCCGAAACTTCTGGAAAAAGCATTGGCTATTGTATAGAAAATGTGTTTGTAATCATATGTGATTTGAGTCCTAAGAAATGAGTATTTCGTAATACCTATTGGTACAAAAATGTAGGTTGCATTTTCAGTTTTGCATGAGTCAGATTGTTCTAGGAAACAGCATGACAAACGTGAATCTTACATTGTTAGAGAAGTGATCCTCCTGTAACTGCTCTGAAGTGTTAGTAGTGTCATTGAGGGAAAAATGATATTAAGCCTCTACCCTTGGGATCCTCAAAGGCAATGCCTGCATTAACCTTCATCTGTTTGTGACTGCAAATAGCCACACAGCAAAGTAGTATTGATTGTGTGCATTAGATCAGTCAACACTGCTTTGTTCAACTCACCCTGAAGAACCCATTCTAGATGTTTTTAGATCAGTACATATTGACCTCAGTGTTCTTACTCTGCTTTAGAGCAGAAGAGGGTCAGGTGAAATCAACTTCATGCAAAGAATGATCAAACCTGTGAGGAAAAGAACTCTAAGGCACACTACTTAGATCACTATAGTTTTCTCAAAATTTCATCATTTGTTTGCAGCAGGTTTTTTTGCAAAATTCAACAACTAGTAAAAATCACAGGAAAAAGCAAATAAAATTTGTCAGTGGCACAGAGCTATTTTTATTCTTCAGGTTTTGGATTTGTTGTGGTTTTTTTGGTTGTCGTGTTTTGTTTTGTTTTGTTTTGTTTTGGTTGGTTGGTTGGTTGATTGGGGTTTTTTGGGGTTTGGTGGGGTTTTTTTGGGTTTTGTTTGTTTGTTTGTTTGTTTTGGTGGGGGTTTTTTTGCTTTCTTGAACAAAGGTACCACATTGAGCATGTTTTGAGTTTGGCAAACTTGTAACAATCTCTCTATGAATCTGAGAGTGAATTGCTTCATGACTGGAAACATCACATAGATGTGATGTATGGGTTAAACACAGTTTAGTTTATCACTGTTTGCCAACAGAAGGCTTCTCTTAGGTGGCATGGGAGAAAACTGGAATCCATGACTATCTAAGGTTTTCAAGGATTTCAAAGAATCAATTTCACTCCAAGTCACAATTTCGTTTTCCTCAGACATAATACCAGGATTTAGTCAACTATGATAATCCATGCCACTGTTTATGTTATCTTTGCAAGTTTTGGATTCACAAAGGAGGATGCAGCAAAATCTAATCTAAACATAGGATACAGCTTTTAAATTACTTAGAGCTTTTAGGTTTCCCTCTTTTGCTGCCAAAAATTTAGGTCATCCATTTATGAGTATTATTGGAAACTACTTCCTTTCTTCCTTTAGTTTCCCTTAGTTCTACATGCCACCTTTCCTGCCACATCTCCAAAACCCTTCTATCCCGTGTCATAACAGTAATGCATTCAGAATCCAATATGAGAGTATACATTTGTATTGGTATAACGTAATAAACTTTTTCACATCCTGGTTTATGTCTCATCCTAACCTCTTGCTGCTGTAAAAGTTAGTACAGGGAAGAGGCATTCTCTTTAAAACTTCCTCCCTGTAAGTAAAGATACCTTTTATTCAGTTTTTCAACTGTCAAACTTCAAAAATAACTCCAAACAGATTATTTCTGTTTCTGATTATTTTGAAACATTCTGCTAACTAATGGTGAAAAGGTTCTCTATCTTAACTACCCATGGAGTAAAAAAATCCTAGAGGCTCCTGAAATTTGTATTATGGCAAGAATTTCATGTTTATAAATTATGTAAGACACAGATTTTGCTTGGAAACTAGCTGCATTTGGTCATGTGTTTTGTACATCTGATACATCTGGTAGATATGCCACACATCAGTACTGGCTGACATCAGGTACTGTCAACAGCATCCTCTGCTAAGTGTTCCCTCAAAATCTTTTCCTGCAGATAATGCTATGGCACTACCCTGTCATGGAGTTAGGTGCTACATAGAAGTGCCTACATAAAATGCACTGTATCAATAGTCAACGATTTTTGCAAGGTTTTTAAAAAATAGAATAAAATTTAATTTAATTTAATTTAATTTATTAATTAAGAAAACCTTCCACTTATTTTCTGTTGTCCAGATACATAAACTGCTTAAAAATCATGTTTTAGATAGATAGATAGAGAGACAGATAGATAGATACACACATATTCTAGTCCATACACATATGGAATATGTACATGTACTTATTTCAAATAATCTATTTTTTTTCACTTCAAAACACTGAAAAGACTAAAGGCACCTCCATCTTGCAGCATATCAAATGCAGAGTAAGTACATGAATGAAAACCAAGCCTAAAGGTGACTAGAAGCATTCCTAGAAAGAATATCAAGCTGTCTCATGTGGACCAACTATAATTTCAGTTTTCTCTATCACGAGAAATTAATCTGTGTAAGATCCATATCACCTACAAATGTCTTGGGAAGTTAAATTCTTCTGAGTACAACTTTTTCTTCATGGACTTGGGGAAAAGCTGAGCTTCAAGAAGTGATCCAAATTATTCTCAATCTTAAATAATTAACCTAGCCAAAAATCAAAAAATATTAGAAAATATGTATCTTTTTTAATCAGTCAGAATGTGTAATATTTTGTGATACTTTCATAAGGGACTAAATATGTATTATACATCTATTAAGTATTATGTATAGATCTGCATAGAGGTCTGTTAGCCAAAGGGATAGGCTTGTTTGATAATCTGTTTATCCCTAGAGTTCTTTCTAGTGTAGAGGCTTTCTTACTGAATAAATTCTTCAGTAATTAGTAAAATTTAGTTTTAGTACACTTGAATATTTCAGCTGGGAACTTTGATTAAGTATGATCTGAGACTAGAGGAGAGGAAGCATGTGCTGATTAAAGGACAATTCTCAGTCAGCTCTGAGGAAAGATGTTTCATATGTCCCCATAACTAGCAGTCTCCTGTTACTCAGTTCTTCCACTCTTGAAAAGTTTTTTGCAATACCCAGCCAGTTGTCCTTGATTTCATATATGTATGGAATAGTTCTTGTTCTGAAATTCTCACTCTGCTTTTCCTTTTTTAAATTCCGTTACACTGAATGCAGACTAATTCTTCAGTTTATATAAAAGAAGAAAATCAGATTCTAACTCTCTTCACTGGATGATTAAAACACAGCTTTTTGGTACCTGTCTCACATGCAGTAACACTTTTGCTAAAATATTTTATGCAAACCTAAGTTAAATAAAGCATGCCATTGAGTGTTCCTATTATTTAATGTAGCTCTCTTTCCTATTGGCATAATTCTTTGTTCGTGGTCATGTTTGGGTTAGATTTTATTTTCTCAGCATGATTATAAGACTCTCATATCATGCAATACCAAGAGCTTTAAAAATGAGACTAAGTCTCACCTATCATCTATCTTATAATTTATCCACCAAGTCCGTTATCACATCAAAGGACTAAGTTTGCACTGAGAAATGACACTTTGAGCTCACAGTATGTTAGTTTCCAGCCATGGCTTGAGTGATGTGTTTTATTGTGTGCTAGAATCTTTATTTTTCAATAAGTAACAGAAGCACTTAAATCTGTGGAAGACAACTTCTCGAGGCGCTGTGAAAACTAATACATAGTATTTGACATTATGCAATGCTAGTGAAAACAACAGTTGGTTTTTGTTGTTTTTTCTAATCAGAATTATCAATTGCAACATCAAACACCAGATGGGAGCAGAAGTTATTAAATTTTTTAGGGAGAATTGTAAAAGTTGGCATAAACCTGTAATTTATTCTTCCATTCCCTCTGCTTCTGAAACATTTCTGATATATTAGATCTTCTATACAGCCATTCTACCATTTATTTGTTCCAGAATATGAAAGAGTTTCTTCATAAAACTTGTCAACATTTATAGAGATATTTAAGGAAGCTTCAGAAGACAAAATGAGCTTCTTACCCTATTCTATTTGACAGTGGTTACTGACAATGTCCAGGAAAATGACCTTGGATTGAAATTAAGTCACAGAAACCCGAAAGGAAGGGTTACCTAGTGTACACCAGCAATTGTTCTTGGAGACTCAATAGATAGCGGAAATTACAGGACATATTTCTACTGTAAATTAAGACATTCTTGTATTAGGCTTGCTTGCATTGAATAAAAATATTTGGAGGTAGCAAAAGTTATAATGCACATGCTTTAAAAGGAAATTAGACAACAATGTATGACACTGCTTTAAAAGTTGTGAAGAAAGATGTGGTCTGATCAGTTCAAACCACAAACTCAACATTCAGAGAAAAATGTGTCCACGTTTGATTACTGTGAATGGAAATGTAAGCTTCTTTTGAAAGGTCCCTTGAGGAGTTCTTGTCATTTTAAAATTTAATGCATTGATAAACAGGGTGAGCCATAAATCTGAATGTTCTTTCACTACATATATTTCTGTTGAATCTTTGGTCCTGCTAATTCTTTGGTTCCTAAAGCTGCACAGTGCAAAAAAGACATACTTGAAAGGTAAATAAGACAGCCACATCAGTCACTCTAAATATACATTAATGCTGTACTGAAGTCCAAAATGCTTTTCAGTTGTCCTGACTTTCTTATCCAGGTTGAATAAAAATGTTTCCAAACCCCTTGAAAACTGCAGTCACTATTCATGCATTTTATAATCAAACAGAAAATGTGTGATGTCAGCAACACACTCAGCTAATCCTCTTAATTCTGATATGAAGGTTGTAACCTAAAATGATGACTCATCTAAAAAACTGTTGGTTCCCGACCCCTTTCTCTGATTCAGGGCAGATGGTTTTGGTTTTTTAATACTTCAGAATAAGAATCCTAACAAAGTAATTAAATTCCCATGTTTTTTCCTACTAAGTGCTTAAAGATGAAATTATGGACCACCATGAGGGAGAATATATTGATTCATAATTAATTACCTTGGAGAATCCTTGGATAAAATCCACTTGCTTGTGTACTGCTTTGATATTGTTAGAAATGTTATTCACTTTGTCATGTGCACAGTTTTGGGAAGGAGATGAGAGGATTCTTTAACAAGTAATTCTTGTTTTTACATAGATTTATGTATCTTGGGTCACGCCTCAAATGCAGAAAAAGTCTTGCCTGTAATCTTAATAGTACAATGATGCAAGAAAATATAGGATTTACTTTGGGAACTTGCTGTCATTCCTTGATTTGTTTACAAATCAAAGAGGAATTCACATACCCTTAGTCAAGTCACTTCTCTCTGTACATTTGCCCGCAAACCTTGAAAATTTGTCCATCAGGATGTTCAGTCCATGTCAAAGATGGAATTTAAATAATTGCCATAGATATAAGAAACTTAGCAGCAAAGAAAATAATAAAATGCACAATGGGGTTAATCAGACCTTGTAAAATCAGACCTCCAAGACAGGTTGCAAGGGGAATAACACTAAATGGGAAATTTGTAGGATCCTTATTTTAAACACAGTGTGACAGTACTGCAGCATATCAATGGCTAGTAATCATTGCCTATGCCTGTTCAGTTTACAGTGACTGGTTTGAAATGAGCAAGTTACATAGTCTAAATTTTTTTTTCCTCTTGACTGAAAAACGTATCTATTAAATGTAGATATGGAAAATCTTCACTCAGAAAATCTTAGCTGAGAATCAAAGCAAAACACCACCTCAGTCTGCCATGTCCCAGTCATGCTACTGATTGGTCTCCCTCCCTCCTATTCAAAATGATCTCTTGCCTTCAGATTGACAAACTGATCTTTTCTGATGGGAAAACTATTTCAGGAAAGAAAGGAAAAATCTCAGTCTCTCCTGCTTCACTACCAATCCTACATAATGAAAACACAATTCCCTTTGTTTACTGTCTAGCTTAGTATTTCTTGGACACAAAAAAATACTTTTGCAAAGAAGACAGTTTCTGCTTTAAGATTTTTTCTGGAGGTCCAGAACAGGCCTTCTCTAAACTTATCAGGATTAGTCTTTTTGCAATATTATATTTAATTTTTCAATAATTTCTCAAAACTCTTGAAAATTTATTGTGCATTAGGTTGAAAAGAAAGGTAAAAATCATTTTGTATTGAAAAATGTCACCAGTAAAGATGGTGTAGGATGTTATTTCATATTGTGTCATAGTTTAAAACCTTTATATTAATTTGCCCTATACCAAATTACCAAATAAAAGCCAACAGATAATTGTATTCCTTTACTATGAGGAACACTTGAAGTAATTAAAAGTAATGCAGCAAATTATCTAAAACCATTTAGTCAAATATAGAGAGAGGTCAAACCTAGGGCAGCACTATTTAAATCAAATTGAATTCCAGATTGAGAATGGACTTCAAATAGATTTTTAATTGCAATATTTTGTCCACAGGGCATTCTATAACACACTCTTGTTTTCAAGTAAAATCCACCAGAATGTCCTCCATCAGGATAGTGCTTGGTGTCTTGTGATTACAAAATTTCTGTGTTATGTAATATGTCCTGACTGATTCATTTCATTAAGCAGAAAAAGAGGAAACAAAAACAGGACCCTAGTGCACAGAACCTGCAGGAGAAGGGTGAAACCTTCAGGGCCCCATGAAGGGCCCTGTCATTTTATTTCTTTCTGGCAGCAGTGCCTGAGCACAGAGAATGCCAAGCTCAGATTTTCTTGGGACTGCCCTGACCACAAGGACATGCAGCTTTGGGCTCCTAGTGTGCTTCCAGGTATATGCAAAGCTATCAGTGTTTCCTCTTCTATTCTTCTGGTTCCATGTGGATTTCAACCCCAAGGAAGTGGAATGGTGAGCTGTGGTCATTAGGACAACAGACAAGGGACTGTGTTTTCAATACATTTTGGATTTTAGATGATAATAATAACTGGATCTATTGGGTTGTGATTTTTTTGCACAAAACCTATGTTGAATAAATGCAACAGTACTTAGGTTTTTTTACAAAGAGGACTTTTATGAAACTTTTTTTGTTAAAACATTTATTGTTTACAATACCTTTGTTTACAACTAGTGATAATTGTTTAAATTTAGTTATATTTCAAATATTTTATTTTGTGACTAAGTTAGTTTTAGATTCATAAATTAAATATTCTGTTCTACATATGGCATGCTTTGCTTCATTATAAACACTTTTATAAAAGGCTACAAAGAGGTATTAATGACCTGGGTGCTTATTTTCTGCTCTTCCTAACAAAGCATGTTCAGTGGGAATTAACACAACAGAACATTTTTGCATGTCATGTAACCACTCAGAATTCCTCCGCTGTAAATATGCTTTAAACATGTTTATAAAAGATCCTAAAATCACTTACTAATGGTCCTATCAAGTAGCTGATATCAGTAAACTCCCTGAATCCAGAACACACATTAAAAAAATAAGGGCAGCCAGTTGCAGATACCAGAGCAGGAACACTGCCTGATAACATAGATCAGGACTCTTTATATTTGTCCTGGTTGGATGGAAACTCCCAGAAGAAGAGGCTCCTGCCTTTGTGCAGGTGGTGCATCTCCTACAGCAACAGCAGCCACAGCAGGGACTGGGAGAGCACTTTTAACCACTGGGTTTAGAGCTGGGCATGATTCTGGATCTACCAAAACGGTGATAGCCAGATTGGCACAAGGCCAATTCTGGCAAATGGGACAGAAGTACTCATAATGATGAAGTGATCCTGTCATATGAGTATAGGATGCTGGAAACCAACCAAAAAAAAGAAAAAAAAAAAGTGACAAACAGAACAAAGCATTTCTTTTTTACTCTAGCCAATCCATGCAAATATCTACACAACTCGCCTGAATCTGTGAAATTCAAAGGGCCTAGATGTGCTGCTTTCTAAATATTTGATCTCTAGACCAAAGTTTCATTAAGTAAATGGGGTTTTTTTCAGAGTTGAGTGCCTATTAAAATGAATCAATCCCTTTTATTCATGTTAAATTGAAACCTGAACTGACAATGGCTGTTTTAAATTCATTGTATAATTGTTCTTAAACATAATAAATACCTATATTTAAAACTTTTGTTCTTGACTTGACAGACTTGAATCAAAGGAGCCTTTCCTGTCCGTTGGGTAAGTAAGAATATGCACATTTTCATGGATATTTATATATTCAACAACCATACAATATAATTTATGAGATTATGTTGGGCATAAACATCCTGGTTCAACATTTTTAAGTTTAATGTAGGCTTTAGTCAATAAAGTCAGCAGTAAGGAATATTTTCCTTCTCAAAAAGAAATAAAGTATGTTTTGCCTTTATTGACTAAGTAAAACTTACACTAAAATACATGTAGAAGTTAAATGTTGCATTAAAAGGAAGTTTATTAATTTTTTTTCACTGACTTTTTTCAGAAACCATTCTAAATATCATCTACACCACTCATCTAAACCACGAAAAAAATTATAATGGCCTTTAAAAAAATGGTGATCCTTCAATAACAGCAATAAAATCAAATTTATGAAATATGAAAAAAACACATTTTAGCCTAATTATAAATTACTGCACTGATTTGCATATTTCAGTCATAGCCTTCAAGCCTTCATAGTGTCACAGTCATTTAAACAGTTATATGTTCTCTATATTAAAATAATAATTCATCAGACTAAAAAGTTATTTTTAAATGTGTCATATTCTAAAAAAAGTAACATTCTTTTATAAAATGTAGACTAATATATGTATTAGTGGTAATTATCTGTATATCTCTGAGTCTGAATTTTATTTTTCACGTATAGTTTTCCTTTCAGCTTCTTTCTTTAAAACTTTCCAAAATGTCCTGACATTCTCCCTCCTCCTTGTTTTCCTGCAGAACTGTATCTTTTTTAATGTCTTTACTCCCATTTTCCTTTGTTTACAACATAATTTGTGCTTTTATGAGTATCAGCTGCAGATAAGATCTCATACAAAACATCTGTTTAAGGGTTAGTCCTACCATGTAATTATCAGTAACTTCCAGATTGTTGTACTAACTGCAGAATTAGAAGTCAACTTCAAATTCTGAAGTGCTAAGCAAAGTTAACAAGCAAGAAAGCATGTAAAGTATGATCAAAATAACTCAACAAATTAGTATAAACAGGACTGAGATATGTCTTGGTTTCTGTAGCATAAAGTAACTCTGGTTTGTTTGAGTACATTTTGGATTAAATTCGTGCTCTTTCTACTTTCTACCAACTGAAAATTTTTGGAAAATATTTGGTGGGGTGTGGAGGGTACACTGCTCTTGTTTCTCATACTTTGAAATGTTCAATTTTATTATCAAATTTGGTCCCTTCTGTTAATAACTTTCATTACTCCAATTTGTAACTTATCCAGTTGAGTTGGCTTTTTGGGGCCTCCACTCTCATAATGCAGCAATTATCTGAAAATATCAACTGTAAGATTAAAAAAGTTCCATACCATTGTGGTTGAAGAGCAAAGTTCTAACTACAAAAATCCAGGAAACAAATAAAAATACAATGTTAGTGGTTATATTATTTGCAAATCCTATTTCTTATCATGATCTTCAGAACCATACTGGCAGTTTTAGCTTATTTTCCTAGGAGGAAATGTTGTGTTTTGGCTTTGGGTTTGTTTCCATATGAGCAGATTGGTGGCCACTATGTAAATCCACATTATCTCCACATAGTTGTTGTATGTGACTTTGTCTCTAAAACTGATTCCTCTTGGGAATTCTAATCTGTTCAAATAGACTTAGCTTTTTTCCAGAACCTTTCAAAATTTTGCTTGTAATGTACTTGAATTCTTTAATGCAAGTTCATAATAATGAAGATAGATAAAACCTCCCAAAATTATTCCCTGTGTGCTACTTTTTCCTTTTACCTCTGTATTTCCTCCACTTCCAAGGAGGGCATCAGAGTGTTAGACCATCATGTTCTAAGGAGGGGCCCAAGCTATCTCCTTGGTGCTACATAAAAGAGATGCTCCTCCTAGTCCCACAAAACCTGGGGCGTTCTTTATTACAGAGAAGGAGTTCTTGTGCCAGGATCTGTAGCTGAAGTTTTAGCCCAGACAACTGCAACAACCAGGCTTTTAAAACACAGTAATGTTTGTAGAAGAAATGCTGACTTAACCACAAATTAAACAAACACATGGATGCCCTTAATGGCTCTTGCAGCCATAGTTGGTCAAAACACCAATCTAAATTACTTTTGGCTGCCTACAGATGGCTTGATTCTGCACACCAGCCTCCCATTCATCTGTCTCCTGTAACAGAGATTTGTTTCCACATTTTCATTATGCTGCCTGCAGGACTTAATTAAGCTTTTTCATTTTGCTGTGCCTAAGCATATGACTTCTTGGTGCTTTTCCACTGCTAATTGTTTTGGCAGGGGAAAGGAACATGAAGTGTGGCAACCTAAGACCTCAAGACTGCCTCAAGGTTTTTGAGCTCTCTGTGTATGTGCAGTGCTGCAATCTTCCCATATGAAATGCCACAAAGGAAATTTGGTCGATAAAATGTTGCATTTTTTCCCCACCCTCAGAAAGCAGACAGAGAGAAGTAGACCCCAGCTCTTGCTGCTGTAGTTTGTGTCTCAAATGCAGGGAGAGAACACCTCCTGTGTTCCCTTAGTAAAGGCAATTCCATTGATCATTCTTTCCATGCAAAGCAAAGAAGGAAAACCTGCTCTCCTTTACTCCATGTGCAAGGCAGGGGCATAATCTGGTGCTAAAGCCATAGTAACATCTTTAATGAAAGCCTGTAATGGTAACATTCAGGAGCAAAAATTCATCAAGTATACAGTCTATTCAGATAAAAGTATCTGAATGCAATATCACGATCTTGGGCTAAAATACACAGTTGAATTTGATATTTGTGTTGTCTTCCTTTGCCTCTTAGAGGTGAAGATAAAATCCTTAGGGAAGGCTGGGTTATTTGTTAGTGCAGAATGCTGAGTGACAGCACAGGATATTTCTTTCCAGAATGTTATCTCCACGCTTTTTGGGTTTTGTCTTCATATTCAACATAAGCAAGACCAAGAGGTGTCTGGACTTCCTTTCCTCTTCATGTCATATAACATTCATGTTCATGTAGGTTCAGTATAAAAAAGAAATCATGCAAATGCTCAGAGTGCCTGGAAGACTTTAATATCAGAGGCAAGAGTTTTGGTAAAAATCCACCACTGAAAATTCATCAAATTAACTTCATGCAGAAAAGTTTGAAAGGTTCAGTCTTAAAAAGACAAGGCAAATCAAGAGTCTTGATAAAAAAGATATGGATACTGCTAAATGGACACTGCAAAAAGAACAGCTAAGTGCCAGGTCATAGTAAGTTCATCCTGCTTTGTGCAAAGGATGTGTTATATTTTAAAAGCAATATATATTTTAAATTCCAACATCTTTTAATTATCCACATCAGCTCTCCATAGGTGGAAATTTCCTAATAGTATCGATGTATAATTATCACCTCAACAAAACAGTTATCATCATTTCTAATAATTAGATTGATTTTCCAGTTATTAATCACCAGCTATTTCTTGGCAGCTGATTTATCATAGCTATCTGCGTGTAAGATTTTAGCACTTGATAAATTTCAGCTAATACTGCAAGCAGATTGTAACTGGTCATTGGTCTGAGCCTTAAAATTAAAATCTCATTTTTTAAGACACAGCCAGTGCAGCATTATTTAAGGCCTGTAGTAGTATTCTATGGTGAATAGAGGCCATAATTATTTTATAACTGTGTTGCACAGTAAATTCTTTGAACTAACTACTATTGGTTTCTGACTAGAATTGTATGTAACTTCCATAATAACGTGGTCAATCTAACTTCAACATGTGTAGAGGCAGAAAATTCCATCAGAACAACTAATGATTTTTTTCAAACATGTAAAAATGTTTGTCTTCTCTGTTAGACATCATTTAGTAATATATCCCATATTGTTGTATTCAGAAGAGACAGAGGGAAAGAGAGAGAGAAAAACAATTGAATTTTTCTGAGCTTTGTGAAAAGAGATTCATTTACTGCCAGCTGAAGAGAATGGGATTATTTCTGGATAAGCAGGCAGTAGCTCTCCATTGAGATAGTCTTTGAAAATACATGTGTTATATACATCTGATTATCAGCTGAGATTCAATCTATTCTCTCTAATTTTTTCAATCTTTTCCTTTTTTTTTTTTTTTGTTTGTTTGTTTGTTTCTTTGCTATAAGCAGTGTAATTTTAAGTGAGAAAACCAGAGAGAATCATAACGGAAAATTAATGCATTGTAAGTATTTATTTAATAATGAATAGTTGTCTGTCATGGAAGAAAGAAGAGACATAAAAGTAAAATTAGCATTAGTTAACACATTTTTTTACATTCTTAGTGAAAAGACTAGAGGTCTGTATTAACTACTACTTTCCTCAACAAGGTCCTCTTTCTTGAAAGTGTTTGACAGTAGAAAATACTGAAAAGACATGCTTTTTTCAAATAATATCTTAATTATAGTAACTTTCAAACATAAGTACTTAATTCTACAAGAGACAGAGTAATTTTGGTGAGGTCAGATTCTTAGAAGAACTTGTGAAAAGCTTCTAAAACACAAAAAGTAAATCTAATTAATTTTCTTCCAGGAGAACAGTTCTAAGATACATCGAATAACTTGAATAACTCACATTTCCTCCCCTTGCTCAGCAGTATTTTCTTTCTTGCAAGGCCATTTTGCAGAGTTAAATCAAATTCTGCTCTCATACACTGGTTTGAGAGATCCCATTCTGCAGAAGTGAGATAGTCAAAATAAAATCCTAGTCCTTGCAGGGTCTATTAGGATAATACTCAGTCCACTTCAGAAATATGTAAGTTTTTTCAATTCACAGTCATTTTTTGTGGGAATTTGGTTTGTTGTTGATTTTTTAATGGACAACAGATTGTAAGGCACAAAATAAAATGTAGTCACGAAGCATCCTCTGTAATAATAATAATAATCATTCCATCACTCTTGTTCCTCATCCTGGTTATCAGGTAGCACCAGTGGAAGGAGCAAACACTGTTCCAACTGTTCCTACGCAACTTCTGAAGAGAGAGAGCTAAGAAAATTATTTTCCTTCAGCAGAGTAAATATACAAAAAGAGTATTATATTATTAAAAAAAGAGTATTATATTATTATTAAAAGAGTATATATTATAAATATTAGACTTATTTTGCTCTGTTATTTTCACACAAATAAAACTACTAACTAGAACATAATCTTGTAACTTTCATTCATATTCAGGCCAGATATTCAGGAGCTGTTTTCATGAAAACCGCGGGAGGACTGAACACACTTGTCAATTATTTAAATGCATTGTTTAGACAAGTTATTTCTTGTGCTTAAAATCACTTGGGCCTTCTGACTTAGGCAGACAGTAGCAGATCTTCTGCTTCTGCAGAGAATACCCTTTAAAACAGCCAACTCTTTGATTATGTGTGAAGTTTAGCCTGGAGGCAAGAGGCACATGTCAGGGTTTTGAAAAGGCTCTTTACTGGGTGGGACTTTAGGGCTGTTGCTGAGAGACAGGAGAGATTTGAGATTTCACAGCACATATGGATACCTGTGGAGGACACGAAGAATCTATACCATTCAGTTGCAGGTAGTAGTAGTGACATTCTTCTCTCAGTTTTCCAAAACCCACAAGCCTTAAGCTTTTCTATAACAGCCTACTTACCATTATTTTAAGACTCTGAAACAGGTATGAATACAGCTATTTTATAAATTTATAATTTCTTTTTTTTTTCTTGAAGCTCCCTCACAATAAGTGGTTACAAAGGTAGAGTAATAATAATGCTGGTCCATTGCTGTGACTGAATTTTTCGTGGTTTTGTGACATAACTCAAGGTTTAAAGATCGTAGATTATGTACTTTTTCTACTGATCTGTAATCTAAATCTAATTATTTTATGGTTTCCCTATTTGCCTGTTTTTTTACATTCTACATCACTTCCACTTTCACACACAGAGCAATATACATATTACATTAAAAAAAGATGAATTTAGCAAAAAAAAATATTTTCCTAATTCATAAATCCTAAATTAACTTTCATTTGCAACGAACTCAAGAGATATTCATCTTAATAAATTCTTTTTCCCCTCTCTGACCTTAATGCTATTAGTAGCAATGTTCTTCAAAATTGGGAAACACAGGAGCATGAGATTGCTCTTTTTCTTTTCTGGTTATTCTATTTCCTCTTCTCTTTTTTTTTTTTACTATTTCTTCTTCCAAGACTTTCCTTTCCCTAGCAATTCTAAAAAAAATTACATATCCATATAATTTAGGTTTTTAATGATGATCAATTTCTAAACACTGAATATTTGTTCTCTCATCCATGTAACCAGGTAGTTGGGAGGTTTTCTAGAGGAGGGAAAATTATGCATAAGAGAATGTTTGTGAAAGAATTCTGGAGGCTGAAATATTCAGGGAGTGTAGGAATGAAAAGAAATCTGGGAACATTATAGAGAGGAAAGTCAAGGGAAAAGGACAAAGACACAAAAAGGGAGCTATCATCTTACAGTGAATGGAAGATGAATGGAGAAGGACAATATTTACTGTGCATGTACCCTCACTGTGGAACAAAACAATTTACATCTAATTTACTTTTTTTTTCTGATCCTTAACTTATAGAAAATAGTATTTGTAAAGGTCTATTTTAGCAGTATTCCTATTGCCTGTTTCTGAGGTATCAACATAGCATCTTGCCACAGCAATCTATATGGGCTTCTGTGAATATTCAGTATGAATAAGCTTACTGTGGCAGTCTGTTATGGGTTAACACAGTTTGGTTTTTAGTTAAAGAAGAACATGGACTATTGCCCTCTTAGGGCCTTGGATTTCTTTAGAAAAGCCAAGGACCCATCAGGGGCCAGTTCTTGACTATTGGCATGTGGTTTGACCACTGAGAAAACAGGATGCGGCTCTTGGTAATACTCATATAAAACTGAGGCTTTGTCCAAGCCCTCCCTCTCTTTTCTCCCAGTGAGCCACCACGTAACATCATGGGCCGCAGTGGGGCCCAGCTTAGGCCTGGCTTAGGCCTGGCTTAGGCCTGGCTTAGGCCTGTTTCATCTTGGGCGGCCAGGCCTGGCCCAGCCAGGTCTCCCAGGGTCTCTGGGAGAGAGGAGCCGCAGGGAGAGGCCCGGGCGGCTGAGCCGAGCTCCTCTTCCTTCTCTCCTTGGCTCCCACAAGGAGCAGCCCGGGCGGCCGAGCCGAGCTCCTCTTCTCTCCCCAGCTACTGGCAGGGCAGACGGGCGGCTCTGGCTGGGCAGGGCTGGCCGCATGCTGGAGGCCACGGCAGAGGGGACCAGGCTGTGACTGGGCCTGCTAGCAGCCGACAGCGAGAGAAAAGAGCTGGCAAACTCTGATGGCAGCCCCGAGCTGAGCTATCTTGATCAGATCAGGGGGTGGAAAAGAAGGCACCCACCAGCCTCTTCTACCGGCACAGCTTTGAGACCTTTGCATCTGCCACACCGCAGGCCTGGGAAAGCTGTAACTCTTTCCTGCCAGCAGATAAAACTCCTAGAGCACCAGCCCTTCCTGAAGTGAGAACAGACAAAGTGATTGAACTATAAAAGGGTCTAGCATGAAACTTAAAGTCAGTGAAGAGTGAGTGAAAAGACTACTTCGAACAAAGGAGAAGGAGTGGCCTAATTTGGCTGGATGTCTTTAGCAAACTATGGATAATGGACTGTTATAAATGCCAATCCACTTTGCCAATTGAAATCTAATTTGGTTTATTAAAAAGTCAAATTACAGAATTTCAGTAAAACCAACAAGCGGAGTTACGGTGACGATAACCCAGGATTGTCAGAGGGTGGATGGAAAGCATCCTCTATCGCACTGCAATCCCCCAGAGTTCACTAATTGGCCCCATCTGGGGTCCAGGTTTTATACAGTTTATTTTGCCCCTGGCATAAGATTTCCAGAGTTCTTTGTTTTCTTGGAATACTTATTCAAACTCATCACCTTGCTGAATGGGGTTTCTTATGGGAGGAGAAGTGTCAATTTCTTTTCTCCAGTGGGTGAATAGAAGATGAAATTCTGAATGAACAGACTGTTCTCCTCAGATGATCAGCATGAGGGTGGAGTTCCTTAATGTGTCCTCCTTTCTGATGCAGATGGCAACACCTTCAGTTCCTGGCAGTCTATTGTATTCCTCTGAATGGCAGTTCCTGGGTGTTGCCTGCCTCAGNTTATTCAAACTCATCACCTTGCTGAATGGGGTTTCTTATGGGAGGAGAAGTGTCAATTTCTTTTCTCCAGTGGGTGAATAGAAGATGAAATTCTGAATGAACAGACTGTTCTCCTCAGATGATCAGCATGAGGGTGGAGTTCCTTAATGTGTCCTCCTTTCTGATGCAGATGGCAACACCTTCAGTTCCTGGCAGTCTATTGTATTCCTCTGAATGGCAGTTCCTGGGTGTTGCCTGCCTCAGAATTTGTCAATCCCGTGGCTGGCTGGAACTTGGGTTACATTCTACAAAACATATTTGTAATTTGCATTTACCAAAACATGATTTTAACATATTAAAATCCATAAAAACACGAATTAACCTATCACATTTACCACAGACTATTTTTTCTTGTGACATATGAATGCTGTTGGGGGGGATGTAAAGCTCTAGTTAAAAGTAATACGAAGCTCTTTGCTCCTAAAGAAAAAGAGATTTTTAGTTTTTGAGGTGAAGATGATTTTGAAAATAGAAGAGAATCTTTGTTTTATACTAGAAGAGGCATCCTTAAACAGTACCCCTAATAAGCAGACATGGCCCATATGCAGTGTTGCATAAGCTGCTATTGGGAAGGACCTCCCAAGGGCAGGTTCCTGGGTGGCTGTCTTTGTGAGAGATGAGATCCACAAGACAACTTTTATGTTTTTAGTGGAGAAATTCCATAGAAGTTTCTAAGAGAGACTCCGTTCCTGAAAGAACTAATGAAAGATTATTTTTGAATGGTAAAACAGACTGAAAATTACAAGTTTTGTCTCTATGTTGTATGTGAGAAGGTAAACCATTGGGTGGGTGCTTCGAAAGTTTTATTTATTTTTTTTTTATTTTATTTTATTTCCCTCTTTCTTTTAGTGTGTGTTAATAAATCTAATTTTTTTATCTTTAAGCTGAGCCTGTTATGCCTTTTCTCCTAATATTATTTTCACAATAAGAAAATATTTAAACCACTACACTGGATTAAACAAGCAAGGTTCAGCAAACATGAAATCTCTACATAATTTGATGTTTCTGCCCAGTTTTGAATTTAAAACCATTACACAGTCATGTGCAGAAATATCATGAGACCTAGCTCCCCACTCAAAACACATCTGAAAACTGAGACAGTTTTTCGTCCTTGTTATGGCTGTTGCACATGAAAGACTTTATTTATTCCCACAAGTTTCCAGATCATTACAAAGAAGTTTTATTTCAATTTCTTCCCCTTGATAGATATATTGAAAGATAGAATTCTGAAATTTTATATTTTGAGTTTCAAATTCCCTCTAATGCTGTAGAAATCAGTTAGTCTGTGTCTACCCCTTGCTTTACTGCCTGTGTTTCTCTAACTACTTTTGTTCAATAATAACAATTGAAAGTCTTCTTAATATTAAGGTCTATTAACAAATATTCTGAGGGGATCTGATGGCTGATCCTTCTGATTCCGTGCTTGAAATCAGTTTGATCTTTTTCACCAGGAACTGAAATTTCATCCATCTAACCTAACATCTTACTTGCACTTGAGCTACAACAGAAACGAGTTAACCACGTGCTTAAACGAGTAATCCCAAGAAAGACAGCCAGTGCTGCTATGTGAACTTTTACTTGACAGTCCGCTTCTCACCCTTCTGTTGTAATATAACTGGCAGCTCCTTTATAAAGAGATTTCTTCTTTGGAGTCCAACCATCTGTGATCATAGCAATCAGTCAGTGGACTTGCTTCAGAAGTTATTGCTCCACACCAGTCTCTGTATTCATTGGCTTTCTAAAGAGTAAAGCCAGAAGCAAGAGAGGAGGCAGTGCAGAAAGAGACAAATCAGAGAGAAATATTGCTTATACCGAGCAAACTGAAACTTTACGATGTCTCTCTCATGTTTGTTAAAGATTTTTAAAAAGATAAAGAGCTTCAGGCTAGGAGTTCTTA
The DNA here is from genome assembly GCA_013400215.1 of Cisticola juncidis. NCBI lineage: Eukaryota > Metazoa > Chordata > Aves > Passeriformes > Cisticolidae > Cisticola > Cisticola juncidis. The sequence goes on from VXBR01004648.1 coordinate 462,907, forward strand.
TCTTTAGTGTTGCTCTGGTAATAGACTTTTGTGCAATACCACGGAAGAACTACTCACATCATTCAGCTGTGCATTCACATACTATGGTATAACCCTAATTTGAAATAAAATCACAATATGTCCTGATTTTAGGCAAGCTTTCAACTAATAAAATTAATTAGAACACAGATTGTTTTCTGTAAATTTAGCTTGGTCTGAGATTTGACCTTGTTTACAAACCACTTTCCAACTACCTTGGTATAATAATGCCTTATACACTATAATTTGAAAATAAGTATGACTGTGTCGGGGGTATTTATGATCATATTCAATAGTCTCTGTTTGGCCCAAACTGGTATTGATTTCAAGGGTCTTGATTTTTGGCAGTTTCAATTTCTTTGGGGTAAAATTTTGCTTAGTTTTAATTATGAACTGTAGTTCAAAAGCACTATGTAGCTATCCATTGAGTTCAGGCATTTTTTTATCTCAGGTTCAGGCCAGATTCTTATATTTCTCACCATTTTTCAAACCTAAGTTCAACTTTTTCCACATCAGCCATATGCACTTTATGTGTATGCACAGGTGTAAAAGGTTATAACAACTTCCATGTTGATGTAGCTCAAAAAAAAAAAGGTAATTAGGTCATATTCTATATAGTATGATAGATTATATTCTATATAATATATATTATATTATAGTAGGATAAAAGTTTTATTGCTAACAGTTTAATTGCTGTACTTCAAATTCTTTCATTTCTAAAGTCTTCAGCTTTGGTTTTGAAATCATTTAAGGATCAGATTTGCTCAATAAAAGGAAATCCTTCACAACATATTAGAGAATAATTAAAAGTTGGAAAACAAGTCTTAAATGTGAAGTAGAAATAACAGAGTGAATCTGTCATGCTTGACTAGGAGCTGACAATTGACATTGTTATGGTAGTGACTCTATTGCTAATGCCAAAGCTCTTGTTTAATTTGTTTTCCAGCAAATATAGAGGTTTTGGGTTTTTTTCTTTTCAGTTGGCTCAAATCCTGTATACAAAAAAAATTTAAAAATTTAAAAAAAACAAAATGGAACAAACATTCTGAGCTTTCCACATTTGAATCCTGTAGGCTTTATTCTCAAGAATAAGGATGGAAGGTTGAATCAGCTGCCATCCTGTAGCCAGCTGCTTTTATCAAACATTTTGATAACCACACAGGTAGACACTAGAAAGTAGTTGTAAGTCCCAACAATTTTAATAGGATGACAGAAAGATTTAGGTTAGAATGGACTTTAAAGATCATCTGTTTACAACTAGTGCCACCCACTAGACTAGGTTGTTCAAAGTCCCATCCAATCTGGTCTTGAACACTTGCAGAGATGAAGCACCCACAACTTCTCTGAGAAACCAAATCCAGTGTCTCACCATTGTCATAGTAAATTTATTCCTAATAATTTAGGAATATTTAATATTGATTTTTTTAATAATTCTTTTTTAATAATTAGTTTTTAATTTGAATCTACCCTCTTTCAGTTTAAAGCCATTCTCTCTTGTCCTATCATGCAGTGACATGCCTTTGTAAGAAAGTCCTTCTACAGCCTTCTTGGAGGCACTGGAAAGCTGCTTCAAGGTCTCCCCAGTCTTCTTTTCTTCAGGGTCAACAGCCTCATCCTGTCTTCATGGGAGAGAGGTTCCAGCCCTGTGATCTTCTTCATGGCTCTTTTCTGGATTTGCTCCAACAGGTCCACATCCATCTTATGTTGGGAACAACAGAGCTGGATGCAGTGCTCCACATAGGGTCTCATGAGAGCAGAATAGAGGGGAGAATCATCTCCCTCACCTGCTGCTCATGTTGCTTTTGATGAAGCCCAGAATAAAACTGACTTTGTGGTCTCACTGCTGACACACATAGAGTTTCTTTTCAACCAACACTCTCAATGCCTTTTGCCAGAAGCAGTTATTTAGCAGAAAGTAACTACTAGAGATGGCCTTGTTTATCTTCTTGCCATCTAAATCAAGGGACAGAAAGTAAAGAGAGTTTTCTGGGCAAACTATGAACAATAAACATTCAAAATGAAAAGTTACCAACTTTCAGACTGCATTTTTCACATGAACTCCTTGTTCTGAGCTATTTGAAAGTAGCTAACACCTTCACAGAAATTATGATCAATATACAAAGGAGGAAAACTGAAGCATTTCTCAAATAATCTAATTCATACTGCAGATTTATCCTTTTTTTGGTGCGCAAATGGATATGGGATGGAAATGGAAGCTATATCTTCTGAGACAGTGAAGTTATTGAAACAAAACTGGAGCACGTTATTGGGGCTTATATATCAGTATTGTGCCAAAGTGTTCCCATTTCTTTAGCAGAGATGGAGGGTCCTGAGAGGTATTGAATAAGGCTTTGTTTCCTGGCAAAATGAATCTCTTCACTTATATACACACATTAATCATGATTATACATTAAATCTGGAATCAAGTATGATTTGGTTTCAAGCCGACCTTGTCTGGGTGTCAGTAGCTAGGTGTATTTCATGTTCTGGATGACTTTTTATAGGCTATAAAACTAAAGCTGTCTTGCTGTGTAGAGCATTCACAGAAAAGTAAAATTCCAGCCATGTAATTGTATAAGGATGAGTAATGGTAATGTGGGTTTGCTGGGAGAAGGCAAAAATCATGCAAGGGGAGTTTAGCAAGAAGGTAACAAGGGAAGGAAGAGTCAGAGAGGGACCCCCAACAGTGTTCATTCCTCCACAGACCCTTGAGGTTTGGGAAGAGATGCTGGAAGCAGTTCTCAGAACTAAATTGTTTTGGTAGCTTAATTCAACAGATTATACTAAAAGAAAATTAGTTTTAGTTGTGCCTCTAATGTTAAATTCTAATGTGCATTTCCCACAGTGGTAAACCACTTGAAACTTTAAATATTTACTAGACATGGTGCATAAAAGTGCAAGCAGAGCCCTCATCTGTCAGGGACTGTAACCATATAATCTGGGAGAAAATATTACAGAAAATGGCGATAATGGAAGAATAAAGTTCTGTGAGTCCTATTTTGGGCAAATCATAGAATCAAGAGATGATTTGGGTTGGTAGGGACTCTAAAGATCTGCCTAGTTCAATCTCCCCTGCCACAGACAGGGGCAACTTTCACTAGACCAGGTTGCTCAAGTGTTAGTATTATGTTCTTAACAGATAATAACTACCAACCAATGAAATTTACCCATCTGCTGCAAGCAAGTCATCAAAATTTCAAACTGTGCAACTCTTCCTTGGAGCTTAAAACAGCAATATGAAGGAGTCTCCAGAAGTAGTACTGTAATATTCAGCAAGTGTAAGGGAAAAGATGATGGGAAGATCACATAAAATACATACTGAATTCCCCAAACTTACTGTGAGTTGACCCTTTTTTTTTTTTTTTTTTCTTAAGATATAGCAGCCAGAGTGGAACATCCATTTACAATCAATTCTGCTACCACAATATTTGACAGAGTCTACAATATGTGATTTAAAAAATGTGACTTCTGTATTTTTAAAGAATTTAGATATGTGAAAATCAGGTAAAACCTGAAGACAAAAATGTAACCTGATTAAACTACATTGAATATGCTCCTCAAAAATCATCAATGAGGGAGAGAGATTAACAATTAATACCCCATATTGTTGGATGCCCCTAGAATTTGGAGGTAACTATATGTCGCGGTGCCACACCTGAAGCCTCTCGGCTTCACCCCGAGCCAGCCCAGGCACCGGAGCAAGCGTTAGTCAGAGCTGCCCCTCGGCAGTGAGGAGTCAGCCCTTGTGGGTTCTTTTCCCTGGGAGAAGGCTAACCGGTGATAAGATGTATCGTACGACAGCGCAGAGAGGAAGAAAGGAGGGTCCAGCCTGGCAGGCAGTTAAACAGTAACTTTATTCTTCCACAACTCTGCCGGGGCCAGGTCGATCTGGACCCAGAACACAGGGATACAGAGGCTTATAAAATCTCGGGGAAGGGGAGGAGAAATGGGAGTTCCTCTTTGTGGCCACCAATTAAAACATATCACTAAGGAGACAAAGGGAGGGGTTACAATCTTTGGGCCAATTGGGGAGTAGGGGAGGGAAGACACTGTGGCGGGGAAAAAGGGGAAAAGTAACATGTAACTGAAGTGGGCTAAAAATAGAAGCTTGTAGGGAGGATGTAGCAACTTATGAATTTCAATGAGGGGACTAAGCACACAGAACTTACAAAGGTACATAGAACAAACTGCTTTGGACCCACCATTCTTTTTGCTTTTTTCAATCCCTTCCAACCCAAAACCACCCCATTTGGTAAACCACCCACATGTCCTTCAACCTTTTCCTATCTCAACGATCCCTTCTTTATTGTCCTTCTTTCAGCTCCCTCTCTTTCTTCCTTAAGTCTCTCTTCAAATCCTCTCCCTCGTCTGTCCTTCTGTTACTTGTCACAGTCCTTCAGAGCACCTGCTTTCTCCTACTTACACTGTCCAGCTTTTCTCAGGAGGGTCCAAACAGAGTTTAACACAATAAACATGGAAAGTTCAACTGTCCACACCACCACAACTAAGAAGAATTATGCCAGGCAGAATAAAGCAGGAGAGTATCAAGACTGCAGTCTTCCATGCTTCCATGGAAGTTAGCAGCACAACTGAATGACATTACATGAGAAAGCACCCATCCTAATCAAAAGACATTACCCAAAAGAGACAAGCACAGAACCTCAGTTCTTGAGTTGGCTGAGACATTAGAAAAGTAGGTAAAAGAAACCGGTATGAGGGTTTTCTAAGGGGAAAAAGGTCTCTTAGTGTGAAACAATGTTTCTTGTAAATTAGAAAAGGTGTATAGAAAATTTTCAGCTAGATGATTCATACTTGCCTCATACCTGCATAAGAAGAAATCAGCAGCTTTCCATACAGTTCAGCACTGTACAGGAAACCGCAACAGCAGTGTCATGACAAATCATGAGCCCCTTTTGCATATGCTACACTCAGGTCAGTTATCTGGGACAAAAATCCTTTCACTTATGAGAATAAATATAATAAAAATATCCAGACATGTATAAGACAAAAATAAAGATCCCTTGATTTCAACAGCATTATTCTGGATTTACATTGAGATAATTTGGAGTGATGACACTTGACTATCCTTCTGCAAATCAAAAGGCCTCTCCGCTGATATTCTCAGAATTCCCTTACACAAAATATATCTTGTTTTCTTTTCTTCACTGTGTATGCAGAAAGTGAATGAACATAAGGTCTTCCAAAGCATTGAAGTATTAGGAATATTTCCAGAAATCAAGGAAAGTATAGTCAGTTTTATTTAATAAACTCTAGCTCCTGTCTAGAGGATACACAACTGGTTGTGTGATGCACAACTGCCCTTTCCACTCATCTCTGACCAGACTGGAATTGAATCCACTTCTGTGCTCAGTTATAGAAAAGTCTCCTTATCAGATGTACTTACCATGGAAACTATTACACTGTGGGTCAGCAGTAAAAGAATACTTTTGCTGACTCACAGAATCTGGTATCTTCATTTATATTGTAACTGCACTTGCCAAGCATTGTCTTGGAAAAGCAATCAGTATGGCTTGACTTCACAAGCTGTACTCAGAACACTGAAAGTCTTGTCTGTTTCACATCTCCGTTTTGTTGCTTTAAACCTTGAGTTGCTCAATCCAAACTAATTAAATTATATCAGTAAATTTAATGTAAATAAAACCACAAATTTAACTTAAGCCTTTTGACAGTTCGAAAAGTGGAAAGGAAAGCCCATGATGCAATTTTCGTGATTTTTTTCTTTTACATGAACTCTGACATTGTCACATTTCACTTGATTAATTTTTTGCGAACCGTGCTTTTGCATTTCATTCTGTGCTTCTAAGACAGCTTTTCTGAAAAGTAAAGAAAGTTTCAGAGTTCTGTTTTTGTAATCTTAAATAGTCAGTCTTTCAACTCCAGTGCTACCACTATGATTTTAATTTGATCTGCTGTTCAGTGAAATGCTGTGGAAACACTAGCCTCATCACTTAATCCTGCAGCTGTCAATGGGAGTCTGTTGCAGTTGTCAAACCAAGTCAAATGACACTCCTTTAATGTATATACAATTTAACAAATTGGATAATCCATCACGTGTGTATGGTTTGACAGTAGTCCTTGAACACACTGAATTTAAAACAGATTTTTAAGAGGCAAGACCCACCTCTCTTGTACCAGGGAAGAATACCATATAGACATTACAAAATTCCTCAGTTAGACTATACAATTAAAGGACACCTTGGGAAATGATTGGGCCACTGGAAATCTTTTTCTTTACCTTACTATGAAATGTTCAATTGTCCAATTGAACATCTTTTTGTCCAATTATTTTTTTATGTGGGAAACATAAATAATTGGACAATATTTTAGATGACAGGAAAATAGTTTTGCAACAGGAGAGGAAAGGCCAAGAAGATATTAAGTCAATTTACACAGGTATCTTTACATTAAAAAGCTACTATTTTATTTCTAAAGAGCATTGGAATAACATTGTTATAGGCTGTGCCTGCAGCCACAGTAAGTAGTTTAAATTAGGGGGATTCTAATACTTAGCTGTACAGAAAAATTTTGGGGTTTAGTTTTGCCTACTGTTGATGACTTAGGAAAGCTGACCAGAAATAGAGAATGGACACATCTAGAGAATAAATTAGGTATTTATTGAAAGGCCTTTAGGATACACCTTGGGCAGGACAAGAGCCTGACCAGGGCTACACCCAAGGTGGACTTTGAATGGTCACAAAATGGCTGACCGGTCACAAGATCTTACATTTTTATAAGTTTGGGTCCATTTGCATATTGGAGTTTAATTGTCCAATTACAGCTTCAGGTTGTGAGGTCTCATCCCTCTTGTTCCTCCCTTCAGTCCATCATTGTTTGTGCTTTGAGGCCTGAAAGTTGTCCTTGGTCCTCAGTAGGAAAGGATTTGTTTTGTCTCCCTGCTCTGTGAAAAGAGCTTACTGGGACTTAATATGAGGCTCAGAACTGCACCCCTAGGCAGCACAGAAGCTGAAAATATGAAAGCTAAAGCATAAGGCATCACTGTTGTCACTATTGTCTGTCTTGCTTCCATGAACAGCTCTGAAACCAGTTGATCCAGCTGAATTTTGATGTCAATGTCTTTGTTCTTGTCTGCTTCACAAGCTTTGCCTAATCCTCTACAGGAAAATGTCCCGGTGTTTTAATTACCTTACCGTGTATATGCAACTTTGAATATTTGCCCAAGTTTTGCCTAAAATTTAGGTTGCATAGTAAGTTCAACAGTTTTCTCAAAATACATTTAATTGGGATAAGAGCTCTTAGAAGAGAAGATGAGAGTAGAGAAGGAAAATATCTAGAGACAGAAAAAATACAGACTAATCACACTGAAAATAAATTCTGCCTAGTGCCTGCAGAAAGATACTTTAATAGAAAATGGAGTACTGTATGTCAGCTTTTCTATGTATACATGTCCTCCTTGGACAAAATGTGCCTCTTCAGATCAGAATTATAAAAAACTTTTCAGTTTTTAGAAAAAAAAAATCCATCTAGAGTACTATATTCCATGTTGGAGTATTTGAAACTTAACTCCTTATTTTTTCCCCCACTCAGGAAAAAATATGGCTTGCTCTTATTAACTGAATAAATGTGCAGAATTAGGAAAAAAAAACCTTAAAAAAAACTTTGTTAACCTATAGTTACAACATTACTATGCCATTTAATACTTAATTGAAATATACAAATAGTAGGTTATGTTCAATTGTTTGGCATTTTGGGACAAGCGATTGGGGATTTTGGTGTTAAGCTGTTCTTTTTAACTATATTTATTTGCCCTCATAACTTCATTATGGAAATGAATGTGAAATACTTCTTTGCCATTACTTTTTTTTCTTCCAACCATCTCTTTTTTCCTGTAAATAACTAATCTATTAGTTGAAGGAATCACTGAAAAAAATTGCCTTTTGACAGTAAGTCTGTCAAAAAAAAAAGCAGATTTTGGAGAACGTTCCCTTTCTCTGCAGAACATAAAGCTTGAACTGCAAAACAACAGTGTCCCTCCACTTCTATCAGCATTCTCATCCTTACCTAAAATCGAATTTTCTTTGAAGTAAAGGTGGGATTCAGCCCATCAATATGACTCATTCTGAGAGTGTAGATAACCATCCACTGAAAAGTGGCCTGAAATCTTCACTGCTTTTTCAACAGCTTACGAAAGTATCTTCCATCTGATTGATTTTCTAGCAGGGAAAGTTTCCATCTCTCAATGCTGCTTCTCTAAATCATCCAGTTACCCTCACCAACTTCCTTTTTAACATCATATCAGTTTAGATGGATTCTCTTTTGCACTCAACAGGAACAATTTCTAATACTCTTTTCACATGGCATGAGAAATGATTTCACAAATAACTGGAATACTAGTTTCAACCATTAGGTTGATATGTGCTTCCCCAAAAGAGTTTGATTGAAGGAATATTGCTTTTATATTTAATATTTTTATTCAGACCTGACAACAGAGAAGCAACTGACAGTATAAATGGCGATAACACTGTCAATTAAATTAAGATACATTATACCTTGTTTGTCAATATTTATCATTTAAATATGTCTTTGTACCTGGGAAGAAAAAGTGGTATTAGCTAAGGCTGATTTACATGGAAAACAAAAGTCTTGTTGACAGGAAAATAACAATAGTATTTCTACTCTGTTCTGCATTAACTCTCCTAAAGTTAGAATAACTGGAAAAAAAGTCACTTGTACCACTAATGTTTGGAGCTAAGTTAAAACCATATGTGATCATTAGTTGATAAACATCTTTTGGGGTCATAGCATAGAGAATGGAAAAAAGATTGTACTTTTGTAGTAATACATTTTCAACATCAGGTATATAAAGAAATTATAACATCCATATTTCAAGGATGCAGAAGCATAATAGTCTATTTGCCCACTTGGTACATGTGCACTGCTGACATGCACAGGAGCTTTGAATACATACAGCATCACAGCTCCGAAAATGTGGCCATGGGGCAACCATTCACTCTTCAGGTATACTCAGTTTTAAAGATATGAAGGGTGTAAAGTGAAACCAAAAAAGACAGCTTGTACAAGATTGTCTTGGTGATACTAAGTTAGGAAAAGGAACCATGACTTTTGCTTAGTAGAAGCACTCTTTTTAGATGAGTTTTCTTTATCTCATTATGAGACACATAAAGCAGTGTCTTTTAATGTCTACTGCATTAATATCAGCATCATGCACACATTTCTGTTGTTAATACTGTAGAGATGGCAGGTGTTTGTGGGTAAGTAATCTGCCTGTTTACAGTGCCATTAGGAAACTGCTGACTCCACCAGCTCACAAGCTCCTTTAAACCTTTCTCTGCATCTGACCTGCTGAGTATTTGGTATTCAACACCATATGAGTGATTACCTGCTGCCTCCATTACACAGGCTATTGGGTTGCTAAGGAATAACTCTCAAGAGGTTAAGAGCCTTGCAGTCACCTTGATCTCAGTGCCAGTGATTATCTGTGCTAATTTTCTGCTTGGTGTTTAACTGCAGCATTGACCAAATCTTATGTCTGTCCCTTGACATGCAGAAGTAGGAACAATTATGGCTGTAGATGGAGACATGTGCTGGTTGCTTTCACACTATAATCTCTTCAACATATTATGATGAAACATCATCATTCAACTTAAAATTTTCATACCCATTGCGGGGCCTTATTCTGTCCTGTGAGCCAGAGCTAAGTTACTACAGAAAAACATAGTCATTCTTCAGCCTTACTCTAACTGGTGCCAGTGAATTCTTCACCAGCTTCATGGTATTTAACCTTGAAAAAGTGAATTTATCTGGTCTATATGCAAATTAAATAAATGTCAACTCCAGGTGAAGGGTTTCATGTGGCAGGGCTTTTAAATTTAATATTTTTCCTTCAAATTATCTGTTATCTTCTACTTAAAAAACACACATTGAATATTAAGTATGGGCTTATTGAAGCTATTAATCATTCAGCTAAATAAAGCCACTGGGAAGCTGTGAATAGCTCTAAATAAAATAATAGCTTTGATACCTGCTACTTCTTAGTTCCATGCAAAACGGAGTGAAACACAAAATAAGAGCTGTCATTAGTTTAAAAAAAATTAACCAAGTTTTGCATTAAGTTAAGATACAGAAACATGATCACTATACATAATCTATGATTATTTAATTGTATTTTGCATCCTCTGCCATACACAGTTTACCTGCTGCTGGATTCTAGTCTCTCAGGGCTGTTTAATTTAGCGAGTGTTTCACATGAAATGCATCTTAGGATTTCTTTTCTCAAATAAATTACAAAAAGGGCCAGGGTTGTCTGCAGCTCTCATGATCTTTAACTGCAATATTGTGCAGGCAGAGAGTACAACTTATGCTATTATTTGCAATTGGGCACTTGCATGTGAAAGAGGTATGGCAGAGATGGAAACTGTGCCCTGACCTGCTTTGATAGAATTCTTGACACATTCTTCAAATAATGTCCTAAAAATCCCATTTTGCTCAATGCTCAAGAGCAGAAATTATCCATAAATTTATTCCCTGTACAGAAAACCTTCTTAAATGTGTAGCTGATCTTTAAGATCTTTTCCAACCTATCTCTCGCTATCGTTCTATAATGTCCCTTTATTCTCTGGGAAAGTTTTCTTCTGTCTTTGTCCTTTCTACCTCTTTCTTTTCTTCCTTTTTCCTTTCTAACTTAAAGCTTCACTTTTTGTGGTACTTTCTTCATGCTTCTTTTCCTCACTATTCGTAATTATCCTTGTCAGGACAGTGAAAACTTAGAGTATGTATTACTAGGCAGAGTAACAAACCCTTGTGACTTTTCTATGCAGAGCCTTTACTGGCTCACTGGTTTACTGGCTTGGACGATTTTTTGGGTGTATGAGATAAATAAAACTTCTTTGTTATTTCTTCACCACAAAAGTAGAAAGTTGCTAATGGAATGCAAAACCAAGAAGATCAGTCTGGGATTGACTTTGTTATTGACAGCTCAAAAAGAGTTTTCTCATGGCCTTGTGCAATTTCATATGTGTTTGTTTCCCTTGATGGTGCCTGTCTTTTCCCTGATTGGTATGTACATTCCCTCCTGAACCTGACAGGAAATGCATCCCTGTTACACTTATTTAGCATTTATTTTTCTAACTTTTTACTTTTTCTCTTTTTGATAAAAATATTTTGGTGGATTCAAGGACCAGTAAGAAGTCCAATCCTTTTCATGTTTGGTCTAAATCAACGTAACTGTCTTAGCTCACCTTCTCACTCATTTCCCACTCTTTCATATATTTGACTGTATTCTTACTCCACTGATGATGCTATGTTAGACTAAAAAAGAAGAGGGTGTCAGTTTTGGAATGCTAACTTCATTTGATCACTCAGAGAATTACACTGAAATGATCCTCTAATTACAGAGCTGTCTCACTGTGTTAAATCCTTTCTGTATGTGCTGTCAACTGGCTACACAGTTCTACGTGCCCCAGACTTCACATTTCCAAATATACAGCGATAGCTGACAGCAGCATCGACAAACATAATGTACATTGTACATTGTACAAAAGAAGTGGAAGGTCTTTGAAGAAGGAATAGAAATTTGAGAGCAAACCAAGATTACCACAGAAGCTTTAATCAGTGTGCATTTTCCTATAAACCTGTTGATTCTCTTTTTTCTGTGTTTTTCCACAGTGGTTATGTCTTTGATTATGATTACTACAGAGATGATTTCTACAATCGGTATGTGTGCCTATATTTTTGTATATCCTACATAATTTCTAGTGTTTGTTGATAATATAATCCCATTGTTTGGTTAAACAGGCCAGCTCTGATTTTATCTATTATTTATTGGATTATTTATATCGTGTATCAGATGACTATTTTTAATAACGCACAGAGAAGATTACCACCACCAAAAATGTATGCTTACTAAACAGGTCTTTTGATTTTACCCTTCTCTAAGAGCTTTTGGAGTATTTGCTGTGATGAACAGTTTAATGGTAGTTAAATAGAGTTCTTCCAGCCTTACTTTCACTGTGATGTATAGTGGCTGCAAAATTCTCCTGGCTTTGTCTTTTCGCCCATGTGTACGAAAAGATACAACGTCTCCTCAAGAATGTTCTAAGAACATTTATAGGTCCAGAAGAACCTTGAGAGAAGCAAAAGCACAAGCTGAGCCGTGTGTTCTTAAAGGACAAAAAGGATTTGGATGCCTGAGCAATTGGAGATTCTGCCTTGATTAGTTAGTTACACACAGCCTCTCTCAGCACTGTGAAAATGTATTTATTCAGATGCAGTAAAATCCCCAAAACATAGGAGTAAGATGAATGATCACAGATAAGCAACTTGTTATCCAGCAGTGCTGTGTCTTTGCATTACAGCAATTTGGTTGGATTACAGCACAGGACAAGGATCAGAGGAAAAAAAGCATTGCTCCACCAACCTGTTCTAATCTGATATTTCTTTTATATAAAGCAATGGACAGTAGCAAAGGAACAGTTTACACCCAGAAGTTAAATTAGCATGCACTATATACCTTTCTGCTTAGGAGCACAGTAGGAAAAGTGTAGAAACAATATTTTCACGTTTGTTTTCTCCTGATGTGGATATAATTTGAAGCACTAGTTTCGGTTTTGCATGTAAATCACCATGCTCCCTTTGGGCAAAGCTAAAAGAAGTGAGATCAGAAAATCCTTGTCATGGATGTAGCTGGCTCACTCAGTCTCTCATCGGTCCCTCTGGCACTGGAATTTGCATTCCAGGCCCCGGTGGGCCACAGCTGTGAGCTCCTGGTGTTCTGCGTTTTCAGTCCAGATCAGGGCTGAACAGCTACAAGAAACAGAAAACCCACTGTCTGGGGAACTTTTCTACCTCAGCTAGCTAAAAAAACTAACTAAAAGCAAAGAGCTCTCTCCTGCTGTCCATGCTGTAGATAACAAAGTCTGAAGGGTGCTGGGGAGCAAGTGCAGCTTCTGAAAACAAACTGCATTTCAGTTCTCCCCCTTCACTCTCTGAACCAGTCTTAAAGGTGCAGAACTTAATATCCAGCATAAACAGAACAGGTGACTGAGGATAAAAACATCATAAAGTCACCCCAGGACGTGGGGAAAAGGATTGCTTTGAAACTGAGCATTTCTCTTTGTAATTTCTCGTATTACAAGCACAAGGAAAACAGGCTCGGTACTTCAAAACTATAAATGGAAGCATTTTGTTTTTGAAAGAAAGCATATTATTGGAATATATAGAATGTGATAAAACAAAATACCAAGCCCAAAAGTTTGGCATAATTTCAGAAATAAAAGTAGAAATAGATAACTGTCACTTAGACAACCATGCTTTTATATATTTCGAGATAAGGAAACATGGTTTCACATTTCACTATATTATCAAAACACAAACTATTGGAAGCTAAAAAAAAAATCACCTTTGGACTAATAATCATATTATGAAATTTTGCATGACAGTTTATTGTGCTGCAGAAGTATTTTTTCCCAATAACATCAAAAAGGAGTTTGGGACAAACCTGCAGATCATTTATTATGATAAGTGATGAGTGACAATAAGCACTAATATTTTTGTTAAAAGTAGAAAAAATGGTTTACTTTTAATCTTCACACACAAGTCTTTAGTTATGCTAACAATGTCTAGAAGCTGCTCATTTGTGGGAATATTTGAGGTCACTGATTTCAGTCAGTGAGTGTGGTAGGATCTCTGTGTCACATTTTGTAGACAGCTGTGGAAAAGGAGGGAGATGGTTATACTGTCTGTGGGATTAGAGTACAGACAGAAGGGTTTGATTTAAGCATTGAGGTATATAATTGCTAGAAATGGGTTAGAAGATTTAAGTTTGACTCCGCTTCCTGTTCAGCTCACTGTTAGATGCTGTGGTGAGTGAATTACTGTTTCCTGTGTGTTTGTTTTCAAATGTGCATCTATCTGCCCAGCTGGGTGACAGTACTCACAACTGTGAAAATTAAACATGGGGTTATAAATTTCCATAATTACTAGTTGCAAGTAAATTTGAGAATATTTTACGAGGATGTTGCTTATCCCTCTGCTTCAGTCTCTGAACTGGAAATCTTTGGTTTCTGAACTTTCTTCTCCTGACCTACCATATCCAGAACACAAATCTTTTATGTTCTAAATATATCTGTTGCTTTTATCATCTTTTCTACTTCCTTTATTTCCCTCTACACAGGTTATTTACCTGCTATTGATAACTGTATTTTTGGGATTAGTCACTGTTTGGGAATAAAAGTTAATTTTTGTCATACAGTACCTTTTATTGACTGTAGTGGTAAAAGTTTGAGTATCTGCCTGCTACAGTGATTTTGGTTTGAACTTTTTTTCTTTTTTATTAAGCATGCTTGGATATTTTAGTATTTCTACACTGATTCATTCTTAAATAAAGAGAACATACGCAAAGGCTCTTGTTATTTCACAAACTGCAGGATATTTTTTATGGTGATGGTTGTCTTCAGGAAAGTTCTCTTTTGTACTTTACTTTTACATCTTTAAGAATAGCAAATAGAAAGCTAGAACTTAAGCCATGCATGTAATAAAGGAGCTGAAATGTCACAACAAAATGTACTGGTCTTGGCTGCGAACAATGAAATGATGTGGACCTGTGGAAAGCAAGTTATGGATTTTCTATACGGCAAATAGCAGAGTCCCATAATACATCCTTCATTTAAATGACACACAAAAAATCTGAGCTGGTCTGTGCACCAGTGTGTGACTGAAATCTGAATAAGGCACTTAATGTGCACAGGTCCTTGAAATCTAATTTGACTTGATATAAAGTGATTATGGTTTCAGAGGGTAATTTTCTCAAAGATAACATGTAAATTTAGTTGACAGAGCTCCCATGACATGAAATCACAGAGAGTTTTATGGAGTCCAGCTGACTTAATCTTTTCCAGGTTGTTTGATTACCATGGCCGTGTCCCCCCACCACCCCGTGCAGTAATTCCCCTCAAACGTCCTCGTGTGGCTGTGACAACAACTCGTAGAGGCAAAGGGGTTTTCTCCATGAAGGGAGCGTCACGATCCACTTCAAGTGGGGCTTCTTCCTCAGGATCCAAATGTGAGTTGCTCATATCAGTTGAATATTATTGAAACAATGATCCTAGCAATTTCTGCAAACAGACAGCTTCCACTGTATAGCCCTATTGCAGTCATTTCCTACCCTAAATCTCTAGCTTGAAAAACTGGTTTGAATACCAAAGCTTCCCAGCCTTTCCTGTAAGTCAAGGAGCACACTGGTAACATTTTTGAAGGAAATTCTTTCAACATTTGGCCTGCTCCCTCAGAAAAAGCCTTTTTAACATCTCCTCCAACCTGACTGCTCTTACACCATGAGATCTCAGGAACTGCTGGTAAAGAAAAACAGGTGATAATCTTGTGATAGACAGACAGAGGCACACTGATTTCTCTGGAGGCTTGAAGGTTTTATGTAAGCTGGTGGGGGTGGACTGGAGGGGCAGGTTGGGTTATATGTACTTTTTTTATTGGATCCCTTTGAGTGTAGAGAGAGGCAAAGTGTCTTTGTCTGTTTTAAAGGAAGTTCAAAACAGGGTTGGCAACTTGGGCTTACTTAACCCTTCTTTAGTGAGTTTGCCCAAGAAGAGCTGATGAACAATAGACATTCCCTCCTCCAAGCTCATCAAGCTCCCCACTCCCTAGTATGTCCTGGGAACTTCATCTTCCTCTTCGTGCATCTTTCAGCACCCACCCGCCTTCCCCTGCCCCTTATGTGGAGTGATACTGTCCTTGGAAGCGTCACTGGAAGAGGAAGAGAAAGATCAGGTAGGGATCAGATACTAGAAAGACTGGAGGAACTTCAATAAGTCTTTTGCAGTACTAGAGTGGCCAGCAAAAAATCATACTGTCTTACCATGAACCTATCAACCATACATCTTACTGCCAGAGGAGTTAATTATGGCATCAACAGGGCCCAGTCATATATTCTGTACAACATATTCAAATCTTACATGCGAGTATCAAACAAAGAAGATGGATCTCATGAGCCCATTAGGATCCATTCTAGATCCTATTGTATGACCTGATGATATCAGAGACCCTGAAAGAACACATGTAATAAACATGTAAATGTATGTTACTGAAATAGTGGACATGTGGTAAACACAGCTAAAGGTAATGTGCATTCAGGAACAAGGAGCTCAAGACATTCCTTGGATAGGATGATGCTCTGAAAGGGAGAATCTGGTGCACATACAGTTAAATCACTTCCAAGTCTCCAGGGAATGAATGGGCTGGAGATCCATTTACCACTAAAAAGAGCTTTGATGCCTAACACATAGGAAGACACCAAAATTTAGGTGTCATATTATGAAGCTCATTCAGACCCTAAGAGGATGTCTGGGAGTAGCATCATTTCCTTTGTTTTCTGGAGGATGAACATGAGTCTAGATATTTTCATACTCACCTTGAAGTATCTCTTTCCTCAACACTTTAAGTATTAAATTCTGTTTTCTTCTATTATCTTAGAAGAAAGGATGCAATTCAAGATCTTTAGGAAACTTAGAACTTACATTTCTTTGTTAGTCCTTTTCAGTCCTCGGATCTTTGGGTTTCCACACAGTGAATCAAAGCTTTAGTTAGATCTCATTTCATCATTTACTGTTTCTTATCTATATGAATACTTAGTAGTATTGGTGCATACAAACTACTAATTTCCTAAAGTATGCATTGATAAGAATGGGGTTTTTTTCACTCACTTTGCCATGAAAAGAGAGTTTATTTTCAGATAACTTTTTAAATATTTTTTTCTGATTTTCCAGAACAAGAATAACTATAAAATTCTTCTAGAGAGCTGAGGATCTTAGTGTTTGTATCACAACAGATGTCAAGAAAAGCTCTCACCCAGAAATCTAAATTTCTATTGTAATGAATGAGACAGAGAATATTACATTAACATAAAGATATTTGTTCCTGAGAACTACTGCAAAATCTGCTTTATTTCTTCTGCATTTCAAAAAATGCTTTGTAATACTGTGTCAGGACTTAAATAATGTGTGGCATAGATTGTAGGATTCAAACATAGTCCAAGTATCAATAGGTATTTGCTATAAGATTTCCAAAACACTGCAGACAAATACTGCAGAAACTGTAAATTTTTTAACGGCCGTTCAATCAGGAGTGCCCAGATCCAAACAGACAGTGTTATGCCCCAGTGGAGATACCCTTCAATGAATTCAGGTAAGATCTGAATTCTAGAAGTGTCAGTCTTAGAGCTCTGGGTGACAAGATCATACTTGGATCCAGCTCTTTAACAGAAGGGAGAGCTGCAAGAAAGATGCATCACTGAAAACATGGGCTGACATTTTGACCTTTTTTAGGTTTCTATCCTCAGTTCATTGTAATGACAATTGAAAATTGTCATTTTTTTATTGTTTTTTGTTACAATTTTATTGTGATTAAATAAATTGCACAAAATATTCTTTCTGCATGCAGCACATCTTTAAGAGGAGTCAGACACACAGTATACAGATTTTCATACCTAATTTTCCCGTAGAATTACTTCCTTTTTTGTCAGTTCCAGTCAACTCATCATAAATGTAGAAATATGATTTTGTTGGACAGGAATGCAATCAGCTTATTGCAAGACCTTTGTCAGAGAAATAGTGGGGCCATTCCCTTAGAACTTCAATTTGGAAAGTAGAGGAGGTATGTTTTGCAACTTCCTTTGCCATTTTCTTGGAAAAGTTAGTTATATTGAATTGCGGGAGGATGCAATTTAATATTTTGAAGCCCCCTACTCTGCACTGCTAAACTGAACCCCTTGAACTAATGTAGTGTTGATTCTAGCATTAATTTATTGTTAGGTAAATAAAGGATTTCTTCAATAAGGAGAAATGTAGTTCGTGGGAAGGAAGCTATTTTGAGTTTTAATGAAATGTAATACCATAAAACACCTTAATTGCACATTTAGAATTAAAAATGTCAAAATTATATTGACTATGCTTGGAAAATTACATCCCAATATAGCAAAACTGTCATGAAATCACTTAGCCTAAGAGATCGTTCAGATGTAAGTAGAAATCTCATAGATATAACTGTTCACACTCAGACTGGAACCAGAAAATGAGCCCATATATTGTTATACTACAGGTCAGAACACAGGAGACCCCCAAGTGAAAACGACTTACTTCTGAAAATCAGAAAACCAAATGTAAAGGTTCAATGTTATGCAAAGTTATTACAAAAAACATAGTATCAAAAATGTCTTGCTCATTGATGAGCACATCTGCAAAAATAATATCTGCCAGCACTGTAAACTTGTTTCACCAAAAACTGACAATATGTGTTTTAAATTTGATTCCAAAACATAAAATACATTAGGAAAATTTGATTTCTTTCCTAAATCCATAATTTTTCCAGGAACAGTTATCAATATTTTGCGCTTTTTCAATTCCAAAGACCAGAAGAACATAAATCAGCATTTCCAAATTACCAGAAGTAACTC
Source organism: Cisticola juncidis (assembly GCA_013400215.1). Taxonomy (NCBI): domain Eukaryota; kingdom Metazoa; phylum Chordata; class Aves; order Passeriformes; family Cisticolidae; genus Cisticola; species Cisticola juncidis. The sequence goes on from VXBR01004648.1 coordinate 481,385, forward strand.
ACAAAATTAAATATGTTGGTGGGTTAATCGCACATAGTAGTTCTTCATGTTAATGGTATTAAGCAGTACATTCAAACTGCTATTTAGAACTAGGAAGAGCTCATTTTTATTACAATGCAGAAATTGAAGCTCTCAGGGTATGCACTTTCATTTTACGCATCTGAAATCAGAAGGAAAATATTAATGAAATCTTTTATACCCTGTGTGCTTGAAATTAAGGAGTAGACACTTAAGACATTAAAGTATGTATTGAATTAGGTCTTTAAATGAATTAATTTTGACTCATAGAGTATATTTAGCTTCATCAGCTGATCCATTTTTCAGTGATATCCAAAGTAATAAAATATGATAAAATATTTTATATTAAACATGAAGGGCTTAGATAAAAATACATGGCATTTCTTCCCAAAGAAATCTGAATCATGCTTTGTGGTTGAATCAATTTTCAGTTACAGCAAAAAATTTTTCACAGATATAGCTGTAGTTCAACAGTAGCACTTTCATTTTTAAAAATGCAATTGACCTTAATTTTCTACCTCTTATGCTGGATGTGGTTGTCTCCTTTGGTGTTAGATGCTTCAATGAAAGATGCATTCTAGAAGGCCACAAAGGTCTAGACAGGGTCACTGAATCAAATTCCTTACTCTTTCAAGTAGCAGCATCACCTAATCCCTTAAGATACATCTTAAAAGTAGTTAGGGTTTGGTTTTCTTCTGTTTCTTGTAATTTCCGGCTTAGTTTGTTTCTCATTTGTTCACATTCTTTTTTTGTTCCAACACTATCTTAGCATAGAAGTGTTATTTCTTTTTACCATTTTTTGTCTCCAGCAAGAAGAAAAATACTTCTGTAACACTAAAGGTTTTCCATTTTTGTGGTCATTCTCACAGCTGCTCTCCACACATATCTGCAAGAATTCAGTGGTTCCATCTGTACTCACCAGGTCCTCATACAAAGTCAATACACTTCTCCATCTTTAGCAATACATCATTTGGCACACCCTAGCACTGCACTTTCCTTCTCATGTTTGCATATAGTGATAGTCTATTACCAACCCAAGGACAATTCTGTCACAGTCTTCTGCAGCTGATGAGCCTTAGTGCTAAGAGTAGGACTGCTGTTAAGTGTAGGAGTTTTTTTCAGTGAAATCTCATAATTTTTTCTAGTGTAACATTCCTTAAAGTCACCTGACCTCTTTTTCCATTCCAGTTTACTCTGAAGAGGTGATATATTTCAATTTCATGTCATCACCAAATTTCACCTGATTTTTTTACATTTTTACATCAGAGTTGTTGAAGATACTTTACCATTACTAATTTCATTAGTAATTATTCTCCCTTTCAATATGTGCAGTTCTATCTGCTCTATTTTATTTATCTGTTAATTGGGAAAAAATTCCCAAACAACAAGTTACTTTAATTTCCTACTCTACTGCTCAAAAGCAGATGAACAGATATTTTGGATACATGCAACTCTTGTGTCATGTTTACCAACAACTTTATTTCTTGCCTGAGATCAATTTAAAAAACAATACATGATGTTTTAAAGGAACATTTACATACTCAAAGCAGGACACCTGGAGCACTATAATCTTTACATTTTATCTTTGTCATAACACTGCTTTAAAAGCCTGAAGGTCTTCCCAAGTGCTATCACAGACTCACAGAATGGCTGAGTTTGGAAGGCGCCTCTGGAGCTCCTCTGGGGCAAGTGTCCTGCAAAGTAAATTCCCCAGAATTGTGTCTGACCACACCCATGGGAAGAAAAAATAAAATTCTTGTGTTTAGATGAAATTTCACATGCTTAGTTTATACCAAAGGTGTTTGGTATGTCAGTGGGCTCTACTGAGAAGAGTCTGGCTCTGTCTTCTTCATTCCGTGTTGTACTGAGGAGCCCAGAGGTGGACACAGCACTCCAGATGTGGTCTCACAGGCCCTACATAGAGTGATGTGTTGGGTTTGGCTGGGGCAGAGTCAATTTTCTTCTCAGTAGCTACCACGGAGCTGTGTTGTGAATTTATGCTGGAAACAGTGTTGATGACACAGGGATGTTTCAGTTACTGCTGAGCTTACACAGAGTCAGGTCCTTCTCTGCTTCACCCCACCCCAGCAATGAGCAGGACTGGGTGCACAAGGAACTGGGAGGGGACACACCTGGGACAGGTGACCCCAGATGATCAAAGGGATGTTTCAGACCATGGTACCATTTTCAACCATAAATTAAAGGGAAGGTTTGCCATGGCTTGTTCAGGGCACCTGTCAATTGGTGTTTTCATTTGCATTGCTTTTATTTCTTGGACTTTATTTCTTTCTCTTTTGTTTTCCTTTTCATCATTATCATCATCATTATTTTTTTATCATCACCATCATAATTATATGGTATTTCAATTAATAAACTGTTCTTATCTCAACCTAGGAGTTTTCTCACTTTTACCCTCCTTATTTTCTTCCCCCCATCCTTCTGGGTGTTGGAGGGAAGTGACCAACTGTTTAGTGCTTAGTTGCTGGATGCACTTAACCTGTGACAAGCAAAAGATGTGGCTCATGCTCAACTTATTTTTCATCAGGGTCCTTCATAATTTGTCTTTGGTAGTTGCTGCTTACTACAGAAATACCCACTACACTATCTATAATCTATATTTGAGAGTGGAATTTCTCTAGAAAAATAATTTTGAAGACTTGTACAATCCTCTGCAAGGTGAAACAATAAGCAATTCAAATAATTCAAATAATTACACCATCACAATGAAGCAGAGTGAAAGTTTGGAACTTGTGCAGATTGATTGAGATATTTTTTCTTTTTTCTTTCTGTCCTTTTTAGTGCTGACTTGAAACAAGTAACTCTATGATCATGGAATCATAGAATCATTTAGATTGGAAAAGACTCCAGATCATCCAGTTCAATCTTTAACTGATGACCACCTTGTCAACTAGACCATAGCACTAAATGTCAGACAGTGGTTTCTTGAACACTTCCAGGGATAACGACTCCCTAGGCAGTCATTTACAGTGTTTAACAACCATTTCCATAAGGAAATTATTTCTAGCATTCAACCTGAAGGTCCTCAGGTACAGCTTGAGGCTATGTCCTCTTGCCTTATCACTAGTTATCTGGGAGAAGGAGACACTTCCCATCTATCTACAACCTCCTTTCAGTTTGTTGTAGAGAGTGATGAGGTCTCCTCCGAGACTCCTTTTCTCCAGGCTAAACAACCCCAGCTCCCTCAAACACTTCTCATATGAATTAGCCCCTAGACATTTCACCAGCCTCATTGCCTTCATTGCCCTCCTCTGGACACTCTCCAGCACCTTAGTCTTTCTTCAGTTGAGGTGCCTAGGACTGGACACAGCACTCAAGGTGTCTCAGTGCCCAGGACGGAGGCACAATCACTGTCCTGGTCCTGTGGCCACACTCCTGCTGATACAGGCCAGGGTGCCATTGGCCTTCTTGGCCACCTGGGCACACACTGACTCACATTCAGTCACATTCAGTCATCTGTTACCCAGCACTCCCTTGTATTTTCCACTGGGGTTTGTTCCTTGAATGCTCATAGTTGTCTTGTTCCTTCTGGTGCCATGTTCTTCCCAGCCTAGTTTTTCCAGAGACACCACAGGGAAACCCCTGTGCAGCAGACCTGAGCTGAACAGCAGCGCTATGCATGTGCCTGTTTCCTTGTCAAACTCAGTTGTGCAAATGTTTTCTGCTTTGCTTAGTAGACTAGAAACAAATACCATCAGGTCCTTGCAGTGTCACTTCTGAGTCTGACCTTCTGGCTTGGCCAGCCTGCAGCTTGCCAGTCAAGGGAGCATCCCGGACACAACAGCTTGGCTGCACAGAGTGTCTTCCCAACAGGCTTCATAGTGAGTTTCTGCCAGCACTTAGCATTCCCCATTGGAGCAGTTCACACTGTTTCACTCTGGATTCTGAGCTACCTTGCTATTCCAGCACAGACCAGCCACTTCCCCTGGGGAATCCGTAACCTTCTCAATATATAGTTGTCGGAATCTTATCATTTTGTTTCAGATCTGCGGGATTGGAGAGTGACCCTTTATTTTTCTAACATTTTAAACCCTCACTATGTAAATACACAAAATAATTCCATCAAATACTATATAGCATATAAGAGTCTAGCACAAAACTTAGTTTTATGCTTTTTCCTCAGAGTCCTTCTGTTCATTCAATGTGAGATCAGAGGTTTCAACCTATACTGTGAGGTAATGCAATTTCTCAATATGAGCATGATTAAAAAAGTCATTATCACATATAGCAACCTACTGCCTTTAGTTGACATGTTATACTGTAATGCACATGTCCCAAACCCTAAGATAAAAATCTTTGGTTTCAACCTCAGTGAATATGCTACAAGTTTGGAATAAGGCTAATTTGAAGCAAACACATAATCATCAACTATTACTGACGTAGGCAAGAGCTTGTCTTCACACTTCATCATCAGACTGACTGCCCAGTACAAATTACCTGAGATACCATGATAACAGACATGGCCAAGGATCAATGAACAGGACTCATGTAGCAAGATGCAACCAGAAGACCCTTTTGACAGGAAGAGAACGTGTTCTTCTTCATAGCAGAACATCCCTTTTCCCAAGATCAATAAGGACCCTCCTGTTGTGTGCATCCACTCTCCCGATGCGCACAACCAAGTCAATGCACATCCTCCTACAGCAGAGGTGGAGGAGTAACACAGCTCAGTGCTCTTCCACTGCCAGTCCTTCATGGTGATGGCCCATTTCTTCCTACAAGTATTGTGAGAGTGACAGCTCTGTTGCCTAGTCTGGCCCTTTATAAATGGCTTTATTCTTCCATGCTAGTTCAGGGTTGCCGTTTTCTCCTCTTGACCTTTTCACATGATATCCTAGCACAAACAGGGCAAGTGAATTTGATTGGATCACCTTCTGAGTATAAAACACGTTCTGATAATGCTAAAATAATAAGGTAATTTATGAGGGCTGCAATGCTGTTTCTTTTGAAGCCAAAACACCTCCAAGCAGTTACTCCTTCTTGGGTTAGACAATGGGAGGGCAGTAATAAACAGAAATGAAGAGTAAACCAGTGCAAAAAAGATTTGGAAACTTCAGCTAATAATTTAGAGGCGATGCCTTCACGTCCTTGGATGTGATCATAAAATGAAATATTTTTATGTATTAACCATAGCTGTAAAAAATACAAGAAATTGCCAACTGAAACTGAACTGAAAGCTTTTGATAAAACAAAACATGATACCTCTTGCAATGAGTTTTTGACTGGAACATAACTTTGGATTCCTGGCTGCCCTAGCACTTATATTACAATTCACTCTTGCTGGGGAATACATACTGCCACTGTAAGGGATCTTTATATTATTGGCAGTATTATTACAAAACAATCCGGCAAAATAACATTGCAAGACTGTGACATGTCTATCATATTTGAATTATTCTTTCACTATAGGCTGTTTTTAAGTAAAAGATACTTGGATTTTTGAAAATGTTTTTGAAGTGTTTTTCCTGAAGTGATTATGACTGAGCAACACACATTACATGAACTCTTGCCATTAACACTTGGAATCCTGTGCTTTTCTAGGATTCAGCATTTTTAAATAACAATGTTAATTTTAAAAGCCAAATCTCTGAAAATATTGACAAAAATGAGGGAGTAGAGTTTCTACTAGACAGGAAAAAAAAAAAAAGAACATGTTTTGCTTGGGGAGGGAATGTTGCCACAAATACAATTTATTTCATGTTTTACATTTTGCTCTCTTTCCACAGTGAAATCAGATGAGTTGCAAACAATCAAGAAAGAATTAACTCAAATCAAAACAAAAATTGACTCCTTGCTAGGGAGACTGGAAAAGATTGAAAAGCAGCAAAAAGCTGAAGCAGGTAGGTAAAAGCCATTTTTGGTGAAATGAATTAAATTAGAACCTCGTTACCAGTCAAGCAGACTAAAGAGAACAGAAGCCTTCTGAAATTTTGGTACTTAATGGAGGCCTGAAGCAAGGCAAATTAACTCTCAGGTAAAACTCCTGGGAGGATAGATTAATATTCTTCATAGAATATGTATCATCATTTAAGAATTGCTTTTTATGGTGTAGTAGCACAAGATAATCTTTCTAGTTGTTCTGGAAACAAAATATCACTAAAAAACTGATTGAACAGAATTAAGATAGAAGGTTTTGAGCATGGGGATGCTTGTGCTAGGCACATTAAAGATTAACAGGTGGTGTATATCAAGAATTCTTGCCTGAGCAATAGGCAATAGGCAACAGTCACAAGTTGAAGCAAGGAAAAAAAATCTGTTTGATATAAGGAAAAGAGATGCAAGTAAGCAGTATAGTGAGTTGACCAGAGAGACCATAGTGGCTCCACCCTTGGAAACATTCAAAACTCATTGGGCTCAGGACCCATGGACCTGGGCCAAAATTTGAGTTTGTCCCTGATTTGAAGAGGGATTGGACTTGGAAAGTCCAGAGATACTTTCCAATCTCAGTTACTGAGTGAAGCTCTGGCCTCTTTGTAAAAGTGGTTACACTTCCAGTTTAACTTTTTTCTGGCTTAGAAAGTTTTTGTTTTAGGCACACCTTGGGAATGAAAAAATCTAACACTAGTTTATAGTTCAATCAGGTCATCAAATTCATTTTCCTAGAGGAATGATCACATCTGGCAGCATTTTAAAGTCATCCTGAGAATTATAAGGTTGTATTTTCACCATGATATATATAAAAACAACCTCAGTTCTAATGCCTATCTATGTTACTTTCTTTGCTATTTCCTTATAGATCACATATATATTTTTACAGGAGCTTTATACTTGTGAGTTGATCTTTCTGAGAGTGAGCAAGAAAATGGAAGCCTTATCTCATGAAATCTCTAATTTTTTCCCACCCTTCCATTCTGTGATAAAACCTTTTTATGAATTTTGTGTGAAATATGTGAAAGAAATTCTGCCTCAGAACCCACAGCTGCCTGGTACCTGGACAGCAGTCAATTACACAAAGCCAAAACTCCATCAGGACACATAACGAGAGTTCCATTAAGACTGTCTAAAACATTACTGGGAATTAGCAGTTGAGAGTTACAAACCTGACAGTCAAAACAGAAGATTAGATCTGGATCCCTCCTGTTCCTAAGTAACTTTTTAAAAATCTTTGAAAAATAACTTCTTTTTACAAACATTTTCTGAGTTGACAGGCAGTCCCCCAGCTGTTTCAATTTATCTCACAAAGTTGAGGGCTTTGTTCAAGTCTAAGGTAAATCATTAGTAAAGAGTGTGATTATCACTTTCAGGAGAATAGTGCACAATATGTATTCATTAGATCCTATTTTGTTCTTTATGCAAATTGGATCAAAGTTGGTATAATTGGTGAAGATGTAATTGCAAGGTATTCCATTGAATCACTTGTGCATTGAAATACTCTGACTGTGAAATACTACTCCCCTCCTTTGGGGAGCTTTTATAAAATATTCATTACTATGCAAAACAATCTGCAGATCAATGTACTTTGATATCCAATTTTCACTTTTGTTAAAGGACTGTAATGATCTCATTTAAGTAGAAATCAGGTCAAAGAGGATTCGTACTGAGTCGTAGTCTTATACCTTCTGAAGACAAGCAATGAATATCCTCAGATATTAAAATTTTTTTTCAGAATACTGGTGTTTTAAAACATCAGGTGCAGAACACATCCCTTGTATTCTTTGCCTCCCATTGGAGGCTGTGAGGAGCATAACACCTCAAAGATAACAGTAAGCATGGAACTCCATTTAAAGTTCCTGAGCTGATAAAGGGGGTTATACAGATTGGGTGATTAGCCTGCAGATCCTAAAAGATTTCTGTAAGCTACATCAGTAGCTGAACTATTTCATTTAGAGTGTCAGATGGGAGATGATGAGATAACTTTTTTTTCCTTCTCTATGGTTTGGCAATGTTATTTCTTATTTTCCTCTGCCAGAAGGTATGGCCTCACTAAGGCTGGGATCAGAGCGAGGATCTATGTCACATTTACATAAAGCAACAATCAAGCCATCATTTTGCTCTTTCCGTTTTCTAAGTTTGACTCGCTCTCCTGAAGAATATTTAATTTTTAACCCCAGAAGTTGTTACACTTGGAAGAATGTGATGTTACAGGCTGGACAAGCTCAGTGCATACAATGGTTACTGCTCTACTGCTGCATGAAAATTCTCCTTACAGTACCAGCTGGTGTTCTGGCTTTTTCTATTATCAACTCCTAACCTTTGCAATAGTGGGGATTATAGAAAATAGGATTTCCTGTACATAGAAAAACTGTAGAAACTGTAGAAATAACTACTTTGTTTGCAAAATTCTGAACCGGGAAGCCAGGAAAAAGATGTTCTGACATGAAAAAAGTTAGAGAATATTCTTCCTGTAAGATTAGAGATTAGGCTGAAACTTAGAAACTTAGCTTCTCAGAAGAGCCCAAAAGAGATGGGTACTTAGATGGTATTTTAGCCTCCTCTGAGGAACCTAGTCTATGTTCTCACTAGGACAATTAGGTGACCTACTTTTTTTAGCAGCTGTATCTTAGAAGGTTTCCCATTTAGATGTATTGTCTATCAATTCAGCAACCTTGTTTTCAAAAGCCCTAACCAAAAATGATTCAGTTGTCATTGCCAGAGCTGAGTGATCTCAGAAGTGGCTTGAGACAGGAAGTGGTGGTAGGGCCAGACATAAAAGGCATGGGTGATTCAATCCATAATTCCCCGTGCAGAAGGCAAGTAGCAAAATCACTTATAATTAGCATGGCATTGTATGGAGCAACTTACCAAGAGAAGGTGAAGCTCCATAGGCTGAATCTTCTGCTAATACCTGTGACTACAGTACTGTTGAGGCAGCTATCTAAGATGACTTTGTATTCTTTAAATCTAAGAATCTTTCTGAGGACACTATGTGACTGAGGGAGGAAGGCCTAATTTTTCTGTTTCTTCAGTAAGCAAAGTTGAAAATGAGGGACTAAAGACTAATGAAGACTAAAGAGATTAATGTAAGTGGCAAAATAAATGTGCAAAGTCAAATGGTAAAACAAATGTCTTGGTTTAAGACCATGGAACAGAAAAATGCAATCAGATTTGAATAGTATGTGTAGCTGGTAATAATTTGTGGTAAAAAATAATGTGCTCATAGAGTTTCAAAAATATAGAGCTTCAAGGCAATACTTGATTCATTGGTTGTCCAAGATAGGTAATGAACTACTAGTGTTACAGAGCAGTCAGTCTTACAGAGGAAGAAATATTTTGTTTTAGGAATTCTGTCATTGATCACTCTCAGACTGAAAAGAGATTGTTCTTCTAGCTGCATGCAACCAATTCGCTGGCCTGGTTCACTTTGAGTACATGAAGTTTTATATAAGTTCCTGACATGATAGGAATAAGATTCTTATCCCTCCAAACATTCTTCTAGCCAGACTATCTCTGTCATTTTCCATCAGTCTTCCTCTGGATTTCTGTTGTTTGGATGAAGTTCCTCAGCATATCCAGGAGTTTCTGAATATCTAGTCACAAGAATGCAGCTACCCTCCCTCATGAAGTCAACCAGAACAGATTTCTCAGGCCTCCGAGGAAATGATCTTTCCTTTCACCACTTTGCAGAAAATACAGGAAGCCAATATTTGGTTTATTGGAGGGGGGCATTCTCCAGTTACTTCAGCATGTTATACCAATGAGGAGTAATGGATATTTTACTCCATAAAAACATGTTTACCTGTCTAAAAGGATTTGTTGGTTACCTGTATGTTAAGATATATTCACGGTCAATTCACACAAATTCATGTTCATTTATTGGCAATTAACAGCCTTCTGCTTCTCAGAGCATAGATATTTACGTACTTCTCATTGGCTGCACTGGAATAAACATCTGATGATTATGCCAATTGGATTCCAAGACAGTCAAGTACAGAAAATCCAAAAGCTGGATCTGTTAGTAAATCAAGCCTTTATCTACTGCATAGCATGGATGGGGTAGATGGCCATATTGATATTGTGATTTATTTATGCACTAATTTTTGGAAGAAAAGTTTTCAATAATATTTGCCTGGTAGACATTATCACACAGAATTTTACAAAGCTAGCACATCTGAAGATAGAAGCTTAGGGTTCTTCTGCAGAGCACTTTCCTTTGCCACCAATAGGAAAGGTTACTGAATCTCTATAGAGTATGTTTTCCTTACAGAAGCCCAAAAGAAACAAATGGAAGATAATGCTGATTTGATTCAAGAGGAATGCATATCAGAGAATGCAGATAACTCTACGGAAGAGCCAATTGAAGGAGGGCCAGATGCAGATGGGGATGGAGAAGATATGACTGATGGGATAGAGGAGGATTTTGATGAGGATGGCAGCAATGAGCTGGTAAGGAAAAACCATGACATGTCTGTCTATATGGTTCCTACAAGTAACCACAGAGAACCAACAGTCTGGATTAGCAAAATAAGCTCACAGTAGCACTGTGATGTTCTGTAACTAGTGACTAGAACTACACTCCTCACACACTGTAATATCAAGTAAGCTTAGGAACCTCTGAGGAGAAACAAGAGAGATATATTTTACTAGATTTGGTAATTTTAGAAAACAAATAAAATGTAGATTAAATTGGTTTACATTTATTATTTTACATATGTAAAAATGCAGTGTGCTATTTTTTTCTTATCCTTTTTTAACTGCTGCTTTTCAAAATTAAATAAGATTCTAAAATGGTGAACATTTTCATTACCAAACACGTGCTTTCCACAATACCGAGTCTATCTTCCATGTTCATACTCTGGAGGCTGTATTGACAGATATAGATTTTTTTGATGGAAGGATTTTTCCTTAAGAAATGTTTGGGTTTTCAGCCTGAGGCTGCACCTTTCATGAAAACTCATTGTGGTTCTAAACTCCTAAGTTCTTCTAGAGCAATGTTAAAAAATATTTGGAAAGTCAGATTTATATCTTTCTATGCATTCCTAATAAGAATGGAACAGTCACAGAGGTTTAGCCTCTGTAATACTCTCCCTCCCTTCCTGATTTTCCTATTCTGCTTTGAGCTGAAAGAACTTTTGTCACTCACTGCCATTGCCTGCATTTAAGAAATATTTAATCATATGTGTACAGTGAAAATCTTTTAGTGAAGTAGCAGAAGTCAGTCAGCAAGGGACCCAGCAGAATAAACAGCAAGTCTGGAGTAACGGGGCAGGTGAATAACCAGTGGTTTTTATTGCTTACTGCAAATGCTATTTAAACCTATTTGTAATTTTCAGATTTGTGTCCTGTTAGCCAGCCCAAGACTCTCTTGAATTTCTATATCCTCAATAGTGTTATTCCCAGAAGAAGTTACTAGAACCAGAATTCCCTCTTCTTTTTACATGCAATGTAGAACAGATAACATTATCTTTTTTTCTTAAAGAGACAGGTTCTCCTCTTCAGATATGAGGGATGTCTGTAAGAAGCTGTCACTCTGAATTTGTATGGAGTTAAAATTTTGTAATTAATTACAAATATAATCTCCCACCATGCCTAATATTTGACCAGCTGAAGTGATTTTAGCAATAGGGGTGACCACAGTTTAATGAGAATGGTGAGTCTTGCACTAATTAGACACCAAACTCCCCGTTACAGACAACTAAGCGGGGATGTTAACATACAGTGCATCAGACTCTGATCACCCAATGCTGTCATTTCACCCTGTGGACTTGACATACTTAGAATATATCCACAGTATAAGGCACAAAAAAAATAGAAGAATTTTTTCATCTCTCAAAGGCCTCAGCAGGAAAGGCTCTGTAAAGCAAGCAGCACAGGAAGAATTCATTAGCAGTGAAAGTCTGGGACTGGCACAGCCACATTTGCACACCACTGCTTCTCAGTTAAAAGGCCTTTCCAAGATTCATGTTATGGAACTAGTTGAAGTGCAGTGCATTGCAGACACAGCTCCAAAGACAGCTCAGAGGTCTGAGATGCACATCTAAGGCATGGTGGGGAACCACATCCAGCTTCTCTGCATGTCAGCACATGAGTGCTGGGAGGAGGTGGGACACTGCATGTGGAGAGTGGTATCCTCTGCATTGCATCATGGCATGGGTGGCATCCCCCCTCCCAACACAATGGTAGCAAGGAAAGGCCAGGGAAGAGGACTTCTGTGCATCACCTCAGTCAGATGCAGCTTGGTGCAAAACCAGGGCAGTGGAACCAGTCAGCCTCAATGCCTTCCACCTCCCCAAAGGCTGGGACACTTTGGCTCAGAAACTGGCAATACTGTAGACTTTAAAGCTTACAAATAAGATTGTCACTGATGTAAAATCCCTTTCCTTTTTATTCTCCCTTGCCATTTGCATCAAGTTTTGGAAGAGGTTTCTTCACTGAAATATCCCCCCTGCAGCCCCCCAAAGTTCCTATGCTAGCTCAGGTTCTAGAAGGCTTTGGATGAATATTTCAGGGACAAGACAAAGGATTCCAAAAGAGGCTCTTACCCCCAGATGTAGTCCAAGACGGTTATTCCAGATGGTTTCCAGGGCAAAGACAAAGAATACGGAAGGACAGAGCCTTATCTACTCTGCTGCTAAGGAGGGATAGTTGGAACTCAGCCAATAGGGTCAGAAAGGGAGGAAGGGTTAAACTACATGGTTACAGGCTCCAGGGGTCTCTGGGGTGGGACACACCATTTCCCAGAGAAATAGAACCCTTTACCTTAGCTTTCTTGCCTGCTGCAATTTGATAACAATACTTTCTTCCTTTTGCAAAGCCTAGGGAGATTAGTGAATGCAAAACTCTAATGGATAGGATAAAGCATTGCTCAGCAAAGGATTGTTTCAAAGAAATCTCAGGGTACAGGGGTTTTCCACAGAAAGACAATTATAAATTGAATTATGTATCTTTCCTCTATAGTTTTTTTACCCAAACAGTCTTCAGTATTGGCCTGTACTTATGATAAAATAGTAGGTTTTGATACGTATTGTAATTTAAAATGTTTTATACTGACATACATTTATGTAGATATACTGGCCAATTCCTATGAGCTTTAGTTTCTACTCCAGCCATTGATAGCTCTGTAAAGGGAAAGACAGTAACAATACTACCAAATATAGAGTAAATGCCTCTTTAGAAATACTTTGGAATTCAGTCTGCTTCCACCTATTCTATGTCCTCTTATCTGAAATTGCCCACTGTTTTTTTAAAAGTAAAGTAGATATATAAGCTTATTATAAAGCATGTCCTAGGAGATGTTGTTATTCTATTTCATAAAAGCTAAGTTATTTAGGAAAGAAAGGTGATTAAGAACAAATATGTAATTTTGGAATGGAGCCAGTTGCAAATCTTTTAAGAGAAAAAAAAAAAAAGTTAAGAATTAAACATGTTAAATGTGACAACAGTAACAAAGACTTTCCACTTAAGAAAAATGTTACTATTTTGTGTAAAATAGTAACATTAGACTTGGAATTTTAAAAAATCCTTCAAAGGGCTTTTTAAAAATGAAATCCATAATGTTTTCTAAATAGAGAGCTAAACGAATTTAAGACAATGATTAAGAAAATATTTTCTTTCACCACTAAGACCAGCAGAGGAAACAGAAAAATATTTAAATGGTCAAAGCTAGTGCCCTGAAGTCATTTCAGCAGGAAAATTTAATTGTGAGTCCACTGGTATGAAAAATATTAAAAGAGGGAAAGAGGAAGATTACTCAAATTTAGACTTTAACTTTACTGAGTTCTTCAGATTGATCTGTAAATCTTCTGCCAGGTCATTTGCCAAACCCTGCTGCAGGTTTGCTGAACAGAATTCTGTTTTCCTAAGGCTGTCAATAAAGGGAGGTGTTCAACAAGGTCATACCCACTGCCAGGGGTCCAGGTGCTGCCACAATGGAGCCTCTGAATCCATATATGTGAGTCTCCACCTTTGCAGCAGAGGACTCAAAAATATATTTGTTTCTTTATTTCTAATTCTAACTTGCAGACGAAGTGACTATACAGGATGAATGCTGTGGGTTTAGGTGGTAGGATCTGTTCTCTAAATTCACACACTGTCTATTTGAGGGAACAGGTTACTGCACAGAACTGAGTGATGGCAGCTGTCCTCGTGCCTGGTTTCAACCTAGATCAACTGCAAAGAAAGATGCAGTCTGAGTTCATATTAAATAAATCCATATTTATATAAATCATATTTATATAAATCCATATAGTAAATCCATATTTAAGAACCCTTCAGCCTCTTCAGTTGTCTGACTGGCTACATACACAAAACAACATCACACTCAACAGCTGCACACCTTCTTCATCCACCATCTAGGCCAGGATGTTGTTCAACCTTACACTGTAATTTTCTGTGACTAAAGACATGCCCAAAAACAGTCATTATGGCTCAGCTAAAGTGTGAAAAGGGTTTATGCAGCAGTGAGTTGATTGCCCATCTGAACTCCAATTCAAGACATGATGCATTTGAAGCACCTGCTGCAGTCATCAAACAGCACCTCTTGAGAAAGTCTCTTTTGTACTACTTGCCCAAAATTGTCTCTCAGTAAATGTCTCTACTGTTCCAGACATTCCAGCCTAAAGGATACCCTTAGAAAAAATCCCAAATAATTTTGCTGCATTTTTATACTAAAGAGTTCTTTAAAAGGTGATCTCAGAAACATGATCCATCTATGTATGAATATATTGAAGAGTTAGCTTCAACTTGCTTAGTGAAGTGTGCCATAAGCTTTTATCCACATGCTCTAACATGGCCTCACACTTATACAAGGTCATGCATATATTGTAGTTTTATGTATCTATAATAGCTCCTGAGCTTACTTTACAATTCATGTCACTTAACTGAATGACTTAACTGATCATCAGAGGTAGTGAGAAGGGTTGAAAACTTTAGGTCTACTTCCTTTGCTCCTTTTAGGTAAAAAAAAAACAGGTAGTTGGTTATTTTGGATTTTACTGGACCCATAATTCAGGCTTTCATTCTGCTCCTAACATTGAACAGTTTGTAGTAGCAGTGAACTTAAAATTTCTGTGTTCCTTCCTGGTGCACTCCTTCTAATTTAAACTGTTCCTCAACAGTGTTGTGAAGAAAGCAACACATCATCCCATTTTATGGAAAACAGGCTCTCATGAAGAAAGATCTTCATTTTTACAAAATTAAGTTCACAAACAAGTCACAAATTACCCAAACACAAATTTCCAGCGATACCAAGCAGGTTTTGTGAGTCTGCAATGGCTTTTAATTGTAAGTACTGGGAAGGAGAACAAATAACATTTTCTTACTCCTGTGGCTGCACAGGGGAGAACAGAAAAGTGAGCTTTGCAAAACAGTCCCACACATTGTCCTCAGTCCCTCTAAAACAAGTCCCTTCTTACTAGAAATTACATTAATATTGTGCAGCCTGGCTGAAAGACTGAAGGAAGAACATTTCTGAATTTGTGTGCCTGGTGGTTCATTAATTCTGCTGCTTTAGGACATGGACAGACATGGACAACCTGGTCCAGACCCAGGGCATTTCTCATATATTTTCTGAATGTGTTTTAAAGGGTGATAATTGATCACTGAGGAGGCACGGACCAAGTCATTGCAATCCCCTTGTAAATAAAACAGGTTGCTACAAGTTTCTTCACTGAAAGCCTGAAGTATTATAGATTTTGGGGGAAAAATAGCCACAGGTAATAAAAAAACAACAAAATAATTAATGGTAATGAATTATAACAAGCACTCATATCTGCATTACATTGCCTGAGAATAATAGTTCCTATCAAACTGCAACCTTTCATGGCAAATAACTATAGTAATAACAGCATAGTAGTGGTTCAGTGGTTGAGCATTCAGTACAGCAAACTGTTTTCTGCTGGAGTATGTGATGCAAATGCAGTAGATTTATGGTGTCATAACTCACATCAGACACTGGTTAGTGCTTGGTTGGAAGTTGAAGGATATATTTCACAATCACAGCATTGTTTTTATGCTTGTGTAGCCGTGCTAAAAGTAATGAAGCCAGAAAAGCATTATTAGATGGGAGTTCCACAATAATGAGTCAACTTTGATGGGATGTCTTTAGAGGAATTTTTATTAAATTATTTTGGAACCAAACATACAGATACTATAAAAGGCCCAGTTCTGGTTACAATGTAACAAGATTTACAGCAGTTATTTCAACAATTATGGTTCCCTTTCTATTGCATATATTTCAGTTGCATTTACTTCTCAAGGGTATTTGATTTTTTATAATCTTGTCTTTTTCTCCACCTCAACACTGCATACTTGCAGTCTATCAAATTTGCTTCTAACATTTGTTAGAGAATAATGTTTCCAACATTAATACCAGAAATATGCCACAGACATAAAACTCAGGATAATCCTCTTGCTGCATTGATTTTCATTATGCAAAAGTAACAATTATGATATAATAATAGCTATATTTCTTCTAGGAATTGATGCAATTACCATTTAAATCAATGGAAACAACTAGAACTGTGGCCAAAGCTCATCAAAACCATATTCCTCTAGCCATAAATGGGTGATTTAGATTGCTGACAGGTACCCTATCAAAGGTATTAGCAAAAGTGGTTTTAATATGATGTTGTAGAAGAGTAACTTAGCCAAGGGTCAGTGAAAAGGTTACTGTATGGCACAATGATTTGGACAATGTTTCAAAACCAGCAAGGCACAAATCATAATTACCATACTAAAAGGTTTTGTATAATATCAGTCACTTCCCAAACATCTGCCATTGGTAAACAGACTCTGTTTCAGGAGTAACCTTGAGAGGCGTCCCAGCTCAAGGGGAGAACACCACCAGGCAGCCAGGCTGCTCTGCTGGGAGAGCTCAAAGAAGGCTCACCTAGGCTGTGGAATCTGTGGAATTGAATGGCTGGATTGTAGTCAAATTACATGCAATGGGAAAGATATGCACGAGACTCTTTATACCCACAACTTTCTTGGCTCCTTGATAATTGATAAATTCCTTTGAAATCTACTGCTGTTCATGGGTTAATGGCATGATGGGTGCTCCAACATCACTCACACCAATGCTCCCTGTACCCCTTTTGCCTTTGTAGGTCTTCAGAGAACAGGTTGCAACTAGAGGAGCTCTTAGCTCTCTGGGCTATGGCTCAGGCCTTTAGCTCCTTCAGAGTCTGAACCAAATAACCAGTAGTTTGGTTAAGGAGTTGATTGTATGCATCACACTCCTTCTGTAAGTTCCTAAAGGGAAATTAATTTAATAGCCAGTCTGTATGAAACTTCAAAACTTTATTTATTTGTTTTGTATGGAATTTGACAATGAAAATACTTAGCAGAAAGTAAAATAAAATCTACAGGAAAAGAACTAAAATTTGTCTGATGAATTTCATCTTGCTTAAACCCAGTTCTGCATATTTCAAATAGCATGATTAATCAAGTAGGTGACTGTGTGATGGTGTTGATAGTACTTAATTTATCATTTTAATTAAACTAGAATTTTTATTATCCATTTAGGTGCATGTTTTTTCAGTCCATAGCATCAGGGCAGACAGACTGACTCTTCTATTATCAGCCAAATTAGGCTGATTAGGCTTGTGGAAAAGATTAGTAGCTATCCTGACAACTTGCAGCTTTCTGAGTGCACTTGTAGAGGATACAACTTAGAAAATAAAGGACAAAACTTCTAATTAATGGCAAAAGCTGAAGCAGTGTTGTGCCAGAAATCTTATTCAGCTTACCTTAAAAATCACTAAGATCATGCAATTTTTTTCTTTTCTATTGCATTCATTCATTGAAATTTTGCATTCAGTGTCAGGGGAACATGGTGTTCTTAGTTCCAAAGACAAATGAATAGGTAAAAGATTGTGTTCACTTGATAAATATCAGCACTAGATGTTTGTACTCAAGCAACCTAAGAAAGTCATTAGGGGCACCATACCTGACAGATACTAATTCCTTGTACCTTCCAAAGCTGCTGTAAATCTAATAACCTGTGACTGAAAAAATGGAAAAAGTAATAAAAGCATGCCATGAAATCAAAAATTGTAAGAAACTTCCTGACATGCCCTTTGTTATATTTAATATATGCAGTAGCACAGTAGACGTGTTTGCTGTTCACCCACTGTTGCATGACTCACTGGAAGGACCTTGCCACCTGCCCCTCCTCCCCGTTTTTCCTGGCAGTCAATTTATCACAGGAAGATTTCCTAAGTGGTGTTCAGTATTTTAGCCAGGTTACTGGTTTATGACTGACTACATGATGTTTTTTCTAATTATTGTTTAAATCCTATCGTGTACATGTCACGTGGGAACCTGCAGAAAATGCAGGCAATTTTATCATGCATTTTGTGTCTCTTTCTACTAGACTTTTCTGCCTGTAATTGCGTAATTGTAAAACAAATAAGCAAAGTCATTTTATTGAATTCAGATCTATTCCTCTGAATCTGCTCTATATTATTTAATTCCCAGTTTAAAAATCCTCAAAATTTAAAATCATAAAACTTTTAAAACATTGTCATTTAAATAATATAAATAATTTACAGACATTAGAACTTACAGATTTGATGAAAAAGTGCTTGAAAATAATGAGGGTTTTCTTCTGTTTATCTCATTTTTAGGCAAAGTATGTGGGACCAGGAATTTTGGGTCCTGTTCTCAGCTTTGACACAGAGCCCACGTGGTAGGCAATGTGTCTCAGAAGATTGAATGTGCAGGTAGAATTAGCATCTCTTTCTGAGATCAGACTAACAGGTGCCTTTCTTTGACATCTAAGAAAGGAGCATTCCCAATTAATTAAACTTACAAAAAAATATATACTTTCCATTAAAGAAAAATGTCTGTGGAACAACAGACAATATATTCCTCAGGGAATCTATTTTACTTTTTTTGTTGCACCCTGACATCTCTCTTGACCTGCCTGGAGTCTCTGTCATCATTTAGTAAGGTAGTCATTGTGCTTGATAATTTTGAGACAGCAAATATTTAATTTCAATGGCTCGGGTTCTATGAAAAATAACTGCTTTGCCTCCAATTAAAAAACAAACAAACAAACAAACAAACAAAACAAACCAACAAAAAAAACACCACCACACACCAATCAGTGAATTTAATCAGAGGTAAACAATGCTCTCAGATCAGGCCATAAATTCTCTTAGACATGTAAACAAAATACTTGCCTAAATGAGATTAACTCTTCTCTGATATAACATAGTTGACCTTAATATTCAGTATTAGTAGCCCCTTTAGTTTTATTTAGTCTAAGTAGTTCAGAATTAGCTCCACACATTTTGCTGGCCCAAAATTTCTGAACAGAGTCGATCTCTGAGTGAAGATTAGAAACAAGGACAGTCAAACACCTGCCATTTAGAAGCAAACCTGGATCCTTCTTCAGGTGAGGACAATGACCACTTCTAAAAAATATCACAAGCTTTTTGCTGTACCTTATGGCTGAAAAAGAAACATCAGAAATTAACCGAAGTAACTCAACACTGTAAATAAGACTGATTTTAGTTTCCACCCATGAATATTTTTGCCAATGTAATTTTAACTAATTCTGGTGGAGCAGCCCTTCTTCCCTGTACTTTGGCTGGCCACTAAAATTTGGGTGGCTTTTCGAAGGTGCTGCACTTGGTTTTGTTCACCCATCACTTACAACCAACAGTCCCCATCTGTGTAGAGGGGGAATAAGCACTGGCACAGTAACCTAGTATAGATACAAAGCAGCAGTATGAGGTATGCTGGGAAAGTGGATGGGAAGGGGGACACTGGTGTTTTGTAGGCATTCACTGGGACACAAAAATCTTCTGGAAAACCTCAGGCCAGCCATTGGGTCTGTGCTATGGATTTGAGTCTCTCAGCTTAAGCATCAAATTCTAAGATTTAACTGAAACTGAGCAGTTGTCACGCATCACACATTTTTCCTTGTGTGCCAGTCTTTGAAAATAAATAGCTTTAGTTCCCCTAAAAACACTCATTTTACAGGCTTTATCAGTAACCTTGAGCATCAAAAATGCTGAATGGAAAATCCTCAAAGGAAAACGTTATTCTGTTGAAATTCTTCACTTCACAAGTAAAGAGGTTCAAACACTGAAAAGCCAAAAGATTGTTATTTTCCATACTAAAAGGCAGAAATTGTAAATGTTTTTATTTTTTTCAATACAAATTGCAGAGCCACTACAGGTAGTGACCCAGTTATTCCAAAAGGTCTCAATTTATTTAGAAAATATAAATGTGTTACTAAGAAGATTTTCTGCATGATTAATATCAAAACATGAAAGGCAGATTGAATTTATTTGTACATAGGCATTTACACATCTCAGAAAAGGGAAGTTATTTAGAAGGTGATAGAACTGTAATTGCCATTTCAACGAAAAAAAAGCAATTGGTGAGAATAAAACAAGCTCAGCCTGCCAAAATGAAGATTTGGAAGTTAATCAAATACCAACTTAGCCAGCATGTCATGCTGCTATGTGTGTCTGAAGTTTCCAAATTGTTGTTACTATTGATTTCTAAAATTACACTACAGTTCTGTGTTCTTTCAAAATGAGCAGTGTTTTCCAGACTAAGTAAATAAAGAATGAAAAGGCTAAATTCTTCTCTGCTTTCTCTTTGCAGGGTCATAATAACCCTTTCTTCAGCTAATATGAGATTCTGCTCCATTTGCAGACCACAATTTGACCCCAAGTTCAACATTTTAGTTTGTAACTTTTATTTTAAAATTAATGTCTCTTGAAATCCTCATAAAACCAAAATATTATGCACTACTGTGCACTGTGCATTCAAATAAGTATTAGGCTGGAAAATAGAAATAAAAAGCTGTTTTAAATAAGGTCATCTTTTTTTGCCATTTGCACCTGGGTCACATTCCCACAGCAAGACTTTCGTGGATAACAGTTTTAAGCAGATAACTCTACATCCTGTATATTCAATTGACTGCCTCAATTCATTATACTGTTACCATTTAAATGTTCATTTTGCATTGTTTGTCTCGTTCCACTCCTGCTTCCTATGGTTTACCCTGGGCTTTCCCAGTATCTCTGTCTCATGCTATATGCTTCCAACATATTCTTCCAGCACTGTCTCCCTTCCCATTTCTTTTCTATTTTTTATGTCTCTCCACCAGGATGTTCAGTTGAGTAAAACTCCTGTCTCCAAGTACCTGAAAAACCTCAGACTGATTAGATGGAACCCTCCTCATCTCAATACATCATTGCCTACAATTATTTTCCCTGGAATGGGCACCCTTTGGTTTTTGATACCTATTTAAACTCTAATTTGGAATAGTGAGAAAGTTTATTAGGTGCTTTCTGTATAATTACTTTAAGGCAATTCTTTTAAGTTCCTACTTTCATTTATTTTAAAAACACACTTCTTAAAATGTAGACATATTAAATGGCCTCAGGGTACAAGTTTCAGTAGTTCCTTTATGCATTAAACTGTGTATTCAAATCTGCACCTTTGGCATTAGTGGGACAGGAACTTTTGCCTTGAGCATTAATACTAATTGGGCCACCACCTCACGCTAGAGAATTCCTACTCCTCACATTAAGCAGAGACTAAATCAGTAGGAATTTTAGCCTACATTTTTTTACACCACCCTGTAACTTAAAGCCATATCCTCTGTATTACTGAGGATGGGGAGCACTTACTGTGAATCATGATAGGACTCGGCTGGACTTGCTTCTCATGGAGCAGGCACCATCCCAAGAAGCAGAAAACACCCAGGGATCTCCAATGAGAGCCATACCCTTGAGAATTTGCTATGAATATCCACTCATATGAAGGGATAAATGAAGGTAGAACATTTCTTTTTCTCTGGTTTTTTTTTTTTGCACTGGATCCTAAGAAGGTCTTGATCATCTCTCAAGGCACATTGGTATGGGCTTAAGGAACTCTGTGAAAAGCATCAGAGAGACCTTACTGCATTTGGATTGCCTTTATCAGCCACGAGAAAACAGAAAAGGGAGTTTGGTGGGAACACAGTTTCACCATGGGGTAGCAATGTGGGTGCATTCTGGTGAAAACTTCAGGGCAGTGGGTTCTGCAGAAGCACTGCCTCCCCACCATCCTACCTCTTCCACACCTGCTTGGAGATCCTGGCCCACCCCACATTCTGCAGAAGGACCAGTGCCTCCAGCTACAGATCCCTCCCACTGTCACCAGAAACTCTGCTACTAGTCCCTAAGTCTTCTCCTACTGCTGTAAGGGACCTTGCAGAGAAAGATTTTGCTGCAAAGGGAGTCTAGCAGGAGAAAAACACAACCTAAATTAAAGTGGATAGATCTGCTTCTTTTCTTCAGGGCCCAACTCAAGCTCTCAAATGACCATGGTGATTCTATTCCCAAAGTCATTCCTTCAGTCTCACACAGCTCAACTGCAGTGTGTCCCTGCTAGCACTCTCCAAATATTGGATCCTGTCTCCCCCACTACACCCAAAAGCATTTATCACAGTTCTGCCTGGACTTGAGAAAGAGAAGATATGTTGGTCCAGGGGAAAATTCAGTATCTGATAGGGCTACCTTATTCTCCCTGCTGATTTTTATTGGACAAACAAGTGAAACAGAGCATTTTAATACAAAGATAGAAGTTTGTTTCACTGATGACTAAAACAATCGTTCTCACATGTACTCACATAAGTACTAACACTTCAAAGCAATTAAGCTGCTCACTGAACAGAAAAATGATTCTGTAATGTTTTTAGCAATTAAAGTATGATTGACAGAGTGATGCCAAAATATAATGATTAGGTTTTGTCATTTGAAGAAAGGTTTAAAGAAGGTGCAACTGGTTCTTTTAACGATCCTTTATTAATATTTATCTAACTGTACAATTCCTCTGTTTGTTAAATGCAGTGAATATTTTATCACTAGTTCATTATAAAAAAATTTACATTAGTGCCATCATTTTGTTTTTCATGTTTTACAAGGGTTGCAGCTGACAGCAGCAAAAGTGTGACACACATTCACATTCTCCTGCTCACACCTCCTGAACTGAGCATCTACGTTTCATATGGGGGCATTGAACTAAACCACCTATATGACTGTTACTGAATTAGAGATTTGATGCTTTAAATCAAGGGACAAAGTGCAAGGTGTACCTCAAATGAACACAGCTGTGAAGTAAATGTGATAGCTAATACAAATTAAATGTTCCTTGGTAAGCCCTGCTCGTTCCTTGTGGTTTTCCACTGATGATGAAGAATGCTGTGTGAAAGCCAACAAAGTGCATGTCCCCATGGTACTTCACAAATATAAATTACAGTTTTTTGCACTCAGTGTGCAAACTCAGCCTGCTTAAGATTTGCTATGTCTAACTCTAAAATGAGTTAGACATAGCAAATCTTGAGTTAGACATAGCAAATAAGCAGAATGACAATTTGCATTACTGCTTTCTGTATTGCAGTATTTTTTTTCTCATTTTGCGTATATATCTAGCTCAATAATGGCTAACTAAGTTTTGGCTATTTTGTTGTGGGTTTTTTACTTTTTTTAAAATGCCTGCTCTGCAGACAGATTCCCTTTTTCCTCTCTTTGGCTGTCCAGAAAGTGCATTTCATAATCAAAATAAATTATTAGAGATTAAATAGAGTATGCTATCCTTGAGGATATAAGAGCAGCATCTGTAGACCTGGATTCAGAATTCTCAGTTGTGGGGATAACAGTACTAGGAGTGAAAATCAGATGTAATGAAAGCAGTTGTTGTACAACTGCAGTTTGAGGCAGCACAAGCATGAGGGCCAGTGTTGGGAGTGAAAGGACAGTACCTGCTGCATTTAAATGGGGCTTGCTGTTGTTTTGCAGAAAGTGATGCATGGCAGTCACATAACCTACTGTCAAAGCATAGTCAGACACCAGCAGAAACCTAGAAAAGTGTCAAGCATCAAGTCTCCAACTCAAGAGGAGCCTGCAAGAGATGTAAATGTGCAATTTTACCAAGCAGTGGTCCACCATATCTTCAGATGCCTCCATTAGTTATTAAACTGAGAATTTCAGTCCTGAGAATGAGTTTGTCTGGCAAGGAAAAAGAGACAGGAGAGTAAGAGGAAGGATACTTGAGTCTTTGGACTTCAAGTTCACGTGTATATGTGAAACATCATCTATCCATCCTCATTTTAGCTGTATCTTCTGAGAGTTTCTAAGATTAATGTTATCATAAAAGCCTTTCAGAGCAAAGGGTTTTTTAAAAACAGATGCATTTTGTCAGATGAATGTCTTTCATATAGTTTGGATGCTGTTATTTCCTATAATTATTGTGGGATAAACCATATGGTGAAGTCTGTAACAACTATATTCTGTGGGACTTTTTTTTAAACATTTTCTTAACATACTACGAGGTAAGATGTTAATCACGTACAGCTTTAGTGTCATTTAGTCATAGCAGGTTCCTAATATTCCTTCCCAAAAACATAAGCTGAATTTACACTCTCAAATAGTAACATTTATTCCTGTTCATTTAGGTCTGGAAGATAAGCATTATAAAGTCCAGAATGCTCTTCCCATGAACCCTATGTGAAGGAAACTAGGTATTTATTGGGATGAAGGAACATATCTCTGTTCTTTTCCTTTTTTTTAGAACTGTAAGGAAATACAAATAATTCAGAGCAGGAAAGAGGCTGAGCTCTGCTTTGATCCAGCTAGCAGAGAACAAAACCCATCTCCTGCAGACAAATAAAACCCATCTGAACAAGTTTAGAAAAGTCAGTAGCTCTCCTACCACAAAAGGGTCATCATCATCATCACAGCTTCAATGTCCTTAGGGAGGCCTGGGAAACAGGGATGGCAAATCCCATTCTAGAAGGATGGTACCTGCAAGTCTCTACCATATATTGGACTTGTCTTCTCATAAAAGGCTTTTAGGAACAATACAGGGTGCAAGATATTTATACTCTCTAATGCCTCATGACTACAAAGCACAGAGCTAGGAGGAACTGGTCCCCCGGCAGATGATCTGATGGCCAGGCTCTCCCACAAGAAAATGTTCTTTACATTGCACAGCATTCTGAATGATCTACAGATGTAAAGGCAGAAATTAGCTAGGCTTTGAGGGGAGGTAAGTTATAAAATAATTAAACTTCCCGAAAGCAAGATGGAAAACTCTACATTTTTACTGACTTGTATCTGATTTACGCCATCATCTGTAATTATTACAGTGTAGGGTCCATAAAGTAGAACTGCACTTTCAATTAGAGAGGTTTTTTAATATTTAATGTTGGCTTTCCAAGGCTATATACAGCGTAATAGTCTATAGTTAAAATTAATTTAATCTAGTAGAATTTGAATTTGGCAAAAATACCAGAAGGATTATATTACAATTACAATAACAGTAGCAATAGCATTTTTGGAAGACTGAAATACAGTGTTATGCCTAAGAGTGCTTCCAATACCTCAAGCTCAAAAAGCCATCCAGATAGTGGAAAAAGCAACAGAAATAATTTCAGATAGAAAATGAACCAATAAATATTCCATGGACTCTCTCCATCTTTTTTTCAGAGATTATGATGGCAATTAGGACAGTATATAGAGTTTCTTTGATTTGTCTACGGATGCCAAGTCTATATGCTCAGCTGAGTTATTCAATTCTTAAAATGCATTATGTTCAAATCACACTATCTAAAGTGGTTTTCTGTTAGAACTACATCAAATGAAAGCCTTATTGCTGACTTAAATGTAATTCAGTTCATCCTTGTTGTGTCAGGAGATGTTTTTATATATAAGGGGAAAGAAATGAAAAAATTTTTAAAAACCCACTAGTCATCATGAGAGTTTTTTAATATCATCAGCACTGCCATAAAGGCAGATGATAAACTGCATACTGTTCAGAAGAAAGAAATAGAATGAAATTAGCATTGAATTACTCTAGATTAATCATAGCCCTGTATTCCTGTCATTCCAGGGAAAATAAAAGTTTGGCTCTTTCAGATTTTATTGTTTCCTCTCAGATTTTACCGTTTATTGTAGAGAGAGGAAAGTAAGAAGTCCATGTACTGAAGGAAGAACACAAATATTTTGGGCTGGTGAGGTTGCTACATTTTTATCACTGTCTCTACCCAACAGCAAAGCTGCATTGATGACTTGGATCCAGATGGTTAGCAATGTTAATGTTTCACAATAGTAACCTAATGAAGCTCTTTAGGGCTGGTGACAGGTAAATGCTTGAAAGGTTTATAGCAAGGGAAAAAAGCTTCAATAAATAACTTGAAAATCTGCCTCTTATTGCTTTCATAATTATTGCTTTTTATAATGGCATAATGGAACAGCAAAGCATGGTTGAAAAAGAGGTGAGAGAAGAGGAACTCTCTTTGGAGCTAATGGGATGTACAGAGGGATTTTTTTTTTTACTTCTTCAAAGATGAATAGCTAGTTAAAAACCATTAAGCCTCTCTCAGACTTAAGGGGAGAATTTAAAAGTCTTTTTTATTATAGCTAGTCTCTGTAGGGATCAGACCTAAAGCAGGAGAGATGAAAATTCTTCTCTGTGCAAGTAGAGAATAGTAGTTTCAGGATGATTTACCTGAAAGACGAAAGTTCTCGGATTTCTCACATGAGCTTCTCTCCCTAATCCTGGTTACCTGTGAAGACCACAGCCAGAGACCTGATGCTCTCTTTGCAATGAGGGGAAAATCTGATGCCTGACTTCTTCAAAGGTCAGGAGCCCAGTGTTGGAGTGACTTGGATGTTTCTGGTAAACCAGGTTTTCAGTAAATGGAAATTATACCAATTTTTTTTCTTCTTTTTTCTTTTCATTGAAGGAGGTGGAAATTTTCTGAAAAGAACATCTGGAAAATTTTCAGCCTTTGATCAGAAGTGCACCAGGTTTTGTCAGATGTTTCTTTTCCAGTTATAAAAGAAGATAGACTCCACCTCCCCAAAAAAAAGAAGTGCAGAAAAGATTGGCTAAAAAACATTTTTCTTGTCAAAAATCTAAAAAAAAAAAAAAAAGGGGTTGAAAATTTCACTTTTAAAAAAGAAGCCATCTACTTCTGTTCAGATTTTCTGCTGTTGTTTTCCCAAACAGATGTGACTGGGAAAGTGTTGCCAGTTTCTCTGTGGGTAGGTGGAGCTGGTATGCCTTATGCTGCCCTGCAGCATCACTCAATGCCTACTTGAAGCTGGCAGCATTGATGGGTCACATAGCAGGACTCAGATATTTAGATGCAACCTGTCCCCAGCCTCTGCTGGAAGAATGAACCTCAAAAGTGTTGCTAACACTGGATTTTTTGCATCTTCACCGTGTGGCTGATAAAGCACCAAAAGAAATCAAAAGATATACAGTTATATCCTATGGCAGGTATACAAAAACAATAAAAAACCAGGCAACAGTAAAAAGGAAGCAACTGAGGAAAAATCCATCAATCTGGTAACTATAGGCACTACTGAAAGCACACAGCCAATGGAAACGGAGTAAGGTGTATAAATAGTGTGCTGGGACTGAAGCAAAGAATTCCACATGCAATTTATTTAGATTGAATGCTATTATGCAAATAAAGCATTTCATTGCAAAGCAGCCAAGACATGTTATTCTATTTTGTGCCACTAAAATAGAAATTATTCAGCAGTTGTTTGCATAGCATTATTGAGGGGAGGTATACTTCAGCTTCAACAGCTCTTGCTTGATTTTCTCTTATAAATTTGGGCTGTACAGTCAATTCAAGACTGCTGCACAGTCCTGATGTCCACTGCTTCAGGAACACTATTCTTATAACCTTTGATGGTATAAGAGGGGAAAGCATTACAGACATTAATATTTGGTTGATTTGTCAAGTCATAATCCTCTTGGGTCTTTTCCCCAGCTATCTTGGTCTCTTTTTTTAGGTTCTACTGGAAGAAATTCTATGCTTTCGTACTAAAGCCAAAATTTCATTTCTCAGTTTCTACAGATCAAGTGATGAGATGTCATGTTTGAACCCCCTGAAGGCTGAGAAGAGAAACTCTGACTTCCCCACAGAAAATTGTGAACTGCAGTTTCTTACTGGCTGACAACACCTTTGATTCAATTTGTATGAAACTCAATTTACTTATTAAAATGGACATTATTGTTCAAATATTAGAAACTCCATTTCTTATATGTTCTAAGCTGTACAATTGTCAGATTTTTATGGTTTAGATTGTAAATGTGGTTTTTCTCTGGCTAATTATTGGTATTATTTTTTTAATTTTGATGTTTTAAAGGCCAATGTACTGTATCATAATAATATGAAGGACGTATTTAACAGGTGTGGAAAACACTGTATACAAATGTATATTTCTAAAAGCTATTTTTATGATTAGCACATTTTACTGTTTTACCATATTTAGAGTCAGGTGATACTGCACTTCTTTGTTTACCGCTTAATTCAAACAAGACCATTTTGATCAGTGCCACAATTAAATACATTATATGGTATTTCCCATTATTTTATTCAATTTATTTGTCATTGGAAATAATTACATTTGGTATTAGAATAAATAGTGAAATTCTAAAAAGTGAAAATGTCAAAATAAGAGAACAATCCTTGATAAACTTGATAAATTGCATCCTCCTGTAAATCCCTTTCTTCAGATAAGCCCTCTCTGTGATGTCATCCATCAGACAGTTGTTACAGCTGCTCTTGCAGATCTCTAAAGGCAGTTTGTTGCCACCATATGGAAAGTCAGTCAGCCTCCTGTCTAGCCAGGAAAATTACTTATAGCCTGCCAATATCTGACAGCCTGCGTTAGCCTACTTACTACTCTTTGGGTTATTTTCTGGCAGTAATCTTTCCACTTACAGATGCCTAAGGCCCTCCTAAAAGCCTGAAGTTGGAATAATTAATTATTACAGATGTTGTAGGGGGATTCTCAGTATAGAATTTCTTAATAAATCACGTTTCCTTTTAAACAGAATGGATGCATTATTTCTTGTTTTACTGAGACATTAAAGGTATCAAAGCATAAGGATTTCTTCCCCTAGGAAAGTATCAACTTGTTCACCATCCCAAAGTCAGACCTCTTTAGCATTGCAGATGACATGAAACAGGGAATATGTATTCATTCATCTACATCTTTATGCTAGTGGTACTCATACAGAAAGAGACATGTCTTTAAAGTGATTGCAGGGTAAATAAATTATTTATTAGCTACAGGCTCCCAAGAGGGAGAGGCATTAATTTAGGAAGTATCTTACACAGTCAAATGGAGCACAGACCCAGCTGTGTGCCAGCACTGAGCCCTGACCACTGAGCTCCATGACCGGGGCACTCGCTATTTCGGATCATCCAGCACTACAAACATGAACTCTTGCCCTGCCCTTTCAAATGTTCTCCATAGGCTGAAAACAAGAGAAAACAAAATGTACCAGGGGGACTTTTTAAAAGATCTAAGTTTAAATTTCTGTTTTAAAAAGCAGTTTCTGAGATGACAGGTTCAGCCCTCAAGTAGAGTGGGTGTAAGTGGCTAGATGCTCAAGGTCTCTGGTCAGGTTTCTAGCACGGGGACCATCATGAAAGAAGAACTGATTTTCTTCAAAAATTTGGAAGGAAAACATACATTTGAATTCAATTATCTATTACTGAGTGAGAATTTTTTCAGTAGGCAGCTATGTGTTGTTGTACTCTCAGTTACATTTATGTACCTTATATTTAGCTTGTCTATTGTGTCTGGAGTTACATGGTTTACATAAGTGCTGAGTAGTACCTAGTTCCTTAAATAAGGAAAGATTAGTATAGAGTTACACCTGAGCATAAAGAGTTGCAGCTTCAGAATTTATCAGGCCTGACTCTCTGAGAAAAGTGCAGGAAAAAAATATTACTCCTGTCTAAGTGAAATGTTAGGTCAAGTCAGAGGGTGAAATACTTCTTCACTTTCTATCTCTTAATACAGGTTATGAACATTTTTAACTGTAAAAATGCAAAAAGAATTGCCATTTTGAGATTTCCATCTTTAGCTGACAGTTAAAAAAAAAGAACTCCAAACCTCAGCAGCTCAAGGGGCATTTGTCCCATTTAAACCACATAAACTCTTGGCTGACTTAAAAGATGCAGAATATCATCCAAGGAGATCAGTTCTTATATTGGTGTTAATAAACTAGATATGAGGAACATCTAAGTATATTGTCTCTTCACCACCTCCATTCCAAACGAGCTAACTCTCACAGAATGCACTCTGAGATTTTTACACATTCTTCACAATTATTACCCCTAGATTATAAACTCACAGATATGATTGCACATTCATAATGTTGACACCATTTCACACCACAGTTTAACTCCTCAATATGTTTTGAACACAAAAGTCACCTCTGATAACACCATGAGGCTCTATTTCATTTGCAAGCCAGAAGATTGTTACCCAGTGCAGTCTATTACTAGCAAGGTTTCTCAATGGCATGTTTGCTTAAAATCACTCCAGAGGATGCTGGTGGCTTCCACAGAGCTTAACTGTTCTCTGCTGTCCATGTATGCAGTATGCTCGGTGTTGTTTGCCATTACTTGTTACTTGTTTGACATAAGTTTTGTCAGTTGTGGGATTCTTCAACATGGCTCATCCCTTGTAATACAGAAGATTAGGAAACATAAAAGATCTTATCAATCAGTTTGGACAGTCAACAGTCATAAAATCCTTTACAGACAGTCCTGAATCAAACTAATTCATTTTCTACACGGATCTATATGCTCTGTGTATTTCAGATATTTGTTTCAAACATGGGCAGCTGCATGAATGGAATATATTTACTAAAAAGCTTTAAAGTTTGGATCAAGAAAAGATATTTTTACTTTTGTAAACTCTTGTATTACATATTGTTGCAGGTCCTATTAGTTTTCTCTGTCGATCCATTTTTAGTTCTGAAAAATCACTGTACTTTAACTATGTAGGTAACTATAATCTTGTTAACAGTCCTATTTTTAATTGGTGCCACTGCAATTTGGAATTGAAACATTCGGTTTGCCCATTAGAGCAGATCGATGGCTCATTACAGTTTTCTTTAAAATGTTGTAACATAATTTTTACATGTCTGTAAATAAATATTTTCTCTGATTTATGCACTAATTCAGTTTTGCAATTTCTTCTCTTAAAATGTGACTCTAAGACACTTTCCAGGAAAAATGTATTTCTCATGGAAAAATGGCATTTAAAGCTCTGTAATAAAATCATCCTTCACAACCTTTCAAAGGAGAACAAACAGAAGCAAGCATTCTTAATATTAAGTACTAAACTTTAGTAAAATTGATAAAAATGTTAAACCTGCTGTAATTTTAATAGTTTGAGAAATTTAAACACCAGTACTTCATTAAAAAATGACTGAAAAGAAATGCGACCAATTTCCTGAAAACAGAGAATTCTTCAGTGGAGTGAGAAGGAGAAAGAGGGAGGCACAGTGAGTATATTTAACTGAATTTAAGGAATGCATTTCTTAATCTTGGAAACTTACAAGTTTCATGTATCACAAAAGAAATATGAACATAATTTATGAAAAACCATGCCAAAATAGTTATAATTTTCTGCTCAGTGTCCAAATTAATTTTTCATTCACAGTTCCCTATTCGATTCACAAGGTGTTGTTATGCAGACAAGCTAACGAAAATTGGTCCACAAAGTCTATGAGAATTATTTAAAATTATATTGGTATTGTTGGGAAGCAAGACTGTTTTGAAATATAAGGTAAAACCAGCACAACTTGACAAGTTAGTGATGTAGCTCTGAGCATGTCTCAGCAGTGAAATGTTCTGGCCATGAGAATGAAAGAGAAAGAGAAAATAAAGGCACTTGTGTACAGCAGTTACAGCCCTGTGTCTATAATCCATGCCCTTACAAGAATCAGCTCTGGAAAACTGGTATGAAAATCCTCTGAGAGACTGCTTAGAAAAAAAACCAGAGTGCTACAGGGAATACATCATTGTTGGGTTTGGGATGGTGGAATAATAACCCATTTGAGACAAAAAGTGCTTGGAGTTTTGTGGCTGCTATAATAAGTACTTTTTTTTCAGATTAAACCCTTAAAGAAAGATTACTTTTGCACATTTGTGCAAACAGAATTAATCTCCAAGTGTCCCACTTTATTTTAATAGAAAACTAGTTTGCAGAGCATCCATCCCATATAAATCCTACTAACCAAGCAAAAGTGTTTCTAAAGGTTATATTTAAATCTTTCTGATACTGTCCTGGCTACATGCCTTAGCAGCCCAGGGTAATGAAGAAAAAACTTTGCATAAGCACTCTACTGGTGTATTACTATGTGTGAATATATCCATGTTATGTAGCTATGCATATGTGCAAAAATATCCTTCCATTGCTTTGTGCTTTAAGTAATTAGAACTAGAGACAACTAAAGTTGTGTAAAATAAGAATCAAACTCTTCCCTGTTGACAGTCATTAAATGAGTACCTTCAGTGTCTGTTCCAACTGGATTCTTAAGCAGAAACTGTGGTCAGTGTTCATTCTATGAATAGTTACAACAGCATTTAACAAATTGTTTAAAGAAAGAAAAATTTATATTGCTGCTGCAGCAGGGCAGTGGAAAATGGTGGAGGGATAGAGGATATACAGCATGGCAGGGCTGCAGCTTGAATATACTGCTGAGATCTGAATGAGCATTGAAAGGATTTTATCTCAGAATGACTGAAGAAATTATTGAAAGGGAATGTTTTGCACTTGTAATCATTTCACATTTGAAGAAACCTCTCCTATAAGCTTATGTAATTTCACATGTCTGTCAGCATGCAATGATTTTGATGATTCTTTCAGGAGGCAAGCCTCATAATCTGCACGTGATTTTGGTCAAACGTAGTGAGAATTCATCACTAAGCAATAAGTAGTCAATCACTCTACCCCTTCTTCAGAATTTGGCCTTGGTGTTTAATCCACAAGGCAAGGGAGGGATTTCACATATGTCTGTATACTTGAGTGGTCACATTGTAAATCTATGCTTCCATTGATAGAAAAACTAGATTATAGAACCATAGAATGGTTTTGGTTGGAAGGGACCTTAATGATCACCCAGTTCCAAGCCCCCTGCTATGGGTAGACTTTTCATGAGACTATCCAAGATGACCTCAAACTCTTTCAGGGATGAGACATCCACAACTTCTCTGTGAAACCTGTCCCAGTGTCTCACCATCTTCACATTAAAGAACTCCTTCCTAATATCTGGATTTTTTTTTCCCCCACCAGACAGTGTTTTACATTCAAGTCTCCATCAGTAATCTACATTAAAAAGAGGACACATTTTTTATGTAATATGTGATATCAAGTGAATCAACATCGGGACATTTCTTAGTTCTATACAAGACAACTTTCAGTGATACAGGAGTTTTACCATGTTTGTGATGACATGTTGCATTACCTGTAATCAAAGTACCAGTGTATGAAATTGTGTTTCGCAAATCTATTCATTGAGCACTATTATTTAAGGCACCGGGCTTCAGAAAGTTTATTGGGTCCTGCCACAGAAACATAAATACATTTTTTGACACCAAGTTATAAAAAAATCAATTGTAGTGATTTCAAGGATGAATGACCTTTGAAATTTGGATACTTCTGCAATTACATGAGGATAATTTGTAAGTGAATTATAAGTTCTCAGTTATTTCTTTTGTAAGCTAACAAGATGGGGAAACAGTAATACAGGAGTGCTGCCAACTTACATGGGTCTCATTCTGGTCAGTTTGTTACACACTGGATTTGGGTGATTCAAGTCATGTCACAAGATAACATGATAGAAGCAATTAATAACAGCAACAAGAAAATCAAAAAAGCAAAAATCAGTGCCCATGGAATTACATATGGGCATTAATGGAGACAAATGGCATTGTTGAATTTTCTATCAGATGTAAAATTTACGTTCAAGAGAAAGTCTGTGAAACTCCATGCAAACAAAGAGAACACATCTGCTGCTCCTGCTTACTCAAAGGAATGAATAATCCAAGCAGATTTCAGATTTCCAGCAGCTTTCTCAGGTAGCACTTTTCAAACATATCTTTTTAGGGACAAGTTCAAACTCTTCTCCCAACACCTTAACACCCCCTTTTGTGGGTGGTTTGTCTCACACGTTAAACTACAAGTTTTTTCAGAGAGGACAACAGCAGTGAAGTGAAGGAATGAAGGAATGTGACTGAATGTGCACAGCTACAGACACACAACCCACAGACCTGCAGATGGAGGAGATCCCATCTCCATGTTCAGGGCTAACTCCTTGAGGGCTGAAGTTGCAAAAGGCTGAGGACTAAAGTTCTCAGAGAGTTTACAAGCTCCTCTCTAAATATGGTTTTTGAGAATTTTTTCATCTGCAAACCTCAAGTAGTCACAGAAGAAGAAGTTTCAATCATTTCTTAGCTACATAGAGGGGATGTAGGACATGAAGAGGTCATTTAGCTGTCTCGCAGACTTCTCCTGTTGGTAACAGCAAGAAGCTAAGAGGACTACATAGGGCCCTGGCCTAGTAAAATCATTACAAATTGAAAGACACTGGGGTTACAGTCTATCATATATTTGTGTTTCCTTATGGACAAAATTCTTAAACTAAATATTTCACATCAAGCTGGGCATAAATCTTCACTGCTGTGAATAATAGTAATGTGGCATAGTAATGGAGTTTAAATCATAAATCACACTTTTCTTTCCAGCAAATTCCCCAGTAGGTGTGGTTCTAAGTTGACCTTGTTAACCAGGTTTTGGAGCAAATAGTGTGCAAAAGCGAAATTATTTAATCTCTTCAACCTAAGATGGTGCCTTCAGCAAAGATAATCAGATTTCAGTGGTCTCCATAGCAATGCAGGTGAAAATTTAGAAAAACATTCAGCAGCAAATACAGAAATTCATAAAAATAAGAATGAGCCCCACTGAGGATTGGTTTTCAGGGATGCTGAGAAAGTTATGCTCATATTTGCAATTGAAAACTATAGAGTTTACTTACCACGGATCACTATAATTGAGCAAGAATCATGCTACTGTAGCACGTTGCCTCTCAGGAAAAATATTTCTACTTCCATATCCTTTGCAGATATTTTTGGTTTAAAAGAAAAAAAATACTGAACTATGAATTTTATTGTATTTTCTCTTATAGTTTAGGCAACACTGTATGCTTTAATGCATAAAAATCTCCAAATCACCTGGCTGAAAGACTACATACATTTACACAGAATGCCAGTGTATGAGGGAGACACATAAACTAGTAAAGATCTGAGCCAGTGAATCTAAAACTGAAGCCTATAGAGCCACAGAATCAACAAGGTTGGAAAGATCATCTGTCCAATGTCAACACAGCACCATCGTAATTACCCCCGTATTCCCAAGTGCCACATCCAAGTGCCTCTTGAACACTTTCAGAGATGAGGCCCCACCATCTCCCTGGGCAACTTATTGCAATGTCTGATCACTCCTCCACTGATTTTTTTTTTCTGATATCTAATGGGAGCCTCCCCTGGTGCACTTTAAGGCCATTTAATTTCCTCAATAGGGCAGAACAGTCCAACCCCTATCTCACTACAATCTCCTTTCAGGTGGCTGTAGAGAGCAATGAGCCACCCTGAGTCTCCTCCTCCTTAGACTAAACAACTCCAGTTCCCTCAATCAATCCTTATAGAACCTTTTATCAACTCTGTTGCCCTTCTCTGGGCATGCTCCAGCACCTCAATGTCCTTTTGGAAGTGACGTGCCCAGAACTGGACACAGCACTTGAGGTGTGATCTCACCAGTGCCAAATGTAGCAGGATAATCACTCCCCTAGTCCTGCTGGCCACTGTTGCTGACACAGGCCAGGATGCCCTTGGCCTTCTTGGCCACCCGGCCACCTGGTTCATGTCCAGCTGCTGTTACCAGCACTCCTAGGTCCCTTTCTACTGAGCAGCTTTCCAGCTACTCTTCCCCCTTCCTGTAACAGTGCAGGGAGCTGTTGTGGCCCAAGGGCAGGACCTGGCACTTTGTGTTACTGAACCTCATGCAGTTGTCCTCAGAACATTGATCCAGTCTCTAAAAATCTCTCTGTAAGAGCCTTCCTGCCCTCCAGCAGATCATCACTCCCACCAAGCTTAGTGTTGGCCTACACAAGCACATGTGCTGCCAGTTCAGGTTTTTCAGTCTATGCACAATTCTGAGTGGGGCCAAGACTTTCTCTGGACCTACTGGTGCAGATGGACCTCAGTTGCACAAGACACAGCTGGACAGGAGGATCTCCAGGGGTCCCTTTCTGCCTTAGAAACTCTGTGATGCTGTGATTCCATCATATCATAAGGTGACATACATAAAGTCCACAATAAAAAAATGCTGAAGGTGCATAAGGAACATGCCAGAATCAGCATGTAAAACTCATCTTATGTATATTCTCCATCACAAAGATCTCTTGTCTATATTCAAAACATTCTTATCATGATCACTTTTTGAAGCAGCAACCTTTTATCTCACTAGAGTCTTGCCGTTGCTGGAGTCATGCTCAGCTTGCTTTCTCTCATCCCATTCAGGATGAAAATTCATTCATAGCCATTGAGCACTTAGTTCACACAAAATGGAACAGTTTCAGCTGGAAAGCAGAAGAAAGGGCTAGCTCAGAAAATTCTGCAGCCCTGAACAGTCTGTAGCTGTAGACTCAAGGTCTCTGAGGCAGTGAG
This sequence comes from Cisticola juncidis, assembly GCA_013400215.1. Lineage (NCBI taxonomy): Eukaryota > Metazoa > Chordata > Aves > Passeriformes > Cisticolidae > Cisticola > Cisticola juncidis. Next base: position 517,860 of record VXBR01004648.1, read on the forward strand.
GGGAGCTGGTCCTGTCTATTCCATCTCTGAATTATCTGTGCTGTGTAATGAGCTGCTGGATAAAGAGCTACAAGAAGGGTGGGACTGGGTAAGCCCTGATCTCAGCTCTTCCCACAGAACAGAAATTCCTGAGATCCATTGTCAGATGAATCCCAAGAAGACATTACTTCAGGGAAGAAAACAGCAAATGGTAGCGACTGAAGGGCACTGCAGAAAGAGGAACAAAGGGAAGACCCAGAGGGAGAGACCAGCAAGACATTGCCAAGGAACCCGTTTTTGGCCCAAGGAAGGCTATACACAAGTGTCTCAGGAAAGACAGTAGAGCTGTTGAAAGGCAGAGTGAGAAGATATCCTGCTGCCAAAATGTCACTGGACAAAAATGTAGGTTTTGTGCAGGATCCAAAGTGGAATACCTAAATATATACACAAGATAACCATACCAATTGTAAGGTGGGAAGAGTTCCTGTGTGCATACAGGTGGAGTGTGGGCACGAGCTGTGTGACCAGGGCACACAGAGTTATTAAGTCTATAGCAACTTGGCCCAGATCCAGACTGAGCATTTTCCTGCCTCCTAAAGCAGTATGGGCAGGACAACAGCTGAGGGCAAGCTCCAAGGACTGTGAGACTGAACTGAGAAATCTATATACAAGTTTTCCAGTGGCTGTAGTCTTCATGGCTTAGAGAAACACCGAGAGATCACAAGACCCACTGGAGTCAATGGCAATGCCACACAAGTCCTCAGGAAGTCTTTCCAGCAGATCACATAACAGAGACACCAAGGAAGCAATTTAGATGACTAAACACAGATGTCTAGTCTATTTTAGACCCTCCTTTAAATTCTCCACAAAGAAATAAGGCTCACATAGTCCTGACCATACCTGCCAGGTCTGGGAGGATGTTACTCAGGACTTATTTAGACTCTCAAAACTTCAGTTTTGAGAAGGATGTAAGTTTTTGAACCATTTCAGTATGTATAGAGGTTTATATTGCTGAATGAGACTTCCAGTTTTAACTGTGATGTTTTGATAAGCTAACTGCAGAGAGATGGCAGTAAAAAAGGCCAAGGTAGCCAAAGGAAAGTCTTGAATAAATTTTCAAGCTAGAATCTGTAGCTGCGTAATTCAGATTCATATCAACAACAGTTTCCAAAAATCTGCTCATATAACAGAGAATTTCTTCTAGGAACTCATGGAAAACTGGAAACTAGTTTGGACAAAGCTTGTGAAAAAGTAAGTTGGCAGCAAAAATACATCAAAACTATTGCTAAGTCCTATAATAGTTAAGTAAAGCAGGAACTGAAACCCCGGACGTGTGTTACCCACTGAAAAAAAAAATTAGATGTAGCATGTGCTAAATTATCCTTTTATCACCAATGAAAGAACATCAGACTGTGGCACCTATTACTACCATTAGATGAACTATACTTTAGTAACACCAAGCCTCAATTACTGCCACAGTGCAAGTTGCAGCAGGTGATTTCAAAATATACCCCAGCCTGTGCTGTCTTTGTACTGCTGGGCTCCCAATTAAAAGAGAACTACTGAAAGCCTATTTTCTCAGCTTAGCACTGTAGGAACTTGAAAAATAAGAATAATTTCTCACCATGAACTGTGAAATGAACATAAAAGTGCTGTAGACTTTTTTTTTTCCCCTTTGAATTACAGGTTCACCTCTGGTTCAGAGTTAGAGACACTTTTCTCAGTAGTTACACCAAAGCAGCCCTGCAACCCAGCTGCAAACCTGGCTGAAAAACACTCAGCCCTGGCCCACACAGTCATTTTCAGGGATGGGAGGGTCCCAGGGGCAATTCCTACCAAGAGGGTTGTGGCATCCTTACAAATACATTTCTTTGTCCCTCTGTTTTAATAGTAGCAAAATAATGTAAAGGAGGTAACTATGGTTTCATACAAACTTGTTGTGCATGAAATCAAATTAGTTTCTTTTTTTAATATATAGAGATCTTGTGCATTCTTTATGTTGTGAAATAGTACTCTGGGTCTTTCCCTGGTGTCACAGGGACATCTGTGAAGGGACGAGCACGAAAAGGAGCAGGTAGTAGAAAGGTACAAGATTTTCTGTAACACACTGGCCTTTTTTTTTTTTTTCCAAAGACCTACCTATTCTTATATTAGTGCTACATTGGTAATTAATGACCAGTTGTGTTCTTGTTTTGTATATTGCCTTGTCAAACTTTTGTTGCAATGTGTATTCATGCTTATATGCTCATATATCTACTGTAAGTTTCTGTTGAGACCATTTCTAGCTAAAACAGCATTAGTAAGACCAGTTATGAGAAGGATATAACAGATTCTGAAACACATCCAGCTATATAATTTGAATAAAAGCAAAAATACAAATGCAGAAATGCAGAGGATTTCCATTTCCTTAAAAAGCTATTCCTCAGCTCTCAGTTTCACAGAGTTCTTCTTGTCTAAAACTGAGGGTTAGAACTACAGTATCCGAACTACCTTCCCTGAATTATAATTACAAAGTTGTTTGTTTCTTTGTGAGCTAGGTAACAAAAAAACAAGAGCTGGAATAGCATTCAGAAAGGTATTAGCCATTCTGTGAATCATGAAAACTTCAAGAGTATTTGAACAGCAATAGTTCTTCTTCTAACAAAGGCATACACTTTTTTTTCTTCTCCACTGCATAAACTAAACACTGACAGCACAAAGGGAATGTGGAAACAGGTGATTCCATTAATATTAACCTGGGGATTTTGAACACTTTTCTGCACCCTTGAAGTGCAACATGATCAGACACTATAATAGAACTTGATAGAGGCAAGTTGAAGCTTAAAAGACACGAAGGAGAGTTAGATATGTTACAACTGTATATTTTTAGTGTTACTGAGCAAAATTGTTCTGTAATGACTCCTTCCCAGCATAAGTGAGAGAATGCCATTGTGTTTCAGCCTACGTTGAACTTCCCGTGCTTCTGACAAACACAAATACACTGCTTGTAACTCAGGAGGAGAAACTGCACCAGCATTTCCTGCTTCTTTGGAAGACAAAAAGGCACAAGAGTATCTCAAAAGGTCACACTTAGCTAAAAGATTATTACCCATACCACAGCACTGTGGACCAGTTTCGTATACTTACAATCAATCTAGTCATAATTCCTAGCTGTTCTGTATATTGCTATTAGACTGGGCACACCAGAGGCTTCTGGCCTGCTGTGATTAGGAATAATATGATACAGCTCTTGTTATCAGCATGAAAATGAGAGTTTTCTGGTTGAAACTGCATAGTTTTGCACTCAGTTTTTCAGTGATTCATCCTATTTTTATGTATAAAGAATGCACTAAATTATACATGGAATTATGGCACTTATTCTGAACTAAAAGTTACTTTCCTGAGAAGTTTCAAGAGAAGGTGTTAATCACTTCATGTGTTGCATTTATTTAGTGATGAAATTTTAAGGAAAGGTAATATATCAGACCTTTGTTCTGTTCCCACAAGCCCTGGCAAAGGAAGGGAACCTGAGACATTCTAGCTAGATTTCTTCTCTGTGTTGTTTAGTGTTGGGTTTCAGGACTGTATGTCACCAGTTCAATACAAGTGAAGGTTTTTGTCCAAAGTAAGTCTTTAAACTTATATTATTCTCAAGAGAAACCTGCTGAACCACACACTGAGGCAATATATCTTTGTTTAAGGCAGTTGACTCTATCTGGTGATTATCACTTAGTGAGGAGTAGAGGAAGGGATAAGACTTACAGCTAGAACTGTTAGTATCAAGTTTCAATCCTGTAGGAGTTTTTTAGGGTAAAATAAAACCCATTAGCTTGAATTAGATCAATCTGATGCCTGCAAGTGAGAGAGGAAGTTCCCCAGCTGAGGACTATCCCAGGCAACAGCAGTGTTGTCCAGTGCTTTGCATCCACCACATTTGATCCTGTGGAGTGTGTTAAATTAACTGACTGAGTTAATGGAAAGAATCTTCTCTTTTTAGGAGAGGATGAGCATGGCATTGTTCAGGGTTTTTCCAGGGTCAGACTTCCAGCTTGTTCCCAGTTCAGGTGCACAATCACAACAGATGACACAAAGACGGCAGGAATGTGAGGCCAGGAAAGGGAAGAAGAGCAAAAAAAAAAAAATCCTTTGGAATTTTTCTGATCTGGCATCAGGTGAAGATGATCTGCCAGAGCTTATTTCCTTTCAAGCTTAATTCAAATAGGTTACCTCAATCAGATGCAAACAACTATTCAGTAATTAGAAGTACAAAACAGCATGGACCAGAGGTTAAACCATCAGGTTTTCCTGGGCTTTCTACTAAATGAGGCCACCAGGGAGCCAACAGCCAAGAAAACTTTTTAAAAGTTGCGTTCATATTCTTTATCTGCAATTTCAATTACATGCTTTGCGTATATGCCCCTTCTGTTTAGTGTTGATAGACCTGTATTTTCATACTTGAATGTGGAAGGAGCTTTGCCACAGTACTGCCTGTTAACAAAATTTTAATGTTCAAAAAAATGTACATAAAAATATATTTGAAACCTTTTCAATTAATTCTGATTATAAGACCCTGCAAGCCCTTCAATTAAGGAGATACACCTAATTTTTAATCCTGAATCTTCTCAGGTCTGTCCTTTCTTGCTATTTGTAATTCAGTACACTAAAATCTAATACCTCCATAAACAAAACTTCACTCAACAGGAGGAACTCACAACATGTCTTTTGCCTCTCTGCAACTCTTCAAGCTCAAATTTTCAGAGAAGCTCAGAAAGGTTTGATTCTTCCTGATATATTGGAGCAGATGAGCACGTAATTTGAAAACTGTCAGGTCTGAGGCAGGTTTGGGCCACTCCTTAAAAATAGAATCAAACTTTCCTCTCAGATACCTATTTACTTGCTAAAATGAGTTCAATCTCTCCTCCACTTAATAAACAAACAAACAAAAATCTGATGCAATCATCAAAATTGCCTTAATATTGACTCTGGTATTTGTGAGGCATTTCTGGGGACTGAATTTTATTTATGAACAGCTTGATTTTTCAATACACAACTTTATTTTCTCTCACTCTTTCTAATTCTTCTTGATTTTGCATATTTTTCATTATGGTAAAATTTACAGTCTTTAAATACACCAGACATAAACACACTATTAAATGGCATTTATAAGCATCACTTTACTTAGAATCACCAAAATATCTGTTGCATTTATAACTGGGAAAGCAGAACAATTATTTCTTTCCCATATAAAAAGTCTTTTTATCTAAGAAAAGACTTAAAGCAAATGGAAGTTAAATATCATGCTTTTGAAAATTACAATCTGGTTAGACTGAAGTGAAACTATTTGAAAGGAAGTATGAAATAGTGAGAAGTAATGTGTAATAATTTTCTAAAATATTTGGATTTCTCCTTTCAGTCTCAGTCACTTTTCTATGTGCAGTACTCTTTCAACTTCATATCCAGTTTGCAATTTAAAGTCTGAAGCTGTCTTTGAAGTATGTAATTTGTTGTGAAAAGCACAGACACAATACTACTTCTCTTTTTCCCCTGGTGTACTGAAGGAAAAAAACACATCGAGAACCCTGATTGTGCTCATAGACCTGTATGGAAAAAGCACTGCCTAAATCCCTGCACTGAAGGAGTGCCAAGAATATTTATTCAGTCATAGGGAGAGTCATATTTACAGCTATTCTGCTTTTACTGCTGATATGCAATCCTCAAGATACAACTAATTTATCTTAATAACATCATGTCAATGTATAATACCTTAACAAATCTTATCTACATTATGATAGCTGTTTTGCTAGGAAAACTGTTGACTTCAGTTGGAAAATGCAGGCAGCAAAGTCTGCTTCTTAAAGGTGCTATAAAGTAAAATATACTCCTTCTGCCTCTGTCCTCCACATAACATTGCATATACTTGAAAACTCAGAGGTCATGTTTTATCTCTAGGTAGGTTTTCTGCATTGCTAGCTTCTGCTACTTTCAAGGATCTGACAGCTTCAATAAAACAAGCCTGATAATCCCAGAGGAGAATTTCTAAATTATTAAAATCATATTTAAAGAGAGCAGCAGCATGACTGGGTTTTCTGATAATTTATACACATAGATTACATGTAGGTCACAAGTGGTGTTTCCCAGGGCTCAGTATTGAGGCACCTCCTGTTTAATATCTTTGTCCATGATCCCAATGAGGGAATCGAGTATCCCCACAGGCATTTTGCAGATGCCACCAGTTTGGGTGGGAGTGGATCTGCTGGAGGGCAGGAAGGCTCTGCAGAGGGGTCTGGACAGGCTGGATTAATGGGCCAAGGCCAGCTGTGTGAGGTTCAATAGGACAAAGTGCCAGGTCCTGCACTCGGGTCACACCAACCCCAGACAGCACCACAGGCTTGGGCAGAGTGGCTTGAAAGCTCCTCAGTGGAAAAGGACCTCAGAGTGCTGGTCAACAGCAGGTGACCATAATCCAGCAAAGTAACCAGAAAGCCAATGGCATCCTGGCCTGTGGCAGCAAGTGTGGCAGGTGGTCTAGGGCAGGGATTGATGCCTTATGCTTTAGCTTTCATGTTTTCAGATTCTGTGCTGCCTAGGGGTGTGGTTCTGAACCTCGTATTAAGTCCCAGTAAGCTCTTTTCACAGAGTAGGTAGACAAAACAAATTCTTTTCTTGCTGAAGACCAAGGACAACTTTCAGGCCCCAAAGGACAAACAACGATGGACTGAAGGGAGGAACAAGAAGGATGGGACCTCACAACCTGAAGCTGTAATTGGACAATTAAACCCTAATATTCAAATGGACCAAAACTTATAAAAATGTAAGATCTTGTGACCGGGCAGCCAATTTGTGACCATTCTAAGTCCACCTTGGGTGTAGGCCTGGTCAGGCTCTTGTCCTGCCCAAGGTGTATCCTAAAGGTCTTTCAATAAATACCTACTTTATTCTCTAGCTCTGTCTGTTCTCTTTCAGGTCAGCCTTCCCAAGGCATCAGGATCATTTCACTATACTCATGTAGTCACAGAATAAATCAGGTTGTAAATGATCTCTGAGATCATTGAGTCCAACCCATGACCAAACACCACCATGTCAACTAGACCACGGTACTGAGTGCCACAGTCAGTCCTTCCTTAAACACCTGCAGGGACACAGACTCCACCACCACCCTGGGCAGTCCATTCCAATGTCTAATCACCCTTTCTGCAAAGTATTTCCTCCTAATATCTAACCTAAATCTGCCCTGGGATATCTGCCCATAAGACTATGTCCTCTTGTTCGTTTGCTGATTGCCTGGAAGAAGAGACCAATACCCACCTGGCTACACCCTCCTTTCAGGGAGTTGTACAGTGCAACAAGATCTCCCTTGAGCCTCCTTTTCTCAGGCTAAACAACCCCAGCTGCTTCAGCTGCTCCTCACAGGGCTTGTGCTCCAGACTTTCATCAGCCTCTTTGTCTTTCTCTGGTCATGCTGTAGCACCTCAATGTCCATACTGAATAAAGGCACTTAGAACTGGACACAGGATTTGAAGAGACACTGGAGCTGTGAATGTATCGTTGTGTTATACACAGATATGAACACAGACTGCAAGTAAAAATATCAGATTGGTTCCCTAGCCTGTACATTGCATGCACATGTGAATTGGTGGAACTGAAGACAACACTGTCTCTTCAGCTTGTAATAACAACACAAGGAAGCAAGGACTATGTAAATAGGTTTTTCTTCTTCCCTTCCTGTGCATTTCTTCTTGTTGTTATCAGAATAATAAATAGCTGCTCTTTCCAGGGGCTTTTAAGTACTAATTCCATAAAGAATGGTGAAATGAGTTTCCCAAAGAGAAAGTTGCATAAAGTCAAAGCTATGGTTCCAGGCAAAATAATAGACTAATGTGCTGCTTTGTGCACAGTTATCTTCTCTTTCAGCATATGCATTTGAATTAAACCTAGAAATATTTCAACATTCTCTGAAGTCAGTGAATTGATATGTGCATTTGCTGCATATTTCTTGCAGAACTCTTTGTGACCCACATACTATACAGTACCAAAAATGTGGTATATTGCCTACTAAACAATGAGAGAATATTATTGTTACACACATATTGTAACCATGTTGGATGTATATTTATACATAATTTTTGCTCTTCTGTGGTACTTTGCTGCTGTTCTTCTTTCCTTGTAGCATTTAGTGGTAAATTGCAATTTTACAAAAGATATATACCTAACCTGATAACCAGGATGCTTTTTCATGCATTTTTTTCTGTACATGTGAATGTGTTCTTGTTCTTCAGACCTGAGAAGGTGTTAAAAGCTACAAAATGACCTTTCCCAATTCATATAAAGGGAAAAAAAAAAAGGAGAAAGAAAAAAATCAAGTGTAAGTGACAGACAAAATTCACACCACAGCAAAAGGAAGGAAAATTATGCCAGTAGTGACATTTTTAAACTTTTAATTTTTCAGCTTTTGTGAAATGGGAAAATATTTCTAGGACCAAGAACTGCAAATGAGATTCACTGGGCTTGTGTGATTTCAAGAGCTCGAAAACTGAATTAGACTATACCAGTTATGCCAAATAATAGGGAGAAATGGTTTGTTCACTGTTTTTCTCTCTGGATCTAGATCCAGTTTAAACAACTTTACAACTGCACCATTTGAAATTGCATCTGAAAATACAGAATAGTCTTTTTTTCTTAAGGGTCGTCCTGGAGGTGATGTAAATTTGAATTATGTCTTATCAGTCTGTGCATGAAAACATCTGGAAAGTGGAGACAGTTTTGTCAGGGGAGAGACATCTGCAGCTCTTTTAATCTTTAGAGTTTGAGACTGTTTATTTCAAGATTTTTAATGAAGTTTCACTGTAATATTTGGACCAATTAACACACTGTAAAATGTTACTGTTACCCAGAATCAGCTTAGCAGCTTCAGTACCTAAGAAGTTACTGACTGCTTTTGAGTTACTCAGCTCACCTGTGACCCGTCCTCAGACATGTAGTTCACTTAGTTGTATCAGAATAAAGTCCTTTGCTCCTATACTTCAGTACAGATCTTTAAGGTTCAGTGGCCTTGTTTCAATTACCAGGAGAACAAGAATGGGTTGGTTTTTTTACCTCTTAGGCACACCCAAGAGGCTGTAGAAGAGGTTGCTTCTCACATTAAAACATATAAATAAAGGAGTTTTTCAGTCAGTTGGCTGAGTGAACCAATTGATCTTGAGTTTCCAGTCAGACAGAAACTTCAGGGTCTACTGCTGTTTTATTCCTTCACAGAGTACAGAAGTTGAACTTCAACCATGAAAATCAAAAGATTCGGACTGACTGACTCATTGTGTATTTATACCTGACTGTTGTCTCTGCTACCAGGATTTTGACCAGCCTTGAAAGCCAGAAAAATACTCCTACAGCTTAGCTGATTAAATTAAATGTGTGAATCTGGTTTTATGCCAGAGAAAGTGATTTTTTTCTTTTATTATTTATCAGTCCATTTTAAGTGATTTTTCCAGGAGTGTTACATCAGCTGGTGCTCTCTGTGCAGGTGGAGCAAAGGGTTCAAAACAAGGTGATGCCGAATCCTCACTGATGGTTGCAAAGCTGGATGAGCAAACACAGGTCACTGTACTAAGGCTCACCAGCAGCCTGCTCATTTAGCATCGAGTTTGTAAGACTGGTCAGTGCTGGAGATTCCAGAAAAGCTGCTTGTAGCTTCAGCTTCTCCTTTAGCCCAGGCAGAGGCATCACTGCTGAGAGTGAGCGAGCTACCTGTACAGGTTTGACAAGATCTTTGAATAGTCCTTAACACAGAATACTATTCTTGAGGATCTACAGGAAATCTGGGGCTGGGGAAGCAGGTGAACACATTATGACTGAGGATCAATTGTTAGACTTTGGAAAAGTTCCGATAGATACTTTTAGTACCTTGGCAATAGTGACCATAGGTAAGAAGTGGACAGTAAGTGATATTCAGTGACGTACCTGAAATCAGCCAGTTTCTGACAATGCCACACCCTACTGATAAATACATCTAGGAATATTTTCATATTACTTTAAGAAACTGCAAATAGTGAAGCATTTTAAGCTATGAAGAGTTACAGAAAGTATCTTTCTCTTGCAAAACCATGCCTTATGGGAGTATAAAGCAATCAGGTCTTTTAAATATAGTCATAGTCTCCTACTATGTGTAAGATTTTGAAAAATTATATGATGATGAAGATAAAACCCAAAGTGTGAATAGTAATAGAAATTTAGGTATTTGGTTGTATTTTAAAACTAGCTATCTTGTTGAACAATTACCTCTTGACCTTCACAAGACACTCACCTTCATGTAAACACAATTTTTGTTTGTACTGTATTTTGCTTCTTTCAATTTTGTTTCTTTCCATTTTGCTTCTTTCAAAACAATGAAGCTTCCTTACTAAAAATCTTTGGCTTAGCAGGAATGTATTCTTGCCAGATAGAGAAATATACATGACAGGCTGAAGTACAGATACTAGTTTACTTATTTTTTAATATTAACTCATAGCAGTTGATTTTCTCTGAGACAGATTAATTCTACATCATTAAACAGAATTTTCACTTAAGACCCATATACTCCACATTTCTTTGTATGAGGCATACAGCATAGAATGAAAATGATGTAGCTTTGCTGCAATTTATTACTTGAATAAGACAAAAAAAAAAAAAAAAAAAAAAGAGGATAATTTGCATGGTTGGTAAGAATAGATTACTGGGCTTTGATAAATTTTGGAAGTAAAGTCCAACTGATTTTCATAATTTTCTTTTGTCTCAGTATACATCCAGAGAATTTCAGAGTCCTTCTTCCCTCTGAAAGAAGAGCCAAGAGCTGGTTTGGCAGAGACATTGCAGTATTGATGAAATACAACAGTGGTGCCACCTTGGGCAGTTTGCACTCTACTGTGTTCAGCAATACAGTCTTCAGTCTGCAAAATGTGTATGCAGACTTCATGCCAAGATCTCATGCCATTTTAGAAATCACTTGCATCAGCATCAGATTTGCACTAGGCAGTGCAGTATGAAAAAATGTTTCCAAATTGGCCTGGCATGCTGGTGGCCATGACATGTATTTTAAACAACTAGAATCACAGAATCACAGAATATGCTGAGTGGGAAGACACCCATCAGGATCACCAAGTCCAACTCCTGACCCTGCACAGGACACCCCAAAAATCAAATCACCTCCAAAAGCAAATGTACCTCGCGCCTGACAGCATTGTCCAAACACTTGGACTCTGTCAGGCTTGGTGCTGTAAGCTCTTCCCTAGCGAGCCTGTTTCACTGCCCAACCACCCTCTGGGTGAAAAAACTTTTCCTGATATTCAACATGAATTTCCCAACTCAGCTTCCTGCCATTTCCTTGAGAACTGCCACTGGTCACAAGTGTGAAGGGATCAGTGTCTGCCCCTCCTCTTTCTCTCATGAGGAAGTTGCAGACTGCAGTGAGGTCTCCCCTCAGTCTCCTCCAGGCTGAATGGACCAAGCAACCTCAGCCACTCCCCATATGGCTTCTGCTCCAGTCCTTTCATCCTCACAGTCCTCCTTGGACACTCTCTAATAATTTAATGTCTTTATATCTTTCTTATGTTGTGGTACCCAAAACTGCCCACAGGACTCAAGACGAGGCCATATCAGTGCAGAGCAGAACAGGATAATTCCCTCCCTTGACCGGCTGGTGATGCTGTGCCTGATGCATCCCAGAACCCAGCTGGCCCTCTAAGAGGGAGACATTTTCTCCAGAAATTCATTTTGATCCATGACATTGTTTCAGAGAGATTTTTGTTGCACTTATTTTTAGTCTTGGCCTTGAGCCAGGCCCTTGGATATATTGGTTCTTTTATTGCTTTACACTATCCCTACAGATCTCACAGGAAGAAAGAGACAGTGATTGAAGATAAACCTCTACTATAACACTGATATTTCACTTTGTCTTTGAGGGATTTGAGTGGAGTGCCAAATCACACTACAGATACACTTTGAAAAAATGAAAAGTGTTTAAATCAATCCAAAAGAAAGGGGTTGCTTTTCTTTGACTCATAATCTTTTGGGGATAGATTCTGAGTCCCAGAGACAATGAAGGGAAGGAATTGTTCTGACCTTGGCAAGGTTAATTACATGTGTTTGTCCTCTACTACCAAATTTCCATCTACACACATTTGTAGAATGTAAATTTCATTTATTACCCACCTGAGAAAGGAAAGAATATAGTAAAAGTAGTAGTTGATTTGTTGCTGCACGGCAACATGCCTGTTCCTGGAAAGGTGCATTTGAAGCACAATATTAACACTACTCCAGATTCTTTTCTATAACAATATCATTTGGTTCTGTATAATATTATACCTTTTTTCTAAATTAAATAAAGTATGAAATAAAAAGGGTAAAATTAGGAATACAATTCAACCATAATGACTGATCTTGCAAAAGCAGTTATTTGATTCATGATTAGTTGCCTAAAATTTAACTTAAACATATGGATGCACACTAAAATTACAAAAGTTCTCTGAGTTAGAGAAATGCTTCCATTTCCCTAAAGCCTATTTCTTTAACTGTACATGCGACTCCAGGAACTTTACAACAAGTAATTCTAAAAGCATATTGCTCCTTTTCTAGTAAGTATAATCAACATGTTGCTGTTACTGACCTAATTATGCTGCAGAGCCTGCATTTATAAAGGGAATATTTGGGCTATTTATATGTTTTCCTCTGTAGTCAACATCGTTATCTGAATGACTGACTGATTTTACTGTCACAGGCTACAGACATACCCATAATTCAGATCTGCAAGAATAAAAAAGTTATTATAAAACCAAATAAGGTCTTTTATGAATTAAAGTTATTTTGTTCCCCAGGAACATTTAAAAGGTAAAATATTTTTTCTCAGTCTGAAAGATAAATTTAAAGACAGTCTTCCAGGTGTATAGAACTGCATAAACCAAACAGAACAGTCATAGCCAGACAACTTATTGTACAATTAATATTAGCTAATGCTCCCTAGCGCAGCTGGTTATATCAATAGATATTTCTTAGAACCCACGATCTTCTACTATATTATCACATTATCAGAAAACCACATTATCAGTTTCATCCAGCACACTCCAAGGCATTAGCAGTAAGATAGTTTCAAGTGCTATTTATTAGATGGGGATGTCCTTGGTGGAAACACTGTCTCTATACAAGAAAGACAGTGGAATCCATACATTAAGTCAGATACCAAATCTAAATGGCAGAAGGTTTCAGAAAACTTGAGTGTAAGCTGTTCCACTAGTCCACTAAAAATTGCACTACCAATTTTTGTCTCTCTATTGTGGTGGTCACAGATCCTTAGAAATGTCGGAGGGATGGGCTTCTGAAAGTTATGTGAAAGTACATCATCCTGTTCCAAACAAGGCTATTCCCACAATTACATCAGATGAACTACAGCCACAGTTAAGTCTTCAAAGCAACCAGGAATAGGTGTTTCTACATGTTTCTCAACATCTCATTTCAGCAAAAAACATTAGACTGTTATCTGAGTTGAAAATTTAACATTTATCCAACATTGGACTTCACTGAGTTTACAGTGAGAATGTTGTGATTCTCCACCTCCTCCTCACTTGTCTCAAAGAGGGATGCAGTGTTGGCTTTTTTCCAGTCAGCAGGAATCTCCCCTGGTCCACATGAATTTTCTTAGATTAGTCTCACCATTGTTTCAGCGAACTCCTTCAGTATACCTCCAGATGTATCCCATTCAGTCCCACTGATCTGAAGATCTTCTGCTCTAAATAATCTCCTGAAGCTTTTGCTCCTCAAAAGCCATCTATTCTGTCTTTCCCAACCACACTGATAGAAGCAGATGTCCCAGAAAAGGTCTTTGTCTGTAAGAACTGACACAAAAGAACACCTTGAATATTTCAGCTTCCTGATTTGCTCAGTGCTATGGTGCCCTCCCTCCAGAGGTATGAAAGTCCCCCATGAGGACAAGAAATAGCTATTTAAGGCCCATACATCTCCTGCTCTGCCCAGGCAATCTGTTACTGACCTCCACCACATCAAAATATGTCCCATCTCACTTTGGACTCTTGTTTCTTCCTGTAGTTTTTCAACTTTCAAAGGTCTCCTCAACAGAAGCTGCAAGTATTCCTCCCTTTCTGCCCTCATGTCTGTGCTGAATGGCCTGTTTCATACATGCCAGGGCTCCTTTTTCATGCCTCCTCTTCCACTTGCACTTATCTCTTTGTAGCACTGATCCTAATTGTAAAAGCTGAGATATCTGACCCAGGATGCTACCCCAACAGGACTCACTTCTTCTCTGCTGCCAGGCTGCTGGAGCATATTTAAGATTAAATAGCTGCAGGTTGAAATGGAGCCCTCTCCCACTGCCAGAAGTCACAGACTTACACCCTGCTGGATGGGTGCCCTCTTGCTGCTCCACCATTGCCTTCCCACCTTCAGGGTGCCTCCTGTCCCAGCATAGTCTCTTGAAGAGAATCTGTCGTTCTTCACAGAAGGGCTGCTCATTTCTTGGCTAGTATTGTTTTGCTTGTTTTAATTAACAGAAGGAAAGCATGAAGTGTCAAAGTTCTTTTTATTTTTCATTTTATTTTTCAGTCTGGACTGCAGCCCTGAGGAACATGTACATACAATGTGAATAGAACACCTGGCTTGTGCAGATGGGAAGTCAGACTAGCTGACTTACCTGTGTACCTAAAATCTGTGGTCCACAATAATTCTCCTTCTCTTTAATAATTTGTGAAACCGAATGCTCTTCCAGCTGTGAAGGACACAGAAGGTGATGTGTAGAAAGAAATAGAGTTGAAATTCTGCAGCGTAAGTCTAACCTTGCAGAGAAGGAGAGAGCATTAATTGCGTAGAACCTGCTTTTTGGAGCTGAAATGCCACCCAGCTGTGCCTGCAGAGAGAGGAAAAGTTAATGAGCTGATGTCCTACTGTGGGGGTCTGTGCTGGGCATCTCTGAAATCCAGCACAGTAGAAAAGATATTTTTCTCTGTTTTGGGATGAATCACACCTCACAGTCCATGTTCTAATTTTTAACGTATTCCAGTGGAGAAACTAAACTGTGGGTATTTGCCACTATGAAGTATCTTTTTAGCTCTAGCAGAAATACATCTTGTGACAAACAGATGCTTCTTCCTCAAAGGCAGCAAAACAGACATGTAGTTTTAGGAACAGAGGCACCCTTAAGTGATCACTTCAGTGTTTCAAGACAACCTCAAAATGCTTCAGGGTAGTTCCCTCTGGAATAAGCTCCTCATGGAGACAGTTCACCTGAAGTCTCACCTGCCTGTGGCTAGTACATGCTTTGAAACTTAATTTCTCTGCTGCAATTCTCTAATCTTTTGGTGAGTTCCTGCCAAGATCTGCAATAACATAAGTTATTGGAATTAACAATTATTACACAATAACTGAAATTATTGAAGTGAAGTAACTGCAGTCCATTATTTTCTCCTATGTGGACTAAATACCTCGAGCATTTTAATTTTTCTTCTGGGACAAAATAAAGATCAGTAGCATATGCCCATTCACAGAGATGTATTCTTCCTAGCTATTTTAAATGTTAGAGGTACTTGTGACACTGAAAACATAAGGAATAAATCATGTTAGCTTCCTTCTTGGACTGTGTGACAGGTTGATAGACACTTTTGAATTTTATGGCATTTTATCTGCGATTCAAACAGTAGGTCAGTAAAATTTACTATTGTTCTTTCATACACATGTAGACCTAGACCCCAAAGCAGGGGATGCAACCAGACCATCCCTGTCAGATACAGACTGACCTGGAATCATTGGGATCAAGATGAATGTTGATTTACACCAGTTGAAGTTATAGATCATAATATTTACATGGTATGTAAGCGAAAGGCTTATGGCATAGGTTTTTGCATATCCTGACATGAAATAGTCTGCTTTATCAAGAAACAAAGGTCCTGATTCATAAAGCACTCTTTTCAAGTGACACTGACTTCCACATTTAATTAAAAAGAGACACAGTGATACAGGTTTTCTGCATAGTTCACTTTAAAGGAAAAAAACTCTCCATTATAATTCTTCTTTCTCTAAATCCTCCACAATCTCACACGTGGCTCAGAGATTTAAAATAGGATTATATCAGACTTTACCTAGCAAGACTTCCAATTAGTTTTTAAGGCAATACTCATATTTCTATTATACCAGGAGAAGCAGCAAAATTTATGGATCATTAGGCCAGTAAAGCTGAGAGGAAAGTAGCTGCAGTTACTTTAGACAAGACATGAATGCACCCATTTTTCTCATATTTTTTTGTTCTGGGTTTATACTATATGTCACTGCCTCCATAATTCTGAAAACTGCTGCTTTTTTATAATTTTAACTTTTTCTAGTGCTAAATCTCTAACATGGCTTGAAGAGAAGGATTGTTACAGGAGAGATAACAAATAAATGACTATTGCATTACCTGTGTTCTCTTATCTTGGGATTTACTTGAGAACTTCTGTAAGCTACTATTACTTTTTAATAGTAATAGAAAAGTATAACTACACATGCTCTGAAAATGGTTTTATGTCTATTAACATAACATAATTCCATTTTCTTCAACATAATATGAAGATAGAAATCTTAACATCCATTTTGACAGAAAATATTACACTAGCTTGGTTTATTTGAAGTGTTTTAGGAACACTGATTAGTCAGGAAAAAATTCATAATTATACATTATTCTGCTTAACACATAAATATAAATTATATGTATTCTATTTGAAATGCCCCTGTGCTCCTGTGTCCCAGACCCCAAACCCACAACCCCAAAACACACTTCTCCTGGCCCCAATTCTAAGGTCAACACCATTACCCTGAGTAGTCACTTTGGCATCAAGGATGCCAGGCTGGATATGTATCTTGCATATGTATGCAAGAATTTCGAAAAACTGAGGTCTTGCTTAGTAATCCCTCCTACAGTTTTCACGTCTTGCACATAATCAGAAACTTTGTAAGACACTTGCTAATAAGGTTCATGAACATTCACAAACCTTCATGAGTAAATAAGAGCAAAACAGCTACTAAAAAAACCCCTACATTTCAAATGCTGATTTAACATTTCCAAATTTTGCTTTTTTTTGGTCTTTGGAACATCAAAATCATATAACTTCTTTTTCCAGTCTCACATTCAAAACAATCCTATTTAAGCGTCTTTTTCTCTTTCTCTGTGTTATTATTTTGACAACAAACCTGATCCCTTCAGTGTCAATATTTTATCTTTTATCTCAGCAAGAGTTGTCACCAAATTTGTATAGGAATTTCACTTCCAACTCATGGATCCTGGCATGAATAATAGGAAGCACTGCAGGCACAAGGCTGACAAATGAAACCTCTGATAATTATTCCAATTACTGAAGAAAGTGAACAAACCCCTACCATCACTTCACTATGATTAGCTATAATTTTGTGGAAATTATATGCATTATAATGACACTTTCAGTATAGTGTATACTTGTCTAGAAGAATTTATTCCCTGAGATCTGCCCCATAATTTACCAGGACCACACGCATTTCTACATTAAGGATCTAAGAGTTTAATTTTAAAACATGCTTTGTATGAGAATACTGAGTGTGTTACCATTTTCATAAAGTGTTTTACTAAATATTAATAAGAAGACCAGATGGCTTCCAGGCAAGAGTCAATGTGATACTACTGAAGAAAGTCTACGAGTAATTTAACTCATCTACAAGTAGTTTTACTCAGAATATCATAATTTCTCTATAAAATGCCCTAGAAGGGAGAGAATTAAGCCAGGCTACAACACACATGCTTCAGTTTACTTATATTTCCCACCCTGAAGGAAACTGCAAAACATACAGGAAATCCAAGATCCATTTCTCCTGCCAGCACGAGCAGGAAAGAGTTAGTGAAGTCAGATACTACAGGCCAAAATACAACTTTCAAAAATGCAGTCTGGTGGAGAATGGCTCTTTCTGCTTGCTTATTCCCTTGCAAATCACAGCCATGGTGTGAAACCCTCATGCCTCTGCCATTCTTTAAGCTCTCTCCCTCGAGTTTGTCATGAATCAGAGAAATAGTTACTTTTCTTGTTACCCCCTTTAGCCTCTCAGAGCACGGTTTAAACAGCCATTTATTTGGAAGCATGATCAGCATGCCAGAAAAAGGTGTCCAGTTGCATCCAGACACATTATGTGACATTCATGGAATCTTATTTTCAGCAATGTTTCAGGTAGGATGCAAATGCAACTTCGCTACAACTTACACTCTTCAGTGAAACATCCACAAATGGGCTTCTGGTTCACTTTGGGAGTTTTTAGTATGCTGTTGGACAAATTTCTTCAATAAATGGCCTTAAATATCACACCTAAGTTCTGTTCTGAGGATTAACTGTTGTGTCTGGCTGGCTGCTTAGTCATTACAAGTCAAATAATCAATCATACAACCTCATTTCCATGGCCTGGAGGGGTCTTTTGGGGTTTCTGAGTCTCTCTTTTTGTTCATAAATTACACAGGTAAGAGGAAGGACCGGGTTTACAGAAGAGAACTCTACTGACCGTCTGTGTATGACTTCACTTGAAGTGATACTTGTTACTTTCACTGAACAGTCCAATAAAAAGGTTTAAAATGGCAGAGCCCCCTATGAAGCACATCAACATGCTTCACTCTCGTGTTCCTCCAGATCTTTTATATTGTGTTTTCCCTAGAATGAAGTAGATCGCATTGAGAATGAGATATAGGACAAATAAGTCAGCCTTCACTATAAATTGATCTGTTCTGATCACCAATGAAATTATGATAACCATTTGTTCTACTTTTTTTCTCACTTGATACCTTCATTATCACAAGACACCTTTTGGGACAGTAAATATCCACTTCCAGACACATTTGACTAAGTTTCTACTTCTTATACCTTTGCATCCCAAAGAGTTTTAGAAAACAGCAGTAATAATTATTTAGTTTTCTATTACACTCTAGCTAATTCTTTCTCCAATTTCACTTTCAAATATTTTAACCAGCACTGAGTAATTCAGTCAAATGAACTAAACATACATAAATGTCTACAACAAGAAAACAACAGCCCCTATACCAATGGCCTTTAATTTCCTACAATAAAAAGTGTGGTTTTTTTCCTTCTTTCCTGAAATTGGACTGAAAACCTCTGAGAATAGCTAAAAAATTCAGTTTGATTAAGCCACATTTTCACATCTATTTTTCTCATTAGTGGCCATCCATAAATTACTGCTGCAGGTGTAAGGAGTAAGCTTTCCTTCACAAGTTGAAAGAAATAAGGTGCTACACTTCAACCTGCTTATTTTTGCCTTGAGACAAAATTAGACCATCTAAGCCATGGTAAATTTGTGGAAAATATTGAGGTAGTTTCTTTTTTTACTTTCCAGCCGATCCAAAAGAAAATATTTCAAAGCTATGGTAAACATGAAGCAGCAGTTTGGATGAAGGACAATATTTCTGCCTAGTCATGGTAATTCTGAGCTGGTATTTTAGTAGTCATTAACAGTCTCTGCAGTTCCCATTTCAGACTTTTAAGAAAATAATGCAGAGGCAGAAAGAAAAAGATATTTCAGGGACAAGTGAATCCCAGTGAGCACATACAAAAGCAAAACTACGTTTTTGCTCTAAACATACTGTGGTTAATTTCCCACCTAACTCTTCACAGAAGACCTGTTCTTCTCCTTGAGGACACAGTCCGAGGCCCTTGACACCCAGGAGGGTGCCTGAATTCATGAGCTGTACAATTTTGGGGTTAAAACTCAGGTTGTCTTGAGTGCAGAGGACAGACAACAAATTCAGCAAGGCATCAGCTGGAGGCTCTTTTTTTCCCACAACCCAGAAGAATGTTATTCATTATTCAGCTACAAGGTGTGAGAGTTTCACCATAGCACTGAAACTTCTGCTGAACCACAGTCCTGGTAAGTGAGCCAGTAAAGACGTTTCATACAAAAAACACCCTAAAACCAAACACCAAAATATTGCCATGCATCTATTTTAAAATCCTACATGTAGAAATTGTCTGTCTTAAATTCACTATTAAACAGGTAAAAAAAATTCCTTGGTTTTCAAGCGGGAAAGGTGCATATGTAATACTTTTCTGTTTTATACCTTCAAAGTTCTGATGCTTCAGGAAATGATGCCAGTTATAGAAAGTAAAGGACAAGTAAGGAATCACCAGGGATTTAGGAAATTTACTACCTTGGCCTTTACAAAGACAGAAACTAAAAAAAGAAATTTATTTTAAACACTGGAAACACAGTAATTCTTAAGTAAAATGGAGCACCAATAAGGACTAACTAAAGACTGCTCGGTGATAAAGTCCAAGACTGAAAATCAAAATACAGTCAATTACAAAAACTGAAGCCAATGTTCTCATTTACACAAAGACTATGATTATAAAACTGGAAATCAAAAACAATTAAAAAGAAGGAACAGATATTTGGGGTTCTTGGATTTTCAGGGGTTTATTTTTATTTGATGTAAACTCTTTCCAACTTAGAGTAACACTAACTTTCCCTTGTTGATATGTAGGGTTTTTTTGCAATTCGTATTCTGAACATATTTTTTTCCTACAGATATCAGGTAAAAACCTATTCAGTCATAGTATTATATATTTTCCTTCAAGCTGGGAAAGATTATGTAATGACTTTCACTGGCTTTAAAATTGTAATGATAAGTAAGGAGTTATGTATAAGTAAGTATGGAGAGTAATCTTTCATCTTAAGCTGCAGTTCAAGGAATCATTCCACATTGGTAGATACAATCAATTTCATTTTCTTTACAATATGCAGCTTCTGCCTTTGTTTACCACACCCTTCCTCAGACTTCTCCATGAGCTTACTGGGGCCACAGGGCTGCTCTTTTGCAGTTCAGGCAAGCCCTGACACTTTTCAGGTCACTTACCTGCCCTTGAAAAAGCCCTACGTGTATCATCAGCTGCAATCTGTTTCTCATCATCACTGTATTTTTCCTACTGTAAGATGTTAGAAGATAAAAGTAAATAATAATAAAATATACTATACAGTACTGAAGTCCAATAAGCCCCTTGGATTTCACAGGTATTTAATCTGCAGACTGCAGAGAGCAATCTGCAAATAAATGATTTATTCATGAATCCCAGTGTATTGACTGCCAACATGCAGGCATTGTAAAATACAAATATTGAAATGACACAGAAATGGTGATGTAGAAAAGAAGGTATTTAACTGCAGACAGCCCCAAGACAATACCCTGATAGTTTTAAAGGTATTTGAAGTATTTTATATCACCATAAAACCTCTGCAGAGTATAAGGTATTTCTTTGGCTACAGTGAACCATGAATAATATTGCAGAAATACTTAATTTCATTTAATAGCATTGGATTGTGTATTTCACACAGGAGATTACCTGTCTGCCTAGAAAATTTGATTCACAACAGTGAAACTGGTCAAATAATCTATTGTGAATAAAACATGTTGTAAATTTGACCATTTCTCATATAATAATTGCCCATTAATCACTTCTTGCATTATTCAGCCAGCTATAGACCACAGTATATTTATTTCTGAAGAAAATACTGAACTATTTGAGAAACTTCTGAGTGGATAGTTCCATAGTTTCACTTAAACTTTGTACTCACATAAGGATGCTGTGGTGACTGAATACTGAATTATGTCACATATGGCACACACATAGTGTAGAGAAAATTCCATACATTTGATCAGACTATTAAAAGTAGCATTTAGGAAGTAGTATTAGAAGTGAACAGAATCTTTTGGCCAAACTCCAAAATAAGAGCTCATAGCCCTCTGTCTGCAGCATTTCTTGTTATGCAAACAATCCAGACAGTAGATGATGTGACCTGCCCTTCCCTTTTAGCTGCATTTCAAGTTTCATGAATATTAGTCATGTAAACAAACAGAAATATTGTGGGGGTAAAAAGCATTTTTCTTCCACATTCTAACATAATCAAGAAAAGCTTTTTGCAGAAGACTCTGAGTGGCAGGGGCTTCATCTCTGCTTTCCTTGAGAGCAAGCAAATCTTTATAGCATTCAGAGTAGCAATTACCTGGGCTGACTGGACATTAAGGTTTGACATAGCTACTAATTTGTTCTTCTACCCTGGTACGAAAAATGGACCTGATCTTCAGCACTTTGTCAAAGCACGTAACTCACAGCAAAAAAAATCTGTTCAGACTTCTCCTATAGCCAATAGAGACAAACAAGTGCCTCCTGGAGATGACTGACCCAAGATATTTACCAGGACACATTCTTATTTATAGAGACAACATTCTTCCTTCAAATGAGCATGTCAGTTTTCACCTTTGATGACAAATGGATGCTACCATGATACTTGCAAATGTTACAAAGTATTTATTAAGATAAGTTTTGTTCACCTAAGTATATTCACAAGGCACATGTTTATAGGAGTAGGATTTTAGAAAACATTTCTTCCTGAATTTATGGACTTGGAGTTGACACTTTCTGTAGAATGTTGTCAATACTGCAAAATGAAACAGGGACCATTAGGAAAGATGAGAGGAATGGACAGATAGTGTCAAATTGTCTGAAATTTTAACTGAATACTGCCTAATTCTATTTGCCAAATTCACTGATACTGTGAGGCTCTCTGCTGCTTTGCACAACCCCATGTCACACTGTGTGTGCTAAAAAATTCTGTTCTGCACTAGATAAAACTACTTATACTGTCTGATATAATTGATAAAAGGAAACTAATGGAGTGTTGCATAACTGAATTAGGGAATGTAGCTCTTGAATTAACAAGCATTCAAAGACATGCTGCAGTTTCTCTGGGAAAATGTCACAGGGGTTCCTCTTTTATTCAATAATTTGTTGGAATCTAATCTTTGAAGATCTGCATCTATAGTGTACTGAACATTTTCTGTGCTCATTAGAAAAAGCTGAAGGAGGTTTGGATCTTCTGAAAGAATACAGTCATGCCATGATTCCCACAAAAAAGTTAATAATGTATTTATTAATTTAGAATTATATGTATACTTAAGCCTAATGGAAGTATGTGCTTATGCAGATGTCTTTGTTCTGTTGTACTTTACAGATTGTCAGAATTTTTTCTAACTTTCTCTGAAACTTGTCTTTTAGTTTTGCAATAGTTTATAATAACTGTTCATAAGTTTGTTAAAGTTTGGGTTCTTACCTTTTTTATAAATTTTTTTCCTTATGCAATAGGAGAACAAAAAATTTTGCTTGGGGTTTGGATTTATATGTTTCTTTTTTTTTTTCTTTCTACTTGTTTTTTTCTTTCTAATGTTTTTCTGTATACAACAACAAAAGAAAGAGTTCTTTTATGCTTTATTAGGCTGGGTGACAAGATCCAGTGGTCAGCAGTATTTTCAGCAAATTGTGTGCCACACTTGACTGGAGTTTACAAGAAATTGTAAAACAAGTAACTATAGAGTACAACAAGTATAACTATTAATACACTGGCAGATTTTATTTTCTGTACACACCAGTCATAAACAAACCTTGATTGTACATATTATACAATCATGAGTACTTGCCAAATACCTTCTACAAATGATATACTGTTTTGTCAGCATCTATTTGTTTTGCATATCTATGAAGGAACATCTAAACCAGACTATGTTACTTCTGTTTCCAAATTTGAGAAATGTTTTAACAGACAAACAAAACCCAGTGTTCATTCTTGTTCTTTAGCATGTAATATGTTTTCAAATGGAGAATATATTGCGCGTTAAAAAATCCCTCCCTTTGGAAAATTATTTCTATGCCCATTTGACATAGCACTTCTCATGCTGTCTTAGTGCAGAATCCTGCCAGTTAAATTAAAATTAACAATAAATTAAGTTCAATGAGGTAGTAAATATGACAGAATTAATATCTCTTTTCAAATATTTCTCTTTTCAAGTATTTCAAATAGCAAGCTTCTGTTTGTCAAAGTTGCCATGTATAAAGATTTGCTTTCTTAAAAGAAAACTAGAACTCTATATAGAGCTCTTTATTGAAAGAACTGCCAGTTACAAATTTTCTCAATATGTCTCTTAACTGCAAGGAACACTTCTGATTTGAGTGTTTCAAGGCACACTGGGCAAAAAGCACTAGCTTTTCACATCACTATGTCATTAAATATAATATGTCTTATGGAAATGTTTAAAAAATACTACAAAATTCTTGTGGTATTTTTTGAAATATTTTGGTTTGATATTTTGATGAATAACCCATGTCAGTTTAAAGAAATTACAGAACTGGTTCACGCCAACTAACTGGCTGGTAGCTGGAAATGATGCAGAATAGTTTCACTGTAGTTTCTCTATAAAACTGGCCCAAGACTGTAATGTCCCAACCCTTCACTGAAATAATTTTATCTGTCATTTCAAAATGTCAGTGCTTGAGGTTTCCCAAACATTTTTGCTAAGGCTGTTTTCTCTTTATGGGTAGTGAAAGCATTATTTTGAAATACACTTTAAAGCCAGGTTGTAAAATGTTTTCAAGTTCTGACCATTTATGAAGAACTTGCAAATTGAGAGAATCATTTTCCCCTCAAGATGAGTGTGCTGCATCATTGAGATTAAATACAGTTAAATTGTCACGGTTCTTAGCTTATTGCTTTGTTTCTCTAAGTTATCACATCTATGGGTAGTCTTAAAGATGAGTTAGCACAAAAGGTCAGTAAGAAATCTGAGGCCACTGAAATACATTTTAAAAGATCAGCTCTTACTATTTTCAGTTTTATCACCACATCTTAATGATCCATAAAGTGATAAAGAAATGGACAACTCAAATCACACAAATGCATGTGAACAGTCTGCACCTAGCAAGGACAAAGCAAATTCTTCTCTGTACTGAATACAAAAGTGACCAGATAAAATTCTTGAAATACAAAATGCCTGCTCTAGAGCAGGGAAGTCCAAGTGGTGAGGCACTTGCAACTGGTAGCCCAGAGAAGTTTTAGTTTTAGTTTTAGGTGTCCCATCAGTGAAAGTTTTTAAGGCCAGCCTGGATGGGGCGTTGAACAGCCTAATCTAGTGAAAGCTCTTGCTGCCCATGGCAGCAGGTTTGGAACCAAATGATCTTTTGAAGTTCCTTTCCAACCCAGACCATTCTGTGATTCTGTGATTTTATGAGATCTCCAAGCTGAGGACATGCCCAGTGTCTAGCAGACAGTGAAGTATTCAGTTGTGCTGATGCCACAGTGTGCAGATCTATTTTTTCTGTAGATAAGTCTTGTTCTGTAGAAGCTCTTATCAGTTGTTGGCTCTGAACAAGGATGAAAGGGAGAGAGACCTTCCCTGCCAGGAGTAGCTTATTTCTGGACACACTAGCTCAAATTCACAGCCATACACTGGGTGAGCTCTGCTCACCTCAGGGCCTGTGCACTCTCAGCAGTGGTCAACCTCATGCACACTGTGCAACCCAGTGTGAGGAACTGTACAGAGAACTCAGCATGAAAATTAGAAATATAATTTCCTTTCTTTATAAACCTCCTCCTAACCACACTAATTACGATGACATGAGCAACTCTAAGAAGAGAACTGGGCAATCTGTTTCTCACCTTTTCTACACCTACTCTGCAATCATGTCCTTGGTTGAAAAGTGTACCACAGAGTAAAAGATGAGATGCTTTTGGTAAGATTTAATTCACGGCTTTCAAACAGGCACCAAGCATGGAAAGTCCTGCTTAGCTGTTTATGTTGCATGGGATGGCATAAGAGGAACTACAACAAAAGACCAGGGAGACATTGTTTTGAGTAATTTAACTATTTTGGGGAACTTTGAGTGAAAACAATAACATAAAAACTACTGTATTAAACTGACAAAAGTCTCGTTTCAGTATTTTATATTACATATACTAAAACATTCAACTGAAGCCATGGCAATTAAAATCTTGTTGGATGGGAACCCTTAAAGAATTCTCTCTGAAAGGATGAACTAGTTTTCTTCGTGAAAATCATAGTGAAGTTTGCTTTTGAGTATTTATAAGCCTTTCTTTTCAATAGAACTTCATTTTAGTAATTAGTGTTAAAAGTGTCTATCAATTGTTTAATTCTGCTTAATTTAAACTTTGAAACTGTTGTTCAAACACAAACTTGTGTTATTTATAACAGAATATAATAAATTAAATGTATGGAATACAAGCTGGTGAGACAAACATTTTGCCGCAAGATAGACTGCTTTAAAAAAGAAACACTGATACTTCAGTATTTTTCCTTCATTCAGCAGTAGCTAAAGCATTCTGGAGAAGTCTTATTTTGTTGAAAACTAGTAGCACAATGCCTCAGGCCTAGATTCTAGTCTGTTTTATCCACAAAAATACTTCATCTATGTTTACTTGAGAGACAGAGTAAAACAGACATATGTGGGGCAAAATCCTGAACAAAGAGAAGTCAATGTCACCTCATTAATTCCTGGCATTTACAAACCTACAATGTTTTGTCAAAAGTGGGAAACTTTTATTAATTATTAAATATCTATACTTTGATTTATAATAAATAGACACCAGTCATTATCACATAAATTACAATATGCCTAGGAAATATCAGATTATCAATGCTTTTAAAAATTTAACAGCAAGTTTCAGTAAAAATACATGGGAAATGAAGACAAGGCAAGATGATCCTTTTGCTTTAGAGGCATATTGGCTGTTTAATATAGTTAATATAGTTGAGAAGTTATTCAGTGGTTTCTAGACTCCTAAAGGAAACCATGAGTTAATAAAATTGCTTCCACCACAGTAAATTATGTATTGGATATTTTCTCCATTCATGAAAGGATATTTGTCCAAATGAAGAATCCTCCTGCATTCAAGACAATAAAGTAGAAAATGTACCTAAAGTTAGAGATGAATCCCAATGAATGCCTTATCAAAATCTGGGTGCCAGAAGAGTTCTTGTAATTAAGTAATTTTACAAGTCTGGTCTCCTACTCTTATGACATATTCTAAAACAGAGCAGCACAATCATTCTGCTGTCTTCCCAATTTGTGAAACCATACAGCACCAGCTAATGCACATGTTCTCTCTGTCCTTGGGACTGAGGCTTCTGTGTCTGGCAAAGGACAACCCAAGAACAGGGCCTGATGCTCAGCCAGGGTCTGGCCTTGATTCTGAGCCAGGATTGGGCCAGTATGTTCCCTTGCATATAGGCCATCCAAATTACCTGATGGTAATACTGGGAGGTTTGCCTTTTTCTTATTGTCAGAAGAGCCAGGGAGACTTCAGGGACTTGCTGTACTTGTGACATGGCTCTTACTGGAGACACTGATGAGCTGCACAGCAATAGGATTCATGCCTGGCACACTGTTTCCTGGCCCACTGCCTCTGGGGTCAGCTTTTTCTGACATTTCTGACTGCAAATACAAGCATCCTATCTAAATCAGTAAAAGGGACTTCACTAGAGATAAAAGATGGGAGAAGAAAATCTGCAATTTCTTCCAGACTGTCTGAAAAATCCCATTATTTTTGTTATCAGGAATTCTGTTTCCTTTATAAAGCCAAATGTTGTTCTGACTTTTTTGAGTACCCTTGAAACAAAATGTCAATTCTTGGCAAAATGAGTCCTTAAATGGCAAAGATAAAATCAAGTTTCAGAAGAAGAGGAGACAAACAGAAATGCCCCAAAGTGGATATGAGGGTTTTTTTACCAAGGAGGAAATGAAGTTAAAATTCTGAAGAGGTCAGCTAAGGCTGAGAGCATGCATGCCCAGAGGGCTGAACTTGGCCTGCAAGAATACTGCACACAGAGCAGGATTAGAAGCAAAGACTGCATGAAGCTTTTGCAAACTGAGCTCGTGAAAAATATAACAGTACTAAACACAGACCCTGTCAGTGTTTGGGAGGTTTGCCATTTATTGCAAAAGCTGATTACATTTCATTATCTTTTCTTTATCAGTTGATGTGGCATACTTCTCAGCCATGAATACCTGGCTAGATAGAAGTGAAGCCTGCTAACACAAAACCACCATTCTCCCATGCACCAAATTGACAGGATGCAGAGGATCTTTGAAAGCTGTAAAATAGCATTAGTCAGAGATAATAAATAGAAATTTACTTCAGTGTTCATTAATAACGCCGGAATGACAATAGTGCTAGCTTTTTCTGAGATGGAAATATAAATGGGAGGAAGCAAACTACCTTAAAATGCAACATCTCTTGCCAGATTCCAGATCATCTACGGTATCAGAAGAAAACTCCTAGAAAAAAATTGCCATGGCATATTTTCATTGCATATTTGTTAGCCCACTACATTAACTTCAGTGAATGTTTCATGAATTAATGGCAAATATTCTGCACAACTATTTAGATAATGCAAAACAAGAAGTCATGATTTAGCTGGTAATTTTTTTTGGCAGACATTTTTTGTGGTTTATAGCAACAAATGAGAATAATGCACTTTCAATTTAAAAGAGCAAGAGGTGTCATAAAACGCAGCATCCTTAATGAAGGATTCAGGAGACTGGATATAAGTGAAGAACTTTGTATAAAGTGCTAAAATAAAAAAAATCATTTTAAAAGTAACGCTTTAAAAAAACTCACAACCTCAACTTATTAAGGCTGTTTCTGGTACAATTTTCTGCCAGCTGTTTACTCTCTGTTCCTCCACTGAGAAATCTGAAAATAACAAAAACAAAGAAACTATTATCTCATAAGCAAATATTAGGAAAGAACATTCATTTCATCCTACCAAACTAAATTCAACTCTCAGTGAAAATACCTTTCAGCAGAAAGATACAATTTTGTACTTTCACAGGAAAGCCATTCTCCTTCTAAAAGATGAAGGCAAAATGTATACCTGAAAGATGGCTCCTGTTTCCAAAAGCTTAGTTGCCATTTCATCAGCTTGGTAAGAGGAATTACTCCTCATTTCAGATCCTTCCTTATTTACATGCTCAGACTAGCATGGTAACAAAATCTTGATCACTAAGAATATACCACACATCTTGCAGACCCTTTTTTCAGTGTAAAATTATATTCACAGCTGCGACATCTAGTTGTAGAGGAAAACTATATCCCTGGTTACATTTGCTTTTTAGTGTAGAGCATATCTTAAATAAATTTTTCTACTTATAAACTATTTCTACTAGAGAAAATTCAATTATTATTTAGTATATTTTGCCCATAGCCACTACTGTGTTACTACTCTGTTGATGCAAACCATTCCCAGGTCCTTTAAGCCCAGCCTCAGAGCTGCAACTTCCTATGGCAGGGTGTGAGTAGTGAGATTGAGAGGAGACTTAAAGCTTGTGTGACACTGATATGGGTACAACTTAGGTGGAAACTTATTGTTTAAAGTCTTAAAACTGAGACCAAATTTTGGCAAATTCTCAAGAGCCAATGCCTAAATGGTTGTCACCATGTGCCTGCATCTCCACATCAAACACAAACAGGCATCTTCAAGGCACCTATTTAGATTCAGCCAAATACCTGGTCTGTCTTTAAAAGACACCTTGATTTATCTTGCAGGTCTCTGGCTCTCTGGAGGTGCTTATCCCTCACCACCTTTACAAATAAGGCCTCCCAGCACATAGCTCACACTGGCCAGGGACATGTGCCATGTAAAAGTTATGGGTGAAGCAAATTCTGCCATAGACAGAGGGGTTTGATAGGCACATGTGGCAGGAGTTTGTCTGATTGAATCACTCACTGCTCAGAGAATCAGAAGATAAAATAATACAAAACAAGACAAACTAAGAAAAAACAAAAAACCTCTCAGGATCAATTAGCAAGAGAAGCTTGGCATACACATACCAAAAAAAATCTTACAAAGAAAAGTGATGGAAAATGCTAGGTGCTTATCTCAAATAGGTAAAAAATGTATTATTTTAATAATTTAGGCAAGATACTTCAGTTGTCTCTACTACCATATAAATTCCATAAACAAGAATGCAAATAACCAGGGACTACTGCATGGCTGTTACATTATCAGCACAGCTGGATGCAACATCAAAGTCCTCATAAATGAGAAGAATTGTTGTTGTTATGCTATGATACGATACTTGAATAAAAGTTTAAAAGTAGCATTCTATTCCTGATTAAAGATTAACTAGGTGAAGTGTTTAATTGGTATTTTAACTGGATAGCAAGGAAATATTTTCTGCATTTTGGACTTTAATTAATTCTTTAGATCATGAGAGCACAGTTCTTTGTCTAATTTAAAATGAAGTAGTTAATTCAAATTCCATTTATTTAAAAACATTCGTTTTGACTTAGTGAAATGAAGGAACCTGATAAAAGTTTATTTTGATTTCTAAGCTTTATTTCTCTGTCAACTATTTTTCCACTTCTTAGACTGGTGCAACTAATCTTTGAATTTTAATGACCTTTCAAGTTTGGCTCAAAAAGTTAATAGTATTGCTTTATCCATGTACTAGTGTCCTCTTAATCCTGAAAGATCTCTTTATCTGTCAACACAACATCTTCTCTCAATGCAGCAAAATTTTTGTTCCCAGAATTTCAAGCATTTTCCTCTCCTACCTATGATAGTTTATCCCTTTCCACAGTCTCCTCCTGTTCCACCTGTTTCTTTTTTAAATTATTTTTTTTCTTTATTAATAATTTCCTTTTAATTTAGGTGTTTTATTTGGCCTTTGGTATAAGAAAACCAAAAGACAAACCCTTATAAAACCTTGCCCACCTCTGATCTGGAAGCCTCACTTCTCCTGGGTTCCCTTTTCAGACTCTGCTGATTTTGACCCATTTCATAGTTCAGATTAGTTCAGAAAGTGTCTGACAGCTTGTTCATTGTCCTACGCTGCTTCTGTCAGCAAACTTTGCTTATTACATTGGGATGAGACATGAAAGGCTACATGACTGGAAAATACAGAGCCAAACTGATTATTGAGGAGCAGATTTTATAATAGTAACATAATAATTTCCCTAATTTCAACAATAATTCAAACTTTGGATGGATTTGTACTTTGTATGAATTATTCCAGATAACTGTCCATATTGTAATTCATGTAATCCAAGACTAGATGAACACAGCTGTGTTTTTCTAACTTAACACTTTGTGACTATTTTAATCTGTGAAACACACTGGTACCTTGTGTTTGTCAAAAGGCTGTTTAAAGAAAGTTCTACTGGTTGTTAATGTCACTGTTTAGAGAAGTTCCTTGACTTTCAAACTTTACTGTGTAGATGAAGCTAAAGCTAAAGACGAAGCTATGCAAGACAGGTCACAGTGCCTGGGAATGGATAAAATCAAATGCTGGATTAAAGAACAGTCAAACAAAACTCACGGGCAAAAATAACAACATTCTGCTTTCAGCATCAGCATCTGAGATAGCAGATATCGACCAAACGACTTGTCTTAATAACATGATCATAAAATGTTGCTGCATATGAATCAGATTCTCTTTCCCAAATCTGTTTAGGGCAGATTCTGCTCGGTGAGCTCAGAGCTCACTGTCAGTAGTAAGTGGAGCAGAGGGCTACTTTCATTGGAAGATGTCAATCCACGTTCTGTTCCCATTTGACTTTTTTATGTTCAGAAATAACCAGCCAAACTCAGACCTTTTCCAGGGAAATAAGGAAAGAAGAAACAAGGTGTTTTCCTTTTTTTCCTTGTTTGATATATGTATCTTCTTTTGAAAGTTGTTCAGAAGTCCTCAGATTTGTAGTAGTACTATCAGCTCCTCTTTGAAATAAAAAAAACTCTGAGAGGGCAAATGAAACAGAATTGTTGGTCTTAGTTCTTGATACTGCAGTAGTACCCAAACACGTAAACCTCAGAAAAATCACCTATAACAACAGAGTGATGATGTGCAGAGCAGTGGGAACTGAGCTGACATGCATCAGAGCTGAAACCTCTTTGGCCCATCTAGGTTTTGAAACCATGCACCAGGGGGTAGCAGATGTCCTTCTACAAAGGGAAATGTGTTACTCCATGTGATGTGCACGAGGCATTTCTGTCACACTTATGCAGATTGCTACGCACAGGGGCCGACAGATACAGACAGACAATTTACTATAATTAAATCTTGTTCAACTTCAGTGAAATTGGATGGCAGCAACTACAATCACAAACAGTAAAGAACTGCTGGCTTCCACTGAAACAATGCTTCAGCTACAAGAAACTGTAGGTATTACTACAAAAACTTCATAGGCAATGACTGGGAATAACATTATATGTTATGAAATAATTTTCTTAGAACTTACAGAGAAACAGCATCTGATGCAAGTAAAAAGCATACAAAAATAGTTTAAAAATAATACTCTGCAAAGATTCTAAAATCATCACAATCTGAATTCAGTTTCAGTAAAATGTGTTCACTTTGGAGATCTGGGAAAAAGCTCTCCAATTTGCTCTGAAACTAAACAGAAATCAAAAAAAACCCCACAGAAGATAAGAACACTAACCTGTACCTGTCTTGCTACACTTGCTTCTCATTGACCTCTGGTAGCTCAGGTATTTTGAACAATTTCATTGAAATTGTTTGTGGGGTCTCCATGTAATGGAATAAAACTTTTCAGTCTGTTTTTCAAGTGGAAGAGGACTGCTGCTGGAAAGATGAAATAAAAAAGAAAAATTAAACACGAAATGAAAATATCCCAAAAGACAGCCATCCTCTCTATAATTTTTGTAACTTCACCCAGAACTTCCTGACAGTATTTCAATTTTCTATTTTCAATAGAAAATTTTCAACGTACAAAGAAATATCTTGACTTTTGCATAAACTTAGTTAACTCTTTTTACACTTGATATCTCAACTAGACAGAAAAAAAAGATTTTTTCCTAGATTAGGCTGTTATTTCACAGATGTTGGACATGAATTCATATCTAGTTACAAACGTTGATTCTTTCTAAATTGCAGAATTCAGCACAGTACTAATTGTGATAATAGTCACTATAATAATGGTCCTAATCTCTTCTATCACTTTGACACATCCAAAATCATCAGTTCATCTCCAAGTCAAATTTTAGAAATGTTTTTCTACTTTATCCAAGAGACAAAAATTGACGAGTATTATTTTTATAATAATATACTTTTCAGTGGGTATCTTTTTTCTGCAAGAGCCAACTCTACAAACTGATTAATTCATTCCCCACAACAATTTCATGTAAAATAAACTTACAAAAGTCCAGCTGCAAAAGCTAGTACAATAAACTGCTTTTCCCCAGAAACACAATAGAGAAAACAGGTATTTATTATTTGGTTTTGATTGTTCACAGCTGGTGCTTTCATCAGGCAGCATAAATATTGGCTGTTCAACCCATACTACAAAATTAATTTTCAAATTTTAATGCCCCAAGACAAATTTCATAGGGTTCAGATGCAGATGATTTAAAAAAAAAAAAATAAAGGATGATTGGGTTCTTGAGTGAAACTCCAGGCTCACCCAGGCCTGTATGCAATTAGTTATATTGACTTAATTTGAGCTTACTTACGTAATCAGTATACTTACAGACTAATGATGCAAGAATGGTGAAACTCATGGAATTAGAATCATAAAATCATAAAACTGTTTGGTTGAAAGTGCCTTGAAGCACTTGTTTTTTAAACATAAACCTGGAGATAGAAATATTTACAGTTACCTGCTTTGTCTCTGAAAATTGCATCTCTAAGTTTAGCCTTTAGCCTGAGCCTTTGGAATTAAAATGCCATACACAGAATCAGCCACGGGTATTTTAAGAAGAAAAGAATATTTTACTTAAAAACTTTTAAAAATCTGTTTAAGTCACATTTCATTGAGGTTAATTATCAGCACTTCCATTTTTTGTGTATGTGAAAGGTCACTGTTATAAAAAACAATGTAAGTCAGAACTCTCTTACTCAGCATTTTGGAAAAAAGAAAAAGGCCATTCTAAATTGCAGAGTAGCACTGACTGTTTGCCTTGTTATCAATCTCTTCAAACATGGGAATTCAAGCTAAAGCAATAAAATATGAACTTTACATCTTTTTCTTTTTCCAAAAGAATACTGAAAAGGCCACATTAGTCTGAAGAACTACTGAATAAACTGAACTGCAGGATAAACAGGAGCTTCTATGCTTGTGTCCAGATAGAAATTTTAATTATCCCCCTTCCTTTTTTAATTTAAGGTGATGAAAAATTTAAAATTTAAGTAGGTGGTCTCACATCAGTTTGGGTAATCTCCAGAGATCTAGTCTGCTCCATCCATGCTCCAGTCAATTTAGCTGTATCTTTGAGCTGGTCAAATCAGGAAGTAGTGTTTATCCAGGCTAGCAAATATATACTTGCAGCACAGCACTTTTATCATGAATGATCCACAACCACTTTAACAAATTCTGTGTTAACTCATTTTTAGTCACATTATTTTCCAGTGAAATACATCCACAGTTTGGTTGGAACATAGCATCAATCTCAGAGCACAGGAACAACAGCAGTAGAGAATGGGAACTGAAGTATTCTGGATTTACATCAAATGACAGAAAGATTTAAGTACAAGATTTAAGATTAAGCTACATATCGAGAAAGTTGCTACTAGCCAAAAGAACACTCTCAGTCTTGCCAAGCAGGCAAACAAATTGCTCATAATAAAGAAGCTGATATGTTGAGAAGAGTATATTCAATTTTCAATACCTGATCATGTTTCTAATTGCAGACACTTCTGGCTGTTGTGGCAGCTCAGCATGGATCTGGATGATGTGAGCCTTCATGAAATGTCAAAAACACTACAGCAATGTCTGTAAATCCTTGCACAAACCAAGGACCAGTTTTTGTGTGTGACACAATCACTATCCTCTTGGAGAGCCAACTCAGATAAGAACAAGCCAAGAGCTTTCCAGGCATGACAGACTGGCATCTCTAACACCCTGACAAATATCCTCGGAAAAGATACAGGATATTTTTGCAATGCAGCATAAGACTTGAAAGCCAAAAATGGGGGTTTGTCTAAGACACCAGCCAGGAGCCTCATCTGGAGGATCTGAGTGATGTTTGCCTGTACTATGTTTCACATGAATTTCATGCTGAGAGCTGCTAAAGGAGAGGCTACCAGAGTCAAAAGCAAATACTAAAATAACATCTCCTTTTTTCCCTTCTCGTTGCTTTGATCACTCCTGTGATTTTTCAGAGTGCAATATGTATAATAAGTATATTCTTTCTATACTAACTGCTGTAAAATATTTGTTATGTTCAAATTGATATCACCATCTGATATTATGAAAGAGTTACCTAGAACAATAATTTAGACACATGATGCAAAATTGAATTTATCTGTTATTAATAATGAAATGTAGACATATTCTTGGTTTTTAAATTATGGCCATGCTTTATCATCTTTAGCATTAACATGTGAGGCCTTACTTGAACAGATTTAAAGAATATTAAGCAAATTTTGGGGATTAGATGGAAGTATTGTTACAAAGACAATATCTTTGATTTCTTGCCATGTAAAAAACTAATATAACTGCTTTTCATTTATTCTGGAGTTTGAGGCTGGATTTACCAAATCTTTTATTCTTCCTATTATAATTCTAACAAACCAAATGTATGTATTTTTTCAAGATGCATTTTTAGAGGTGTCATCCTATGGAGAAAAGCTTCCTTGACTTACGAACATGAAATATCTGGAGTCCAGGAATCAACATCATTTAAAGTGAAATAAGAATCTAACCAAAGTCATGAAAATAAAAACAAATAATCCCTTGCTTTTATCATATTCAGATTTTCACAGAATTCCACCCCAAACCCTCAGCCTTTTTAACACTTATGATAGCCGAATCCAACCTTTTGTTCTGCATAATGATACTGTAGATGAAACCAAGAAAAGCATTGCAATTACAGCTATTCTTGTAGAAAAAAGATTAGAACCACTCAGGTGTGAAATAGACAATTTGAGACTAGAAAAATCTTTATAATTGCAGAACAAGTAGACAGAATAGGTGGCTGCCAAGGACATTCAAAAACCTGAGGAGAGCAGGGTCACTGCTGCTTGAACAACCTCTGCTACTCCTCACCCTGGGGGCAGTGCTGTTTGGGAAAGGAAGGAGGGCAGCTTCCAGCCCTGTCCTCACCTCCAGGGAGAATTACCTGTGTGCTGGGCTGGAAGAACACACCTGCAGAGAAGGTAACACATACGAGGGAGGGGAGACACACAGAGCTCCCTCCTCCCCAGAGCTCTGGGCCTCCAGCCCATCTCCCTGCTCTGCCACTTCCTGGCTGTAACACTCAAAACTCCCCTTACCATCCTGTCTTCTTTCATGTAATCCCTCCTGGGACTCATCTGCTCCCCATCCTGAATGGTGCAGGCTGCAGAGGTGAAGGACAAGGCCACCAACACCATCATGTTGGAGCAGAACTTTCCTTTTGTCTGTGTCACTACAAAACTGCGAGCTGGCTCTGGGGAGAAGGCCTGATTTGAAGTTGAAATCCTACTGGTCCATGGTCTTTAATGGCCCATGTTGGCCAGCTTTTCCCTCTTGCTTAAATTTAGATGAATCCTGCTTCAATTGTACTGACACAAATGAGTGATTAATCAAATTTAATGAATCCCTATTTGAAGGTCTCTGTGAAGAGGTTTCACAGGGCATGATGAGCTGAGTTACTCAGAGCACAGTGTTAGTAACACCAAGGGGGTGGGTTTGATCCTTGTATGGGCCATTCCCTTAAGAGCTGAACTGGATGATCCTTCTGGGCCCCGTCCAACTCAGAATATTCTGTGATCATGTGGCAAATCTGTTTTACTCATGGAGTCTTTTTGTTAAGTAAAGAATACCAAAAGGTATCCTAAGCAAGTCAGACTTGGGAATTCCCTACCAATAGAGAAAGCAAAGGAGCAAAAGGAATTTTAAGAGCAAAATGATAAAAAAAATCAAGTCATGTGTCTATTATCTACCTTGAATAACCGAAGCTCTGGATTTTGAATGCGGACCGCAGGAATACGGAATCGGACTACAAAATATGCCAAAGCTCAAATACCGTTTGCATGGGAGAAAAAAAGGCATTATCAATTATACAGTTATTATTTCCTTCTTTGTCATCACTGGCACTGTGCCACAGAGTTTATTAATGCACATTTCATAGGGGCAGGGTGGAGTTGGCATACAAAGAGGTTTTGTGCTTTGAACACAAGGCTCTGCACTGAGTATTAATTCATCATTCCTCAGGTCCTTTAATGTATGGCCAGGTTTAGAAACTTTCTCCTCTTGCATTTCTTACTTGAAGGGGGCATCCTAGACAGAAGTAAGGTATGGATTAGCACAAATTTGCCATCTGTATGATACAGAAATACATTTTCTTCTAAGGAAATCAGTAATCAGTAGGGAAATACACAGAGCTCCAAATATACTAATTTCACATCCTACTAATTCATCTCTGAAAACACTCAAAGTGGTTTTCTCTTGTGTCTAGTAACAGAAATTAATTTTGTCTCTGAGAATTCTGCTTTTTTTCAGATACTCCTATCAAGAGACATCAGGTTCCCTAAAATGTTTATGTATGCACAGTTTTATAACAGGAGAAATTGCTTTTGGTTGTTCTGTCTCCTTATTAAGGTCAGAGATTATATAGGAGATTACCTATTTGTCCCCAAAGAAAAAGTGATTTATAGCCTTTGCCAGAGAAGTGTAAAAAGCTGGAATTTATTTTCTTTCTTCCTTCCAATTTAAAGAGCCTGGGATTACACTTTAAAGCACATTGTCTATTCCTGAAGAAGTTATAGGCTGAATAGGCTGTTACCACTCACCTTCTTTAAATTCTGTCCCTGTTCCAAAGCCTGTGATGCATGGTGGCAGCTCTGAGCAGGCACATTTTCTTGCTCATTTAAGAATATCTTGTAGATTCCTGACTCATAAGTTCATGTAGGCAACTTCCAGCCTTTCATGTGAAAGGTCCTTGTCTTATGGCTGAATTCTTTTCTTTTAAGTACTCAATTTGTAATCCAGGAATAATCAGACAAAAATAAAATTGTATTTGAATTGCTGTGTGAAGAGCTGCATATGCTACAATAACACAAAAGATCAGTCAGCCTCTGCAGTACCTTGCTTGTTAGGTGGAGGGTGAATTACTTGCTCACAACAGCAAAAAGGTTAAACTGTCTGCAAAACAACTATGCCCATGGAAGTACAAGAGCCCTGAACATTGCCACACACTTCACTGAACCTGCAAAATTGGCTAAAAGTCCGTATCAGAGCTGCTATAGAAATTAGCCACAGATTAGATTAATTAATCTCACAATTAGTTTGGATACAAAGCCCTTTGAAAGTTCCTCAAGAACTTCAATGACTTTTGATCCTGGCTACAGAGAGGAAAAATCAGTGGGTCTCCCCAGATACTGATTCAGCTTTTGTTTAGTATGCTCTAAGAGTACGGGTATATATACTGAAGTTAATTTAAAGCACAGTGTTTACAAAATGTATTCAAGTGGCTTTTTGAAATTGGCTCTGGTACTTTTATTTAGGTTTCACTGAAAAGCAAGGGGGAAAATATCTCACTGTTGTATTGACAGCACAAAACAAATCATTCCTATAATTTTGAAGAGGACTGTAGCAGATGTGAAAAACTGATGTACTAACCTCAGGAAGAACACTTTCATTTTCAGTATTGGAAACAGTGTCCCCAAAAAAATTTTTTCCAACCCTAGAAAAAGTTGTCACCAGCTATTTTGAAGCCTTGAAGTCTAACTTAATAAAGCTCATAAGCTAGACATCTATACATGGAAGGGGAAACTCTTGCTAATTGGAAACACTACACGT
Source organism: Cisticola juncidis (assembly GCA_013400215.1). NCBI lineage: Eukaryota > Metazoa > Chordata > Aves > Passeriformes > Cisticolidae > Cisticola > Cisticola juncidis. The sequence goes on from VXBR01004648.1 coordinate 556,425, forward strand.
AAAATAACAAAAAGGCTAGAGAGCTGTTTTTATTATTTTACTTCCTTGCAGGAGAAGTGTCAGGGGGATTAAGATATAACAAACATTTGACAGGGTAGTGAATTCACTTTCTAAATTGCCTGTTTCTCAGTTACTATATTCCCACTGGACTTTATAATAAAGTTAGCTCACATCTTTCCATTCACACCACTGGATTTAGGAGGTGGACCGGACTGTGGAGGATTTAGAAATCTATGTATCGTGGTCTTTTTTATTTAAATTCAGGAGAAAAAAAAAAATTATTATTCTCAGAAAAACAGAAGAACATATATATCAAGCAGCTGCATGGAATTACCAAGTAATATTCTAGCTCCCAGTGTCCTGCCTCTAACACTGGCCAGTGGAAAATGCTTCATAAAAAGACAGATAGGACAGCAAGGATGGGGTGAATATGTTTTCAGGGTACTTTCTCAGCCTCTAGTAATCTGTAGCACTAGCACCTACCAAGCCAGAGATACGAGTTCTAATAATCCACAATGGATTTTTCTTTATTTGTCCAGTTTTGGGGTTTGATTTGTGGTAGAATTCCAGCATTCAAAATATCCAGTGAAATTCCAGATTAACTACACATTGTCATAAAAATGTTTTCATTTTTGCTTTTCCTGCCAATTTTTAGTGTTATCTACTAGTAATTGTCTTGAAAAATCCTCTTTCATCCATGCCATTCACAATTTTACAAACCTCTTTTTACCTTCACTTAGTTGATTGATCATCAGGCTGATGAAATCTGAATTACTTTTTGTATTTATGACTAGTAAAGAGTCTTTGTTTACCTTTGCAACCCTTTCCTCTTTTCTGCTTTTACTAAGTCCTTCTGAAACAGGACTGAAACTGTACAAACTAGTTTTAACTTGCAAAAGGGCTTGGTGCTCTGCTCTGTTGTTCTCTGCTCCTTTTCTATCATTCCTCTGGCATGGTATTTGCTTCACTACATTACTGCTACTGGTCTCAGAGCTGGTAGTTTCATCAGCAGGACTTGCTTTAACCCCAAGGTCACTTTCTGAAGCCTGTTCATGTCCCATCATTTCCGAATAAAATAAGGATTTTTTTTCCCCATTTTATTATTCTTGTCATATGTAAAGCAATCTACATTCTGGACTACAGTCTGTGGCCAGTGCACCCAGGAAAGTTGCTGTCCTCTAGTTTGGTTCTACTTTGGGACTCCCCAGCTTAAGAGTGCCAAGAAAGCAGTGAGGCAGAGGACAGCTGCCAAGGGACCAAGAACACCATGAAAAGGGTCTCAGGGAGCTGGGTGAAGAGGAGAGACTGCAAGAGCAACCAGCAGTTGCTTGAAGAATGGTTGCAAAAGGTGACAAAGCCCACAAGTCCTCAGCACCGCCAAATCATACAAGGGGCCAAACACTAGCAAGTGGGGCTGAGGTTGGACATTAGAAAAAAAATACTGGGGATATAGTGCATCTTTCAAAAAAAATTCCTGTGAAATCTGAATCCTTGGAAGCTTTTGAGATTTATGCCTAGACATCGACACAGCTGCTTAGTCCTGTGTTGGTGATGGTCCCACTCTGAACAGCAGATGGGACTCCATGATTGCCTGAGGCTCTCCCAACCAACAAGGCTGTGAGTCTGTGAATGAATTACTTCATTTCTACTTTGATGTATGATACTTGCTGATCTGTTTCTTGGGTCAGTAGTGTAGAAAAGCTATCTGACTACTTAATGAGTATTCAGCTTAATTAGGTATCTGTAGTTTTGATACTGGCTTTAAAAAGATAAATCCCTGATCTATGGGCATAGAGCTTCCATGGTTGCAGTAAAAATTTCTTTAAATTTTCAATGATTCAACCCTAAGATTTTACATATTTTAAGAATATTCATCTAACATCACTTCACAAAGGAGAGCCCTTAAAAAAAAGTGTATCTCTAGCACTAAACCACTAGGATGGATGAGGATAGCTCATATAATGTGATTCCTGCAAGCAGCCAGGCAGATCAAGGGATCCTGATCCCCTTCCCTGGCTGATTCAGTGTGCTACAAGCATAGGAGATGCTGAAAACCTTCAGAGAAGAAACAGGAGTAACAGGTCTCAAGTTTTTAAGTATTCAAACATTTTTCCATCAACTCTTTCCCAAGAGTTTATATTGCATTTAATAAGGTCTGTGAACTCATGACTAAAAAGGACTGTTTCCTTTCAGAAATAAAGAAAAGAGAGAGTAATATATCAGGTTTATTTCCAGTAATCAGACTTTGCGATTGGTTTTCTTTTGTCTTACTCACAGTATAAAATTTATTTTCCTGTCTTGTCCTTACTGCTTTTATTCTAATTCACAATGCACTAAAGAAATTACTAGAAAAGCATTTCTAGCATAAATTCAAGTGTGAATGCAAACAATCTTAGTTCTGGTTTATATTAGTGAAAAACAACTGCTCTAAATATGGATATGAAGAAATAAAATTTTACAGAAAATAGTGCAACGTATATGATTGAAAATAATTACATTTAAGTTTGTGAGTCACATTTACTATGCAATCAAAAATTTTTTATAAGTATAAAACTCTTCATGTTATGTTAAGGAAAAAATATTGTACTAGTGCACAACACAACACAATGTATTGTATCGACCATGATAGGTAAATATTTTCCGGGAAAAAAATCACAATATAGGACATGTGCCTGTTTGCATTGAATAGCATTTCACTGCAAGGACCATAACTCATTGCCAATAATGTATTAAATAAGTTTGGCTTTCTTAATGTCTGAATTTTTTCTCCTCTTTTCTTGGTTTCTTTTTCCACACTAATTTCCAAAGTTTTAAGAAACCTTAAACTTGCTCCTCAGAAAAAGAAAAAAAATCATGTTAAGACTTTTGACTGACCACTGTATATTCCATTATGTAACTTGATTATGATAACATTTCAAATTAGGTTTATGATGTCAACAGAAGTAGGGAGAAATTCAAAATTCATGTACCAAATGAATTTATTAAACACTACAACCTTTGCTTAAAATTAGTTGTTTGCCACACAGTTCACTTCCCAGATATACACAGGAAATGCAAAACCAGTCCAAGTAGAAACCAGACAAAAATTATTTACACAAAAATGAAAACATATGATGCAATTCATCAGTAACCTTGAATTCATGGACTTCTTTTAGATAAAAGTAAATACTTCAACAATACAAAGCAAATGGTGCCGGCAAAAATAAAAACTTTACTGATCTGTTATGCTTTTATATTTCTGTAAAATGGAGGAAAACTGTTGTGAGCTGATGCATCTCAATGACAATTTCTACCATTTCTCAGGTAACAGGGGCTGAAATGGCCTTGTGGAAGACCAGGCATAAGCACTGGAGCATGGTTTTTCTCAGACACTCTTCCTGTTGCAGTAGGAAGTGGTGATTGGAAGAGAGAGTCGCACTAAGGTGGGGCAGTGCTGTTCTGAGCCAAATTCCTTTTCTGCCTCGAGACCTGTGCCCTGTGGACCTGCAGCAAGCCCCCCGAATCATCTCCTGGAGGACTCAAAAGGACTGGCTCTGTGGACCAAATGTCATGGAAATCTATTTTACATAAGTGGCATGCACCAAATGAACTGTGAAACAAAATGGATTAATTCCCCTTGCTCTCTTTTTCTCTCTCCTTTTCAACCCCAGATTCAGACTACACCCAGCAGCAGCCTCAATGCAGGATCTAATAGCTGGATGTTTTTCCTCTTAACTTTTCTCTCTTCCTCCCTTATTTCTCTCATCTCTTGTTTTATCCTGCCAAATGCAGCAGTGATACTCTTACCACCTACTCCACACCTGAAACCTGTTGTGGGAGCTGGGAGCTTATTAAAGTTGGTTGTAGAAGTTGTTATCTTGTTAGCCAACTCTTCTGGGACTAAACAGTGGGCTAGTTCGCAGAGTTAAGATGATTAAAAAATAAAGTGTAAGAGTTCAGTGACACTGATATGGACTCATATCTGCTCTCCACAATAAGGAAACCACAAGATGTGGCATTAAACCTAGTCATGAACAAATTCAAGGGACTGATGGTTTTAGAAACTCATGGTAAATTTGGGAATTCAAGGTGAAGTGCTGGCTTCCAGGAGCTTCCAGGAGAAAGATCCCCCCAAAAAATATTTAACAGGGCATATACCTATGACTATTTTTGGACTGGATTTACTACAGGGGAAGGCATGGACTAATCAGAGGGGAAGGACATGAGTGATTTGACTTCCCCCTGCTGCAGTTCAACAACAGCAAGCAGCACCATTCTTGCCTCCCTCTAAGTGAAACATTGTATCTTACCCTCAGGAGCAATGGAAAGGATTAACCCTGTAATTAGTGCCTTAGGGGACCAGGGGATAATCAGATCTAGTGAGACCCCTCTTTTGCCAGTGTGTGTAAACCTAGCAGGAAGGGGCAGCTGACCACTGGCTACCAGCATCTGAATGCAAACACAGGCTTTTTAACTGCTTCAGTTCCTAATATGGCTGCTTTGCTATCCAGGAATAAGATCATCCTGTTTCTGGCAACTATCAACATGAAATATGTATTTTTTATAGTCCTCCTGCAAGGTGGAGTCAAGGAACAGTTAAGGAACAGTTTGCATCGACATGGGAAGGAGAGCAGTATACCTTTACTCAACTTCCCCAGGGATATTGGCATTCAGTCACCCTTGCCCTTTATTGTCCAGCTCAAGAACTGGCCCAAATTGGCCCAGACAAGCAGGTCAAGTCAAGACTTACCAATATATTGATTAGTGCTAATTGGTTGCCCAGAGGTGGAGGCAGTGGACCACACTAATACAAAGATAATTGCTCATTTGGAGAGTCTGGGACTCCATATCCTGACAGAGAAGGTTCATCTCCCTTCCTGTGAGGTAAAATTCTTAGGCATTTGGTGTAAAGGCCAGACAATAGGCATTCCCCCTGAGGCATTAACCACTCTGGATCAGATTGGGATGCTAGGAAATGAGAAGGAATTGCAACATGTCATATAACTATTCCTATTTTGGAGAAAACACATTTCTGACTTTTCCATAATTCTTGGATTACTCCTTAATGATCTGACAAAGAAAAGGGTTGTTTGATATTGGAGACATGTCCATGAGGAAGCTTTGAAACTGCCTACATTTGAAGCTGGGATATACCAAGCTCTAAGGCCCACATCCCACAAACCCCTTGCATATCGAATGGGGTTTTGGCATCCATGGGTTATCAATTTATATGTAGCAATAAGGGCCCCAAAGGCTTAGACAACATATTGAATTCTATTCCAAAAGCTTCAAAGGTGGAGAAAAATTATATTCACATCGGGTCTATCTGTACTAAGCACAGCTTTACAGGAGGCAGAGAAAATCATTAAATGCCAACCCATTGTGTTAAGAAGCCCCTTTTCAGGTGTTAAAAGCAGTGACAGCAGGTACTCCACTCCAAGGATGGCCTAATGTGAAACTGTCAGAAAGTCGTATGTGCACACAGAACTCCATCTTCATGACCATGATGTTAAAAAAAGCCCACCAAAAGACCTTCCAATACAGAGAGCACTAAACTGAACCTGATGGGCTCCATATAAGTTACCCCATAGAAACAGCTCCCCAGTTTAGCTCCCAGGTGAAAAACATGTGGTTTACTGGTGGCTCCTCCAAAAGAGAAGGCAAGATATGGAAATATCAAGCAGCTGCTCTGCATGTTGACTCCAGGGATAGGATAACACAGAGTGGGAAGGGACTACCCAGGCAGACAAATCTACAGCAGTGTGGAGTTCTATAAAGAATGAAGCTGAAAGCATTCACCCCCCCAGTACATCTATATTGATTTATATGCAGTGTTTAAGGGATGCACAGAATGGCTCCCTTGCTGGGAGCAAAATGAATGGGAAGTGAATCGATTTCTAACATGGCAAAAATAAGTTAGAGGCAATCTTGCAGACTGCTTGAAAAAAGATCAAATATGTGGGATGGGTTGCTGCATATGAAAATGAGGATAACCCAGTCTACTCCTCAAAAATCAGGTTAACTCTCTTACTTGTCTTGCAGTGCCAATTACCCCAGACAAGGACAGAAAGGATAGCCTCCCCTTGTCAACAGAGCCAGGACATAAGTGGGAGATGGTACTGGAGTGGCTCCATATGAAACAAGATACTCTGGAACAAAAGATTTGAAGATTTGTTCAGGGAAGCCCACAGCAGGGATTGGCCAGTGAGCCGAGAATTCTGCACTACCACCATTTCAGAGTGCCATCATTGCCACTTGTGCCTGGACCACAACTCCTTGCATGATCCACCCTTTAACCTGAAGAACAAGAGAGGGTTTTGGGAAATGTGGTACATTATACTAGTCCTTTTAACAAATCTGAAGGCAAAAAAAAATATTTTAGTAGCAGTGGAAGTTGTGTCTGGACTAACCCAATCAGAAGCCCACAGTCAAGCCACAGGCAAACTAACACTTCTGAGACTAAGTAGTGGGCTAGATGCCAGAATTAAGGCAGTTACAAGGCATAAGAGTTCCCTGAGACACAGGTTGTTGTCTTTGTTCAGCTGACAAGAATTTATCATGAACATCACTGCTGTTTCTGGGTTGTGACAGGCCCCAAACATAATCTCCACTAGTTTAAGCTTTACACTAGCTGCACTATCTCAGACAGCAGTGAGATGATGTGAAAGCCCATGCCAGCATACACTGGTGGCCAGTGATACAATTAGGGAGGGGGAATTGCTGTCACAAACACATTGATAGAGAAGAGTGACTCCCTTCTTTGTCTATTGTCAAGTGGAAAGGCCCAAACTGTGTAAATCTAACAGACCAGCCATCTCACCCAGCGTCTTGGAGAGGCCCTTTCTCCACTTCTTCCACTCCCTAAAAAAAATAATTCCTGTTGGAGACATAAGTTACCAGCAATACAAAGTCAAGCCTGGCCCCTTTTACAGGATAATATCACATATTCAAGGGTGACGGTGATGGAGATTAAAACAAAGGCTAGGAACCAGCCTTGCCAAGTGTTTCTGGATAAAAGCAGGTGCAGTCTGCAGGCTCAGCCACTGTAAAGGAAGATCTCCAGTGTCAGACACACCCAGGGCAGATGCCTTGGACTGACCTACAGGCATGTACAGAGTCATCAGAGCCACACCAAAGCTTCCCCTTCCACTCCCTTCTCCAAAATACCCTGTATGCACACACAGGGTCTGGATGATGTGAAACTAGGGCATTCAGCTTTACTACCAGAGGCTGTGCCCTGTATGGCAGAAATGTCAGCTCCCCTAGCAACAGACTTCCAGCTGCTTTACAGCAACAAAGCAGTGGGATGCACCTGCAATGGACACTCAGGGGACTGAAAGGATATCAAATTCTGGGAGAAAGGAAAACTCAGGTAAAGCTGCTCCTCCAATTCCAACTCAGGCTGCTGACACAGTGAGAGGCCATGGGAGAAAAAAGACTCATTCCCACTTCCTAGTTGTATTGATTGGAGTGTTTTATCACAGACTTGCAGTTCATCCTGAGACTCCTATGCTGTTGCACAGTCATCTTGTTTTGGGAACACATGCAGGATGCTTGAAAACTCCCATTTTTATCCAGAAAAGCAGATTACTGCAGCTACTCATAGCATGAGGATGTGCAAGAACAGTGCCAGAGTATTAAATACTGTAGCAATTACTGAGGGCTTTCAGCACACAAGGAAAGAGACTTGAAATAAGAGATGTTACATGCAAGTACAGTAAGAGGAAAAAAATTGGAAAGTCTCAAAAAATACATTAAGGAAAATTTTCAAGGGATCAGTTTTGTGTTAAAAAGACTACAGTAACAAATTAATTTTAAACAGTGTTATTTGGATCAATACAGTGTAAAAGGACAAGTGCTTCTTTTTAACATGTGAAAATGTTCTAAGACATGCATTTTAATAAATTTAATAATGATTGGGAAACTTAAGAAAAACACCCTTAAAAGATCTTCAAGGAACTAAAATGTAGACAAGATGTTCTTAAATGCATTAACATTTATGTGAAATGAAAGTTCAAATAAGACCCTTCAATCTTATATATGATTCAAGCCAACAGAGAAATAAAACCCTGCTATGTTAATGGGAGCCATTGGTTTCACTGGGATTGCAGCAAGCCTCTTTATAGTCCTACTTTAATTTAGAGTTGGATTTGCAAAGCTCAAATTAGTACTTTTTATTTGAGGAAGATTTTTTAATCTGTATTGAAATTCAGCAGACCAAGATGAATGCTGCTTTCCTGCCCATCTCCTAGTTTCTCAATTTTCATGTGCTTCAGATCATCTAACACACAGCTATTCACTGATCAGCATCACTCTGCAGCTACCTGCAGGGTTATTTCTGCCTGCTCCTCTGCCAGACCATTGGTCTAGTATACAGTTCATAATACAGTATATAATTCACCATATACAGTATATAGTTCACCTTACTCCAGCCTGGGTCTGGAGCATAAAAGCCTTCTGGCTCTGAAGGAATTAACTTTTCATTTGTCAGCCTGCTAGAGCACCTCAGCTGTTGTTATAGCACAAACAGGAAAATCACATTTCTCATAAAAATTGCACAGGGGATGGGATCAGCCACGGTGATCACAGTGATCTACGTGGGGCTGCTGGTTCCTGACCCTTTCCCTGGTGCCAGGAACACCCCTCTCAGAGGGCTCCACTACCACCTTGGTGCAGAGGAATGATGCCTGGCCCCTAAAGTCACTGATATGGAAGATGCAAGTACCAGCACCCACCCAGATTTCAGCTGAAGTGGAGAAAGGTATGGGGAAGTTGGAGAAGTAGTAATGCTGCCTTTTACCTGTATATTAAATAAATTCATTAGCTTTAAGGATATATATAAATGTTTTTCTAGATTACTGTCTAGAGCATTTAGACTAAAGCACAGCTAAATGCTGCAAGACATAAATCTGTGGTCTTTCCTACTAGTGAAGAGAGATATCAGAGAGGAAGGGAGGCTTCTCTGCTCCCAGTACAACTTAAAAGTGACTTTCTTTTCTATGCTCACGTAGTTGTTAAAGGACTTTTTTGATGTCAGACTTTCAGCATTTAATCAAAGACTGTTTTGTTAACCATGGGTAAAGGGAGATGCTTCTACCAGACCACACACAAAAGGAGCTGAGACATACCCTTGCCTTTGAGGGTTGCTGCTGACATCTCCTACCTGAAGTGCTGGTTTATGAAATACCTGATGATGATGAAATACCTTTCCAAAAACTCACTCTCATGTCTGCACTACATGATCAATATTTTAGAAGAAAGTCTGTGACATGATCCATGGCTGGATGCACTTCAGTGAGGTCCCAGTTAAGGTTATGAACCTGATATCAGCTGCTACAAGGCACATTGAATAGTCTGGACAAACAATGAAATATGAATTTTGTATCACCCATGCAAAACAAGAAATGAAAGTCATGTCTTCAGGACTTAGAAGTCTCCTGGGAATTACTGCTTTGGAATAGGTGCTAAAGCCTTAGCAAACAAGTGGCTGAGAATAACTCCATAGAGTGACACTGTGGCCTAACTTGGAATATAATTTATTGCAGTCCAAATAAAAAATTCCCATTTCACCATACAAGAAAAATTACTTCTTTTGTGTGATTGCATTTCAGATATTAAATCCTGTTTTAATGTCCTCAGAGAATGCTGACAGAAGTCACTTAAGAGAAAATGAAGAAAGAATCACATTAAACCTACTTTAAACCCCTTAATTTTAGTAAAGATTTCCCCCTGTGACCAGGGCAGGTTTCAAAATGTCTTGGTCAGTCTAATAAAAAATATATGGTGAACAGAAATTCAGTAACAGAAAATAAAAAAAAAGGTAGAATCAATCCAGACAGGGAAGGGAAACAAATTTAGAGAGGAATTACTTTCAGAAATGCATTTTTAGACATCAGAACACATACCAAGGCTTGTCTGTTAGCAGAACAACAAACTTCATCAAGCAGCAAATGTAAGATAGCAGGCATGGCAATGAACACACAGAGGAGATGCCATTTATGACAAAAAATTTGAAAAGTTCTTATGCTGGAGACAAAGCTGAAGACCACAGTTCAATGTGCTGAATGCTTTCATATTCGGGTGACTTTTTGATATTTTGCATGTACTTGCTGCAGCAATTCTGCAACAAAAATAAACTGCAGATGAGGAAAGACTGAAATGATAAAACTCACATTTTGGCAGATTTGTGTTTTTCCTTCAGCAGCTTCTGAAAGTCAAATCAAAACAATGTCATAATATATATACTTTTTTTTTTTCTTAAGATGAGCTCAAGACCACAAATTAAACAGAAATTTCTGTTGGAAAGTGTGTCAAAGTCTGCAACTTACTTGTTGCAAAAAGGGACTAAAGAAAAATGGGAGAAATAAGTTATTCTCCTGTTTTATGAATATATTTTTTCCTGTATCTTTTGTGATAGCTCTGGTCTTCAGTGTTCTGGTGACTGAAGTACAAAATGCTGTATAAAGTCTGAAACAGAAAGTATGTTATTCCCTTTATTTGACTGTTGTTCTAGAAAAATGTAAAAATATCTACAGTGGATGGAGTTTTTTCTTTAAATACTGAATTGAAAGTCATTGTCATGACCACAGCATTCAATTTAAAGTACTTAAGCTTAAACTAACTGTTTAAAAGCCTGACTTGTCCAGCAAATTTTTAATAGACTGGAAAGCCAGTCTGATGATAACAAATACTCAACTTCCATGTAGGATCAAATTTATTCCAGTTCCTTCTCTGGAAAGAAGAAACTCTCTTCTCTTCTCACTTCACTATGGAAAAGTGGAAACAATAAAGTAATAGATGCTTCATCATGGTAGTTTAAGTGCAGCTAGGCTCTGACCTTGTCATCCCAACTATAGAACTAGTTGTGAGCTCAGTAAATAACAATTTATATTGCACAGGTAGAACTTGAGTCACTACACACAAAGGGCATTTCAGGCTCCCTTCCACATTTGGCCCCGATTGGCAGGATACTGCCTGGAACCACTGGATTTTCCCAGCTTCCAGCAAGCAGCCTCATGGCACCAAACCTGCTTGTTTACTCAGCACAGCAAATTAGCAGGGTAGTATGTTCAACTTCCCCACATCAGTGGGTTTGTGCATCTTATGACCAAATTAATTTATACATGTGTCACAGTATTTCCTCCTTCTTCAAGAATAATTTACAATTATTTAGTGTATAAAAGTGACCAAATGCAATCCTTCTCGGAAACCAGGCTAAAAAGAACACATAAGGGATTACTAATACTCACCTTTTTTATAGTCTTCCTTTTTTGGCTTTGCCAAGTGGCTACATCAAGAAAGAGGACAGAGGAAAGGAGAAAAGGATTGCTGAATTAGAAGCACTGTACACAAATCTTGTATTGCATTGAATTGTACACCTCCCCAAGACTGGGAAAGTTCACCAGGTTTATAATCAAGTGCCCTACATCTTGCAAAGAAAAGCCTGTGGGCTCCAAGGAAGACCTAGACTCTGAGTCTGCTGCATACTGTATGCACACAGTTCTCAAAAGACAGACGTTTCCTAACCATAATCTTGATGTTCCATAGGGCAACCAGTATCTCAAGTAACCAAAGAGGAGGGGAGATCTCAATGGAGCTATGAAGAAATACATGGGTTTTACACAAGCAGTCTCTTACTAAGAAGAGTGGTTTAGTTTTAAGACACTGACATTAAGGTACTGACATTAACATACTCATATTCCCCTGTTGACTTTTAGCTGTAGATTTGCCATGACATGACTCATTGTGCATGCTTTCTCTTTTCATTGCATAAATTGAACATAAATTGAACACCTAGAAATAGAATACCTCATAAAACATCAACTGACAGTTTCCCTTAGTGTTTCCATGCTTTTGTCAAAGATAGAGTCTAAAATGGATGCAATGTTTTTCTCGCTGATCTTAGACAATGTTCACTGAAACATTCAGTGTTGTCAGAGAGAAAATCCTAGGAAAATGAGCAAGAACATATTTATGTGAACCATATATACTGACTCTAACCAGAATTTAAGTCCAGCCATACCCAGCCCCTCTGAGGACCAGGGACACAAAGGTGTTTGTGTTCTGCCAAACATCTATACCTTTAATGCAGCAGAAAAACACCTTGTCCTGAAAGTAAAGTCTAATTAGGAGGGTTTTTCTCCTGTTTCTCTTCCATTTATAGCAGCATTGAGAGGGACATTAAAAGATTTCTTTCAGAAGGGTGGCATTTACCCTCAGAAACCCAAAGGGAATTGAAGATAGACTTTTTAATGGCTGTTAATCTTGTTCATACCAGTGTTTTTCCAAGGAGGATAATACTAATCACATTTACTGTGTGAGGGAAGCTCTGATGGCCATGGGATGGGCCTTGTTCAGTTTAGAACCCAAAGTTTCATAACAAGTACACCAAACTAAATCTCATGCTGGAAGTGGTAGAAACCAGATTAGATTCTTCTGCTTCTCCATGGTAATGCTACCAAGACATAACATAAGTCAATGATGGAGAAGATGACAGAAGTGTGAAGTACATGAGGACTACAAAGATGTGAGGAGGTTGTACAGGGAGAAAATTAAAAGGCCAGAGTTCAAGTACAACTTATTCTCAATAGGGCCATAAAAGGCAAGACAAAATGCTTTTACAAATATATCACCAACAAAAGGAGAGCTTTGGACAATTTCTGTCCTCTACTTGACACAGAAGGAAACACAGAGACAGCAGATCTCAGGGTACTCACCCCCTAACCTGGAAGACAGGGACTGGAAGTAGAATACAGCCCATATAAGCCAGGAGGAAATGGTTAATCTGCTACACCACTTAAAACACCCATAAATCTAGGGACTCTAATGGGATCCACACAAGGGTACTGAGGGAGCTGGCAGAAGAACTTGGCAAGCCACTTTCACTCATTTCCCAGCAGTCCTGATTAACTGTGGAGGTCCCAGTTGACTGGAAGTTGACAAATATAACAACCATCTACAAGAAGGATTGGATGGAGCATCCCAGGAGCTACAGGCCTGTCAGTCTGACCTTGGTGCTAGGGAGGGTCATGGTCCAGATCATCTTGAGTGCCATCACATGGAACACATAAGACAACCAAGGGCTCAGGTTTAGCCAGCACGGGTTTATGAAAGGTAGGTGCTGCTTCATCAGCTTGATCTCCTTTTACAACATGGTGCTCCTGCTTGGTGGATGAGTAAAGGCTGTGGATGTTCTCTACTTGGACATTAGTAAAATCTTTGATACTGTCTCCTATGGGATCCTCCAAAAGAAACTGTCACTAGCTGCTCATGGCTTAAACTGCAAAAGCAAAGTAGCAATTTTAAAACAGATTCCACAATCCCTTGCAAGGAAAAAAACTCAAAAAGCACCAATCCACCACCCTGAGGATTTCTTTCTTAGTTCAGTAGTTTTGAAATTTATGTATAAAAATAAATTTTAAAAAAGCCCTAATTCATGCAACTGAAACTCCTGAAAGTGCCTCCCAGCCCGTCCCTGTGAGGGCTGGGCAGAGCCATGGACGGGAATGGCACCTTGTGTCCTGCTCCCAACCTCTCAGCTTTTCTTCGCTAGAAATAAACTTGAAGAAAAAAAAATGCAGTTCCAGTGTCTTCTAGAGATAAAAAATGTTTGGAAGGTTTGGGACAACAGCAGGAATCAGAATCAATAACTTTAGAAGAATTCCATGCTGTTCTCTGGAAAAGAAAATACTGTGTCCCAAAACGTGTTCTTTCGCTCAGTGTGCAAAAGGCCAAGCCACACAAAGTAGAGGTATTTGATTTATTTGCAGTTCTGTGTAGAAAAGGGTGGTAGGAGGTAAATCCACAAAGCCAGCATACTGACTATCAAAACTTTGCAGACACTAATGTTGATTGGCTCCCAATTACATAGTCTTCCTATTAATTAACATTCAGTTTTCTATTGGTTGGTTGATTCTCTCGCTTCTAATTAGCCCACATGCTCAATCTTCTTTCAAGCTGGTGCCCCCTTTTCTTCAGCTGATGCCTTCCCTTCTTCAGACAGATCCTTTCTGGATTCAGTGGGCACGATATACTACTGGAATTGCCTAGTTTAGTAAGTTTTCCTTGTTTTGTTCCTCATAATCCGGCATTATACTGGTGATTCCACCAAGTGTTGCTGGTTCAGCACTCTGTTATGTCTGGTTTCAGTTATGTATTTAGCTTCTTTCTTCTATTCTTTTTTTCTGTAGCTGCTACAATTAGTGAGACGTTAAATATAACTTATCTGTTTGGGAGCCATACACAAACATTAGAGTATGTCAAGTATACTGAAGTCAAGTATCACAGCCAATTGAGGGCTGCAATTTCTTTCTTCATTTCCTAATAAGAAAAAAAAAATCAGACAAATTAGGAGTCAGTGTGAATACAAGCCTGAGAACCCTGATAACTTCTTCATCAAAAGGATCAGGAATCTGTACATAGATACAGTGTTGGTAATATTTAGCCAATACATGTGCTACCACCATCATAATGTCTTTCTAGCCCCACTAGCTTCAAACACATCCTTAGGCACCCAAAACAGAGAGCAGGCCAGAGAAACTGGAGAAGTCTATCTCAAGGAACAATGGATCTCTATCAAGGTCCTTTCAACAACAAAAATAGAAGACAGTTCCTGAAGAGCCACTACTGAAAGCTGAAACTAAAGCTAAAAACAGTCATGGAAAATGAACAAAAAAATCAAGACCAGTCACAGGAGCCCACAAGTCCTGATACAACACAAACAAATCCCTCCTCATGCTAAAACAGATTATTTTGCTAGATGGGAGAATGGTGCATTTTTCAGGAAAAGCTTCCTTGTGTAAAGAGAAGAGGCTTCCTCTTTTTATTAAGGCAGACTTAGAAGCATAAAGAATTTAATGTAATTTTATGTATAAACATCTAAAAGACAAATGGATTCAAGGATCTTGAACCTGAAGACTGAATATTCAATCTATCTAAAACAACTTAATACTGAGAATGCCTGCCTGGGACCATGGGTGCCTGTGGAAGATTTCTGCTGAGTTCTAACAACTCAGAAATCCTCTCTCAAAGGAAGAGATTAGAGAGCTGGACTCATTAGCATCAAACCATCATAGGCAGAAAGCCCCCCACATGTCATAATAAAGATGCTTGAGCCTTGCCAACTTACAAAGAAAGTCTAGTGAGATTACAGAAAAGCCTGAAACTCTTGTAATGGTTCGTATTTAATTTCTTTCCAAGAATGGAATGAGTGCTATTCAAGTTTTATCATGTGTGCCTGCCTGCAAGGGGAGAAAGAGGAAGTGGCAGACTGAGAAAAGTGCTCTCCTTTCACAGCCCCCACCCTGGAAAAGTTCTGGAGAAGGACTAGTGACAGACATTAACTGGTCTGAGAGGCCTGTGTAGGTGGACCCATTGCCTTTTTCTGCTGCAATTGCCAACAATTATGCCAAATTCTGCAATGGCTTTTTAATAGGAGTATATGTCTTCTAGTCTGAAATGCAAGTCTTGTAACACGAGCAGCTAAGCAGCAAAGAGTGATAAATAATGGAAAGCACATACATATGCGTAACATACACACACACACATAATACCATGTGATAGAAAGTGCTATAATGACAAAAAAAAATTACCTCCACTAAATTGGTTTTGTCCGGATTGTCCCGCTGTTGGTAAATGCACATGCTAAGAACAGAATATAGTTTTGCCATGCTGGATATACTGACATTCTCAGTAGCTCTAACAACAGCATCCAACACTTTCTGAAGGAAAAAAAAGGGGAAACTACAATTCAGAATAGGACAAGGTATGTCCTGCTTTCATATATTATTAAATAAAAGTGGCATTTTGGAGAGCTGATTAAATATCTTACAAGATTTAACTGCAGAAAACAAGTTAATTTCTCACACTTCAGACAAAAGGAAGGTTTAAAGTTCAGACAATATTTTCTTACTCATCAGTCTATGACATGAACAATCATAGCTGCCAATCAACTGTCTCCAGCACAGTGGGGGAACGACACAGTCCACTTCATTACAGAGTAGCTGCCACTGAAAAGCCACTGCCGTATTTCATTAAAAATGCAATACAGGGCCCTGGAAAATATGTCTTTGGAAGCCAAGCTACAGATCTTCCAGATACAGCTGGAAACAGAAGCTCCTTAGGTGCTCACCCCTGCCCATTAGCTGGATGTGTACTGTGCCAAACACCATTTAGCTCCTACCTTTCAACTCAGGAGTGGATGAACTAGGAGAATGACTGTCTGTAGTAAATTACCAATCTGTCACACAGTCCCTTCTGTTGTGGAGATGTGAATGTGATAATCTGTGGAAATGCAACACTAACAAGCTAGTGGCACCACTGCTGTTCAGTAACTATGTGTTGTGTGAGGTTGTGAAGATACAGCTTACAAAAGCAGCTACACCAAATGAAAATATTACTGCTTTAAGGCTGTTTGCCATTAGCTCAGCCCTGCTCAGATCAGTGAGCACAAGGTTGGAGTATTCCCCTGAACTCCCTTCTCTCCACCGTGCAGGTAAGAGGCACAAAACCCACACAGTGTGCTTTCAGCTGCTGCAAACACAACACAGAAGACATGACAGAGATGCATGGCCAACATCCCCAGTGAAACTACTCCTGATTGCTGCCACATAGGTGTCTGTATGCTTTTCTATCTGTCAAGTTCTATGCCTATTACCAAGCAAATAAACAAAAAGAAACTGCCATTAATCAAACCAACTTAACAAACCCAAAGAAATAATTTTGGAAAAACCTATCCCATCCAAACCCAAGCAGATATATTGTGGAGGTTCACCCAGCTTATTGACTTCTGGAAAGTTACAAAGAGGTTCTCTGGTAGACGCATCAAGTTCAAGTGACACTATTGTTATGCAAATAAGTCTTCTAAGAAGACATGTTTCATGACTGTAACTTTCTCCTCACAGCTGGGAAAATATATATGAGCTGAAATATCGATAAGGATTCTACCATACCATTTCTCCAGCTGGAAATATCTTTGGAGCACATGCTATTAGCACTGTGATTTTAGAAAAACCTATGTGTTTTCTCTTCATATACAGGCAGATGTGAACAACAAAACCCAAAAAAATTTGCTTCCTTAGGGCACCAGCCTTAGAAAGATAGCTTCACTTCTACAAATCATGTCACAGCTTAAAAATGTGATAGATACTGGGTGGACAAGCCCCTTCACCAAAGGGGATTCCAGTCTGGTCATATTCTCCCTATGGAGAAGAAACATCCAAATAATACTCCCTTTCTCAGACAGATGAACAGCTTCTTCTTTTTTAACCAAACTCCAGTATTTCAATGATGAATTTCCTGAATTTTAGTCCAAGCAACATTCCCTGAAAGTCAATTCCTTGTTTTATACCCTCTCCAGTTCAAGCAAAGTAACCTCTTTTACCCCCTGCAGCTAGGCCCACTTTTGACCCTTTCCCCAGCTATAGCCTAGGATAACAGCTTCTCTCCTACAGGAGACTAGAAAAACATTAAACCCTGTAATGGTATGAATGCAAAATTCTAACTCTGGATTTTGAAAGAATTTTGGAAAAGCAGGTATTAGTATTTTATCCAGGGTGTGCTTTAGATTAACCTGCTAATTTCATGTTTAAAGCCATAACTGCTAAAAACCAAGGTCCTTTTCTGCTTCCTAATAAATGAAAACATGCAAACAGAAAAACAAAACAACCCTACCCCAATTCATCATAAAAACTGCATTAATAACTGACAGTACTAGAAGGTTGTCAATGGGCTACTTTAAAGTTTAACAAGCCATTTCACATTAAAAATTAGGTAGAGAACCCCATCTTTCAAAACAAAGCAAGAGCAGCAGTTTACACCAGCTGCAGAAACAACTGTCAGTCCTTTACATGCTGAATTATTTCACAAGCCATATATCCCTCTCATAAATTGTTTGAATTGGTTAACAATTGATTTAATTTACAATCACAAAGAAAATGTCCTACTCCAGTACTAAGAAAATTGAAGTTAGACTTACTCTGAGCTCAGAGTAATCCACAAACACTCCTCGTTTTTTAATTTTGATTGCTTTCTTGTCCAATGCTTGTGTTTGCACATCCACCTGAGAACATCTTGCGGGAAGGTGTACCTGTGAATCTGGAATGACACAAATGTAAGTCAAGATTTCTCTTAATGTGGAATAGAGTATCTGTAAAGTATCTTGTACCTAAAATAGGATAATTTTTTAAATATTTCTCTGCAATAACAGAGAAAGAATTAAATGAATTCATGGTGCTCAAGAGCAAGTACATGAAAAATGATTGACAGAGGATTATCACCAAAGCAAATATTGTATTAGTTTTTAACTTACAGTAACAAAGTTGTATATGCAGAAAATCCTTACCTGCATTGTTTTTTGATGCAGGAGGTTCAGCAGCTTGCTTCATAATCAAGTCCTCATAAAACCCTTTTCTTTCAGCAGAGGTAGGCCGTGGGATATTGAAAACTTCTTCACGATTGGTATTAAACAATGTTTTTATCTAGACCATGAGAAGGAAAGAAATTTCAGATACAAGGCTACAAAAATTTTTTATTTTCTATTCCAAACAGATGAGTGCATTTCTAAATTACGCTGAATAAATCCAGATAAAACAAGCTATTAAAAGTTCTTGGCCTTAAAAGGTTAGATTTTTATAGCACTGCAGACTAAAATACCTTCTCTAATTAACCTTCTAGAGTTTCATCCATGAAAAATAGTATGATGAAGCAATCAGAAAGGGGTAACATTCACCACCCCAAATACTGCTTATTGTACATTTAGCCAGCTTGATGTCCTTTAGCTTGAATATTTATGACAGCTACAGAGGGAAGAGGCATGGGTTCAGCAGACAAGTGCCAGATTTTTGGTTACGTGGATTGTTGGTTTGGCCGGTTTTTTTTTATTTTTAGAAGACACTTATTAATTTTATAAAAACTTCTGTTACTTAGACAAAATAATCAGAGCAGCATATTAATATTTTAAACACCTTCCTTTAATGAACATTCAGATTTAAGAAAGCACAGCATGTGTTTTTAATTAATTTTGTTAAGAAATAGAACTCAAAATTCATTTCCAATTTGCTTAAACAGAAGTTAGTCCTTAGCTTTTTAATTTGTCAAGTTTCCACCTGGATGAAGAAAGAAATTGATTTTTTTTGTGAAATAATTTAATATAGAAATTACATTCTATCATTAAGTGTGACTACAGTACTTTTTCAGTTAAAATGTTTTCAGAAAAGCAGTCTTTTTCCCAGCTACCTTTCAAGCATTGTGTATTCTTCACTAAGTACATATCAACCCATCTTGAAGCTACTGAACTAGTTGTCTGAAGTGTATCTATATGTCTGTCTAGTAAGCACGAGTGTGTGAGAAGGAAGAAAAAGTTGGGTCAATGTCAATCTCTTTACTCAGAAAACACTTTAGACAAATGCTTTCAGCATTGTTTTGTCTAAGCAAATTTTAAGAGACAGGGTTCTGGTGCCTGAGTAATAACAGCTAAATCTCCTAAGAGCAGCACATTACTCCAATGTTTCAAGGAGCTGTAAATCAACAAGAAACTGAGTAACAAAAAAAGAAAAGTATTGACAGAAATACCTCTTCAGGGAGATCTTCATGTGGCACATCAGACGTTGCAAGGAGCAAAACTGGAGCAAAGTATGGAATGTTGTTTAGAAGTCCTGTAAAACCAGCTTTCAGTGTGGGTCCAACAGCCTCCCACCATGAAGGGATTTGTGGAATATAAATGATACTTGGTGCTGTTCTTTGAGCTTCTCGTATCAACTGGTGAAATGAAAGCTTGGGTAAGAAAACTACATCATGTAGAACAAGCCACTAAGTAACTACATATCAGTCAGATTGTTTTGTGAAATAAGAGTGCATAAAGCCAAGACATCTAGACAAACCAATAAATGAACCACTACTTAAAAATAAGATAGCATTTTCACTTTGACTCAAACATAGACATTGCTATACAGACAGAAACAGAATTGAATTGAATTTCAAAACTACTTGGGGGTAAGGTAACTCCTAAAGAGCCTCAGAACTCAAATGATGTGATGATGTGCCTGAAAAATCAAGACTAACCCTTCAACTATTTGTGTTGGCCTGGAGAAATTGCTACACAATTGTGATTGCACCATTTCCAGTTCAGTGTGGGCCCATACCCACATTAGACTGGAGCACAGCCTGAACAAAGACCTATGAGAAAAGATGAGGGCTAACACATTAAAAGAAGCCTGGTCACAAATCATGATTTCAAGCACATTTGATAAGAGGTGACCAGTCCTTAGCCTGCCTGAAGAGCTAAGTCGCTCAGAGCCTCTCGTTCTTCTCATTATCAAAGTATCCATCAGACCAGATGATGTGCTTTGAAAGGCCATAAACCACTGCCTACAGATGGCACTTCAATCCCAGAAGAGGACATGAATCTACTGCATGAGGGAAGTGGCAACCGTCCTTGTCCACGGCAAATTTCTCCATGCACCATTTCAGAGTAACAACATGCAGGGAGATCCTGCCACAAGATAGGAAATGTGGTATATCCATGCAGTAGACAGAGAATTTATACAGCCATAGGTGCAACCATGACATAACAAAAAGAGAACTGTTCCTCCTGTGTGGCAAACAAGTATCCAGCCACATGATGTGTCTGACTTGTGCAGTTCTAAAATGCTGCTATTTAAGATCAAAATATTTTAATACAGTGATACCAAGTAATGAAATTTATTTCCTGTCTAAAGGTAGAAAATCAAAACTGCAGTAATCTGCTTATATTTATTTTTCTAGTTAAGGAACACACATCTGTTTACACATTTGAGCATTCCATGAATTGCCACACTTTTACTGCATTTCACTGCAGCAGAACAAACTGTATATGTATATACAAAATACTTACTTTCACAAAAATTTTGGCTACCCTACAAATACAATAAAAAATAAAGTTACAAAAAATGCATGATGCCATCAGGCTGATGCAGAGCCAGCTACTGGGAGCAGGGAGATTTAAGAAGCAACAAAAACAGCTTTCTGGATCCCATCAAGACCAGCAAGATTATTTGCCACAAGGAGGGGCTTATTAGCAGCACGTCTCATCATCCCAAGCTGCTCACAACCTCCTCTCTCTTTCATTTCAAATAGAAATTAAACATAGCTATGTACAAATGTCCTTATTCAGTATCATTCCATCTACAAGAAAACTGAGTTTTCAGACAAAAGTAAACATATCAGCAAATTCAAACCAGGCCAGCTCCATTAACAGCGAGTTGTGCTTATTTCACTCATTTATATAGGGTTCAAGAATCCTATGAGATCAACAGAAAATAGATACCTGTGAACATGTTTCTTCCTGTGATGTGGTGCTAACAAACAAGGTTGGTAGATCTAGTGTATAAGCAGGAAACTTTTCCAGGGCATGTAACACAGCAGGTGCCAAGTCAAAAGCCTGCCCACATCCGGGCTCTTCAACTAGTAAGAACCGTGGCCTGAAAGATGTTGGCTGGTAAGAAGAACTTCTACAACAATAAGAAGAAAAGAAGTTTAAGAGAGTGATGAAGAGGCACACATATGTTAAATATTTTTCCCATGCTTTTTTTTTCCTAAACGGGCTCCATGTTCTACCAAACAATAAGGTGGTCTGTGATCCGGTGATCAAGAAGACCAGTCTATGATCAAAGTTTACTTTCTCAAAAACTGCTGTCACACCTCTGCTAAAATATCCTGTCAGTTCCCAGCATGTCTACTATTCCTTTGGCTGGGTTATGTAACTTAAGACATGTAATACATAATTAAAACTTAATGTTTATGTTCTTAAATCCCACAGGGGGACTGTCCAGGTAAATACACACAAAGCAGCTGGTCAGTAATAACCTGATACGGGGCAAAATAACAACTCTCACAGCACAAAACAGTATGGGTCTCGTTACTGTCTGTAAATCATTTTCAGCTTGTCTTGATTTTAGGTGAGATCTCTACACCTGTCAAATTTAGCTAAAATTTGGCCACAGTTCCTGCAGAGGGTGGGAAGAAAGGGGAAAAACCACATTTCTAGACAAAAATAGTAATGTGAGTACTGAAACACGTTAGTTGTATCTGAAGAAGAACATGACTGGATTGCTTAAATTACAGGACTATACTAAATATGTATAAAATTTATATTTATTTTATTCAGTCATTCTGTGGTTTCATATTTGACTTATTCAATAGTTTTCTAGTAGCTTGCTTTTCACACATGAAATACACCTGTGAAGAGGTTTGTGCATTTTCCCACCACATTACTATTGTGCCTTTACTTGCTGAAGTCAAAGATCCTGGAGACCTAACCAAGCTCAGCAAGTCAGGTTTTCTGGGCAGCACAGCCATAGGAAGGGAGAAAAATATCTGGCAATAATCTGTTTTTAAAACTGTTGGACTATGGGACTTCCACAACTAAAATGTCAAAAGATAACAAAAAATCAGTAAAGGAAAAAAATGTGGACATAATTTAAATTTTTCTCACAGTGATTTAAGAAACCACTTCTTGATTTTGTTTCTGATACATAATTTGCTACTGGTTCAACCATCTTGGAAGATAGATGGTAAAAGATGGCTACATAAATCCATAGAGTTTTCTTAAGCTAGAATGACAGAATGAGCATTTTTTGGGTCTTGAGTCTTTGAAGGAATACTGTGGATTAAATAAGCATGTTTTAATAGTCTGTGAACCCATTTGACTTAGCAAAAGAGGGCTGGGCCAATCAGTTTGATGAGTTAGGGCAATGTAGTCAGAACAGTTTGATCTCATAGCCAGTTGGATCTTCACAGCTGAATTCCTGCAAAAATTGATCAACCCCATATGCAACCCCTAACTTCATCTAGCAGCCCTCACATATTTACATAACATTTTACAGATGCAGCCATCTCAAAAATGCCACCACAAAGAGGACAAACACGTACCTGCTAAAAGTGCGAAATTCTGCCTTTTTGCTGCCAGGCTTCCTTTCAGAGACTGATGGTGAGTCGTCATCACTGTCAATCCCATCATTCCCTAAAACAGGATTTAAAGACAAGAGAAATTTGATATTTTTACTGAATAGTTCATATCTCACTCTTGCTTTAATACACTTTTGAAATCAGTGCTGGAAACCATTTCTCTTGCATTTTGTCAATTGAATGCTATTATCTGAAAAGTACACCCTACCACAGATCTAAGATTGCTCAAGTCTATTCAAAGCTGTCCTATGTCCTATGATTTGCATCAGGTATAGATTCTCTATTGACAAACACTTAGGAGGTTTTTTTCTTAGAATAAAGATGATCAAGAACAACTTCAGTAGTTCCTAGACACCAGAAAACCCCTTCTCTTCTCATTTAAGCATTTATTTACTATATTAGTAATAATTATAGACTACATCAGTGGACAAAGGAAGGGTTACAGACATCATTTATCTGGACCTACATAAAGTTTTTGACATGGTCTCCCACAATGTCCTTCTCTTTAAATTGGAGACAGATGGATGTAATCAGTGGACTGTTAGATGGATAAGAAAGTGGTTGGATGGTCACATCCAGAGGGTAGCAATTAAGTGCTCAGAGTTCCAGTTCACATCAGTGACAAGTGATGTCCCTTAGGGATCCCTACTGGGAAAAGTGTTATTTAATATCTTCATTAATGATATATATGAAAGAATTGAGTGTAACCTCAGTAAAGTTGCTGATGACACCAAGCTGAGCAGTCCAGTTGACACACCTAAAAGATGGGATGCCATCCAGTGGGACCTGCACAAGCTCAAGGACTGGGACAATGGGAATCTCATGAGGTTCAACAGGTCCAAGTGCAAGGTGCTGCATCTGGGTCAGGGCAACTCCCAGTATCAACACAAGCTGGGGATGAACACATCAAGAGCAGACCTGACAAGAATGACTTTGGTTTGCTGGTGGATGAGAGGCTGGACATGACCCAGCAATTTCTGAGTGCACTTGCAACTCAGAAAGTATCTCAGTTGTATCTGGGGCAGCATCCAAAGCAGAAGGAGCAGCAGGCCAAGGGAGGGTATTCTGCCCCTCTCCTCTGCTCTGGTGAGACCCTAACTGCAGTGCTGCATCAGCTCTGGGATCCCAGCACAGACAGGACATTGACCTGCTGGAGCAAGTCCATAGGAGGGCTACCAAGATGATAAGAGGGATGGAGCACCTCTCCTATGAGGAAAGGCTGGGAAAATTAGGTTTGTTTAACTTGGAAAAGACAAGGCTTCAGTACCTGAAGAAAACCTACAGGAAAGATGGAGAGGGACTCCTTACAAGAGTATGTAGTAGGAGGACAAGGGGAATGGGTTCAGACTGCGAGTAAGCTTAGATTGGATATTAGGAAAAAAATTCTTAGCTGTGAGAGTGGTGAGGCATTGAAACAGGTTGCTCAGAGAACTTGTAGATGCCCAGTTCTTGGAAGTGTTCAAAGCCAGGCTGGATGGAGCTCTAGTGGAAGATGTCCCTATCCTAGGCAGCAGGGTTGGAACTAGATCAACTTTAAGATCCCTTTGAATGCAAATCATTCTATGATTCTATAGTTTGGAAAGAAGTGCCTCATATGTGAAACCTTAGATCCATCTCTGGAATGATTAACGGGATATGAGCTACTGTCAATAACAAGGGGCTCCAGTAGAGAGCCCACAGTTCTCCACTGCATTGTGAGTGGAGCTCACAGTGGAGCACAGCTCCCACACTGCACACGCAAAGTAAAAAATTGCACTGGCATTATGGCTGAGAAGTTTGTGTATGATGGTTGCAGAAATTAGAAGTTTTTGCTTTGGCAGGATTTTAAACAATTAGATGTTATCATAATACCTTGGTTCTTCTTCAGTGCAACCTTTGCATGGGGAAACGCTCTCTGCAAGGCTTGTAAAATTCTTTCCAGGGTGTTTTCCAGCAGCGGCTTTGAAATAGGTGGTAGTGCTCTCCCAGGTGAAGCCCCAGCTCTCTGTGATGCTGGAACAATCTTCTGCATGGCCATGGCAAAATCCTTTGCTGTTACTTTAATTGATCTGGCATCTATCTTCAGTCTTTTGTCACTCTCATGTATCTGCGGATAGCGGCGGCGCAAAGCACAGAGCCCAGCTTCAACACATAAGGCTTTAATATCAGCACCACAGAATCCTGACAAACAAAACAAGAACCAAATGTTAAGTCAACATATATATGTGCTATATAGGTTAAGAACTGTCTGGATGGCCAAGCCAAGAGTGTTGGTGAAGGATGGCAGAGAACTGGCAGAGAATTCACTGGTGATGTTCCCCAAGGCTCAGAATTGAGTCTAGTTCTTTTTAATATCTTTGTCTATGACATGGATGAGGGGTTGAGTACACCCCCTCAGTAAGACTGTGGACAGTGTTGGATGGGAGTGTTGATCCACTGGAGAGCAGGAAGGCTCTGCAGGGCTGGATCTGGACAGGCCGGATCAATGGGTATGAGTTTCAACAAAGCCAGGTGTTGGCTCCTGCACTTAGTCACAGCCCCATGCAGTGCTGCAGGCTGGGGGCAGAGTGGCTGAAAACTGCCCAGGGGAAAAGTACCCACACTGCTTTCAAACTCACCAACACATTTCTCAGCCAGGTCTTCAAGTAAGTTGTCCGATGGCTTCAGGGTCCAGTCTCGTGTATGGATTTTGAAAATTTCTAACCTTGCCTAGAAACAAAATAATTGCATTTTAGTTTGCCTTAAGTTTTCTCTTAGGAAAACAACCACAACACAAAACCCCTAAACTTCTCACACTAGTACAAATACTTTTCTTGTCTGCTAAATTTGTAAGTATTTTAAATGTCAGTTATCAATACACTCGCTGCTTCTCCAAGCAGGAAATTTAATCATTCTTAAATTCTTACATCAAGCTCTTGTGAGGGATGCAGTGAAATAAAAGGCAGGTGCATCTTCCATAAAAAGTGAGTTTTATAAACGTGAGACCTAATGATTTGAAAGAACAAATTGTAGTAAAAGCCTCATCTGCAAATGGACATTTTGCATCAAAGAAAATTCTCTCAAATTTAGCAAGATTTTACAGTGACAGTTTCAGTAGCTCATCAAATTTGCTTTTCTGCTAATTCATTCAAAGAAAAGAATCCTAGTCCATTTAAAATTGCTACAGTTGTGACCAGGAACAAAAACTATGACTCAAACTATTGTCACTCATCCAGAAAATGTGAAACATCACCCATTCTCATCTCTGATCCCAGCAAGACCTTCTGTAAAGTATCTCCTGGTACACAGATTAATCATGGCACACTTTTAGAATTCTTCCACAGCAGGGAATTGTGTATTACATCTGTTTCATGACACCTTGTCTCTTGTTCCTGAGAGCTTATAAACATTGGATACAAATGTTTGTGCTTAATGCACTGTTTCATGCACTTTTACTAGCCTTCAATTGAATTAGCCTTTTATCTTTGCTCCAAAAAGTGCCAAGAAATACCAGTGATAACCAGAGAAAAGACAAAAAAGCAGGATTACAGTTTTACACATCATCTCTCTCAGCCGTCCCCACCTCAATATTTTTGGTTGCTATAAAACAAATTTCTTTGTTGTTTAGTTATTGCCATTGAACTCAAAATGCTGCACCTGTGCACTGTACTTCATATCTTTGTCCAAGAGAGAAGCAACTGCTTGTTGACATCATCTTATTCCTATATATACTCAGTACCAGGTTTGCCCTTCACAGAACAATGGAATGTCTGCAGGTATCCCTCTTGTCTCCAAGCTGTACACCACAGATGGAGACTTGCACTGCTCCACGACACTGCCTTGTTACAGGGGTTTGCTATAAAGATGGACTTTGCCACATCAGGTTGGATTGAAGTTCTGACCTCCTTGTTTGGCAGACTGAAGCGAAATTCTCGTTCAAAGCGCCCAGGTCTTCGTAAAGCAGGATCTATAGAATCCAGTCTGTTGGTGGCTCCTATTACCACAACCTCTCCTCTGCTGGCTAAGCCATCCATAAGTGCCAGAAGTGTTCCCACAACAGAGCTAACAGAAAAATATAATTTTCATTCACTGGTTTAGTAAATTTTCTTCAGTCTCACATAACCCCCTCCACTTATTCTTCAAAAAGGACAAGTTTTTATTGACAAGATACTGATCAGCTAAAGAATTATTTTAAGACATAGCAAAAAAGAGATAAGGTAACACAGACCTGGTACGGATATCAAGCTTGGTGAATTGTTTCCAATTATTGTTTAGATATCCTCTGAAATTCACTGCCACTGAATTATTAGTTTTCAGGTTAAATGAAGGTATCACATCAAGATAAACAGGTTGTGATCTTTTCACAAAGATCAAACACCTTCTATGTAGGTACAAAACATGTCCTACCTATGAACCTGGTCTTGTTTGCTGGACCGTACAGGAGCAAGAGCATCAATCTCGTCAAAGAAAATAATTGAAGGTCGCATCTGGTAGGCCTACAAAGAAAACACAGGAACACTGATGTCAGGAAAACAGTACTGCCTGAAAGAGAAAATGCATGAAAGACATTATGGTCGGGAAGGCACTGGAGCTAGATTTTTTCAGACCAACAACAGGGATCTCTACTAATTAGCCTAATGTGAAACAGCAGCCTCTCAACAGAAAATGGCAGCTTGTCAAGCCACTGAGACTGGGTGTCAGGAAACAAATCAGACCAGTAGTTTTTACTGTGATCTGGCAACCATGAGAACAGAGCGACCTTCCATTACTAATTTAAATGAACATGTTTTCACCATGTATCTGTTTCCCTCTCATCTAAAGCTACCATCTCTTTCTTCTTGAGACCTTTTTTGTGACTGAGTTGTGTGTATGGTGGAGGGTTTTTTGAGGGTGGTGGTGGTGATGATTTTCTTGCTGGTTTTACAAATCTTTTCAATACCTCTTAAGAGAGTCCATTGAAAAGGGGAACACTGATAATCCCATTTCAGTGGAAGGAGCTTACAAAATATGAAAAAGTGAGTTCTTCTTGACCACAAAAAGTTAGTTACAATTCCGACAGAACACATGGCATGTTTCAACTTTACCTGCTCAAATACTAAACGAAGCTGTCGTTCAGACTCTCCTACCCATTTACTCATGCAGTCGGCAGCACTTCTCATAAAAAAGGTTACTTTCCTGTCACCTCTGCTGCATTCATTAGCAAGTGCACGAGCAACCAAGGTCTTTCCAGTCCCTGGTGGACCATAGAATAAACAGCCTCTACAATTTAAAAGAAAGATTTTTTTTAAAAATTCACATAAGAAAAAACGTCATGGAAAAGTATCTATTACAACGCCCATTCCTAAAACACACAACTCTGCTCTCCTAAGCTGAACACTTCACAGATAACATAGTGATAGCTGAAGTGTGAGAAAAGTCAAAAGTGTTCCTACACAATTCTGCAAGGCAGCAAACAAAATGAATAAGGAGAATAATGCAGATGTACAAAATTTTGAGAAAAGATAGTAGCTGCCAGTTCTGGCAAAACAACAGAGATGGTTACAGTAGAGTGAAGCAAAACAAGAGCAAACTTCAAATGCAGACACTGAGACTGGGCTAACTTAGGAATCATCAGTTCATTTTTCAGTGATAAACAACATATTCATTCTTCTTTTCACAAAAGTCAAGATTTGGGAGTAAAGCACTTCATTCTCCCTTAAAAAACTTGAGGCCACTGGTGATTAAGGAAGAGGAAGTAATCTAAAAAGGGGAAGGTATTCTGCATTTCTGTATTTCCATCAACTTGAAGAGCCAATGCACTGCTGCTTCAAAAAGAATTTCAACAAATAAAGAAGCAAAACACTGGTTTTCTTTTCAATGTTTGTAATACTCTTAAACTGACTTGAAGCAAGGAATTTAAAGTCCTATTTCAATATACCATAACCAAGATTATATAAAGCTAATGAATCTCTAATAATCTCATTTCATAACACAGAACTTGCTTAGCTATGCAAGAAGGGAAGAGATTTTTATTTTAGCCCAAGCACAAAAAACACTGTAAAGTCCTAGTTGCAAGTCCCATCAATTGAAAAACTAATAACTGAAAATACTTGGTAAAAAAAAGAGTTGGTGTAAGACAGAACTGGACTTCCATAAAACAAACTACAGTTAATAGAAGCAGATAATTCCTTCCTGCTCACAAACTAATCAAGTTCACTTGCATGCAGGACTCTAAAGAAAAAGACCTCCAACTCCACCTTTTAAAGGCAAGACAATTTTAAAGGATTGTCTTGCCACACAGTAAATCTCTGAACGTCCATATATGTTGTATTCTAGCTTTTTTTAAAAAAATTACTTTTTATTTGTGCTAAAAAGAACCATGAACACTGCTAAAATTTTTCAGGCATGGAAACATGTTGATACCTCAGTTGAATATTCTCCTGAAAATAATTGAGTTAAGAACTTATAGTTTTAAATGGTGTCTCTTACCTCGGAGGTTTAAATTTCAGTATCTCAAAGACGTCAGGATAAAGCAACGGCAGAATGACCATCTCTTTTAAAGCTGAAATGTGGTCAGATAGACCACCCACACCATGAAATTGTGCCTAAAGATGAAGTCAACAGAACACATGTTAAAGAAAGCTGCAACCTCTATAAGGCTCCACCACAAGTTAGATGTCAGCACATTGAAAATTTTAGTAGCAATTTGCAAATTGCTTGAGAGAAAACGGTAAGTCAAGGGAGCTGTAGATGGCCCATTACTGGAAGCTTTCATAAATACTGCAAATGTCTCAGAGACACAATGAGGGAAAAATACTTACTGAACCATCTATTTGCATTTGCTCCACACCAGCCAGACTTGCTCCAATTTTCATGTCATCTGTATGAACTTCATTTAAGTTGCCTTTCCGAGTTGCTTCAGTTTTCATGTGCTCATTTGGAACTCCCTTTGTGCCACCTTTCTGAGATTTGGCCGAAAGAGACCTGTTTTGAATTAAGGGGAAAGAAAAAAGTGCTTTATAATTTATTATGCAGTTAGATGATTTTTGATTTTTTAATGATAGCAAGTGAATCCAAAACACCTTATAAATGAGCATAAACTTCCTAAATGGTTATTTATTCCAACTGCTTTACGTTTAATGGTCATGAGTAAGTAAAGAACTTTAAACTGAGTTAATTATTTTAAAAACTCTTAGCATTTGCAAGTATGAATATTGCAACTTAGAATTTAGAATTTCATTAGGCATTTTTTAAGGATAGTTTCATAAAGAAACATGAACTCTCTTGAGTGACTGAAAAAAAATTCCATTGAAACTTCCAAAAAGGCTCTCCCTGTAAGTTGTCTTCCTTTTTAATAAACTGTTCCCTGTAAGATTGAGTCTTCAATCTTAATTTGTAAACCCTTCAAGTCTAAGATTTTGAAAGGGACATTATGGCTCCCATTCCAGAAAAATGAATTTCAGTTACACAATCTCAGCCATAACCCTCATCATCACTTTATCAATGACCAAAAATACAGCATTTTCAAATAAAAAACAAGGGTTAGTTAAAAGAATGTTCTCTGCAGTGTTTGCTTTCCTTACACCCTCAGACTACCACAGTAATAATCTGCAATTATATTAATCTCTAATTACCACCAGTCCAAAAAACCTAGAAAGCATTATTCAGTCATATGACCAACAACACTCATAAAGGAGAACTATCACAAACCATATACCAACCTTTTAGGTTTTTTGCCTGAATCTCTCTTTTTGACAGGTGAAATATGTTTGGAAGATCTTCGGTTACGTTTTCTTAGATCTGTTCGTTTTCTTAGATCTGTTGAAAGCAAAGAATTTAAAATTTGTTGCAAACAAGTTTGAGAGAAAGCAGGATATTCAAAGGCAGAAAATGGGACAGGTATTATCCATCTCCAAGTTCAGAGAAAGTTTCAAGGAGGGAATGTTGGGTGGTTTAATCAGTGCACAATAGAAGTAAAAAGACATACATCTGATATTTAAGAAAAATTGAAAAACACAAGAGCAAGATTATTAAGTCTTCTAAACTGCTATTATTTTAAGGATAGATAGGTGATTTTTTTTAATTGAAAATCAACACTAAGGATGCCAAATGGCAAGAAAAAAAATAGATTGCGCACAAAATACATGCATTCAGTGAAATTTACTGGCAGAACAAAGTAAGAAATATAAAGAGAAGTTTTGTGCATGCATTTTCATGACAAAAAAAAACCCTAAACTAACAACCCCCCACCTCCATGCTAGAAATTAGCCCCCAAGAGACAACATATAATATAAAGTACTGCATAACATACTGTATTTGGTCTGGCTGGGATGGAGTTAATTTTCCCCAGAGCAGCCCTCACAGTGCTGTGCTGTGCCTTGGTCACTGCAAAGGTGTTGATAACACACCAGTGTTTTGGGTATTGCTGAGCAGTGCTGGCACAGCATCAGTGCTGTCTCCCTGACATTCCACTGCCAAGCAGAGGGCTGGGAAGAGCCTGGGAGGGGACACTGCTGGGATAGCTGACCCAGATTAACCAAAGGGATTTTCCATACCATATGACATCAGCTTAGCCATAAAAGTTAAGAAAAGTAGTAGGAAGATGGGGCATTTGTTATTTAAAATGTTTGTATTCTGGAGCTACGTGTGCTACATTGCTGAAGCCCTGCTTCCCAGTAAGTGGCCAGACATCACTCGCTGATGGGAAGCAAAAAACAAAATCCTTTTTTTTTTCTTTGTTTGTGCACATCCTTGTTCTTTTGCTTTGATGAACTGCATTAACCTACAAGTTGTCTTCATCTTATTTTCTCTCCCTGTTTCAGCTGAGAAGTGGGAGTGATAGAGCAGCCTGGTGAGCACAGGTGTCCAGCCAAGGTCAGCCCAGCACACCTACTTTGCAATGGAGATTCATAGTGCTCAACAGCTTTCCTCTGCCGGAATGAGCGACGCAGGCCATCGCCTTCTTTTCCTTCATCTCCTTCTGGTGAAAACGCTGCTCATCAACACAACGTTGTGTAAGTACTGTTGCAAATGTGATGTACTCAAAACACGCTACATGACACATTCCCACCTGTCCACAGCCTTTTATCCTCTAAGTGTTTTGGAAGAATATGGGAAGAATATATATTCAGAGGGAAGTTTTCCCTCTGAATACATGTTCTGAGCTCACTACAGTACAGCCCTAGAGCTTACAGCTTATACTGGCAATAGCAACATAAATTCTTTAATAGATGAAAAACAACTAGTTCAGCCCATTTCAATTGTTAAAGACAAGGCTTTTGGCTAGAGTGTAGTCAAGAAAATTTAAAGCAGAAATAGCCTACAATGCTACCTGGATTATCAGGTTTTTCATTGTCAGTTCTTCCCATATTTAGGCTTTCCTAATTAAGAGAAACAAGAAAAATCAGTCAGAAATATGCAAAAAACCTGTGGGCATATTTGGTACTTATATTGTAATGTTATCCAGGCACTCCACACATACAAAAGATTAAATTAGGCACAGGAGGAGAGAATGGGAGCACCTCTCTTGTACCCAGGATTAATAACAAATATTTGTGCTCTAAAACATGATTTCCTCTCACAAGAGAGGACTACTTGAGCTCACAGGCAAGGCTGAAACAAAACAAACACAGATAAAGCATGCATCAGTTCTTAGTAAGATTTGAAGTGAAAACTCAAGCCCTGAGTATCAAACAGCTGTTGATAAGCAGAGTCCATTCAAAAGTCATAAGGCAACTCAGAAAGCATAGTTTATGGCATGTATTGCAGCATTTCACTGCTATTTTTGAGTTTCTATTGAAGAAGATATTTCTTCCACCCTTACAGTGTAGATGTAAGATGACTGTAAGGTATTTAACTACAATTGGAGAGCAAAAATAAATAGTTTTCTAGACTAACTGTGCTTTGGAAGAAGTTTGTTGAGCTAAATTAGAAATACAACCAAATAATTCCTCTACCTGAAATACCCTACAAATCTCCTCCCCATCATCCACTTTCTTGCAAGATTGCTTCTGAAGTACTAAGATACAAAGTGGATATGTAATAGCAAAGATAGGGAGGTACAAAAAACCTTGTTGAAACCAGCACACATAACCACAGTATGACGGTATGACATTTCAATATAGTGTGCACAAAGCAAGTCATTGAGCTCCAGCCAAGGTTTTCAACACTACTTAAAAATTAGGACCAAAAGTTTACTTTTTTACAGAGCAGTTTAAGAAAAAGTGGTTAAGTATTTGCAAACATACACCATTTTCAGGTTTATTTCCCTCTCTTGCTGAACACAATAAAAAAAAATAATTTAGCAATTTAAAAATGAATCCTGAAGATCATATTAAGGTAACAGAAAGAAATCATGGAAGTCTGTCATTGCATTTAGGTTGCCCTGCATGATAGCATTTAGTCCTTTCTAGTTCACCCCCTTCCTCAGGCAACTGACTCACAGAGTGTGCTGGAAGGAAGTGACAAGGACCATCGACCTCAACTCTAAAGACTGCTTACTCTTCTTGTAACTGGAATTGAGGTCTTACACTGATTTTCTATGACTACACATATTGTAGAAAAAATCTCATTGCTGTTACACTTTGCAAACCTTTCAGAAAACCATGTCAGTGTGGGCTTCACAAAGAGAATTAAGTTACAGACACATAGACAGAAACACTAAGACTGCTTCACTTTGTATCCAACTTTCCACTGCATCTTAACTCAACCTGGCATTAGAAAATTGGTTTTAAGCATGAAAGAAAAGTTAATTAAACATTAAGGTGCTTCTGATGCCAAGAAAACTGATTTAGAGGAAAAGTTTAATCTACTGAAAATCACAACATAAAGTGATTGTTTTGGAACACAAGAACCAGCCCACACATAACAGAGGCTCAGGTTTGATGATCTCTCTGCAACAGGCAATCCCAAAATGAGGAATTTAAACATTAGAATGTTTGCCCAAATTCTTTACACATGAAACACCTGCCAAATACACCTTTCTGGACATACTCTGAACTAAAGTCTTAAACAACCACAAGAACCTGTTGCCAAAAACAGCTCATGTTCAAGAGCTTGGCTGCGAAGTACAAAGGCCACACTTTATATAAATTAGTCCTCTGGCAGTAGTGACAGGACATACCCATGCAGGCAGAGTACAGAGAGGGGCTGTGTGCCAGCTGCTGGGGAATGTTTCCAGGAGGGCTGCCAGGTTGCCCAGCAACAGCCCCTCCCTCTCCAAAGTTCCAGGCGCGGGCACGCCCAGTCCTGGCGGGGATCTGCTGTACAAACCCCTCTGGCAGCCCAGAACTCCAGAATCACAGAACCACTGAGTGGTTTGGGCTGGTGGGAACCTTTGAAGATCACTTGATTTCAGCCCCTCTGCCGTGAGTAGGGACCCCTTTCACTAGACCAAGTGGCCCACACAACCTGGCCTACAACAGGGCATCCACAGCTTCTCTGGGCAGCCTGTTCCAGTGCCTCACACTCACACCACAGACACATTGCATTCGGAGCAGCACGTAGGGAAATCTCAGCCTAAACACATCTCTTACTGCCAGCAAAAAGATCTTTTTCTGCTGTCAAAAAAAAGGAGAAAACCCCTAGCCAATATTATGCACAAAGGCTTGCTAATAGGGCTCATTTCAGTAGCTTTGCAACATGATGAAAAACCCTGGTCACTTTTAAATTTGCCAAACAAAAGAGATTTCTAGTGGTGCAACTACTTTGTCAAGTCTACAGGTTTGGTGGACATCAGAATCACCTTTTCTTCAGCTTTTATCCCAACATATATTACAGAAAGTATAATGTGAAACTGGTTTGATAGGATTATTTTCCATAAATACAAATGAACTGGCATTAATTCTGCTACTTACTCTTAATTCGTTATTAATTCAGTTCCATGTTATCTGTTGCATTACTTTTTTCCAAGGAATTATGTGACACTGACAAGTCTATAATTTCCTGGCTTATTTCTTTTATTCTATTAAAATACTGGCATGTCACCTTTCCTTTGCACTCCTGAAATTTTCCCTGCGTAGCAAGAATTACTGAAAATCAACATTAACATTCCATCTCCTCAACAGTGCCTTAAACCTGTAGGATACAGCTTATCCAAACCTGCTAATTAAAAATTTTTCATTTCCTGTTTCTAAGCAAAAATACAAACAGCTTCAAAGTTCCTGAAGCAGATATAACTTTTATCCCCCCAAATTAAGCTGGTAGGAACTGGAAATGCCCAGAACCCTCCATCACTTGGAACAAGCCATAGAGGACAATGACAATAATTTTAAACTGTGGTACAGAAGAGAAGGGCACAAGTGAATACTCTGACTCTTTGTTAGTTGTTAAAACACAGT
Organism: Cisticola juncidis; assembly: GCA_013400215.1. NCBI lineage: Eukaryota > Metazoa > Chordata > Aves > Passeriformes > Cisticolidae > Cisticola > Cisticola juncidis. The sequence goes on from VXBR01004648.1 coordinate 591,620, forward strand.
TGCTTCCGGTTTGGCATATCTGGGAACTCAAGATGTGGGGACCTTAGCAGTATCCACAGTGCATGTATCAAACAGAGCAGAATTCGGGAGGTCTGAACCACTCGTGGCCTGACAGCTCCTCGTACATCCTCCCCTAGGTAACCCAGAAATGGCAACCAAATATCACCACATCAGAGCACAAAAACATGTACAGCTGCTCATTAGTGGCTGATTATCCTTTTACTGGAATCACATTTAACACTAACTATGAAAAGGGAAGCAAAATGCTGGGGTTCTTCTTTCTTCTGTTCAGTTGCTGGGGTTTGCCTCAGAGTGATTTTTTTTTTTTTTGTAAAGCACTCAGCACGCATGGAATTAGCATGATGTGTAATTACAATTAATTTTTAAAGTGATACTTATAATAATTTTGTATTTTACATTGTCTTCTTAAGGAGATAAAGGGAAAAAAAGAATGCAGACATGCATACAAATATTGTGTTACAAACCTGGAAAAACAGATAGGGAGATTACAAGTCAAAATGGACCAATCAGTACAATATTGATAAAAAATTATCCACCTTCTATCTGTACTTGTTGCAAGGTTGAAGTTCTGAAACATGCAAGTATGCATAAGCATAAAAGAATTACGAAGTCAAAGATAAAAAAATTAAAAATTTAAATAAATGTCTGAAATAGTCTAGTAATAAAACAGTCACACTTCCATACAGCATTTTCTGAGTTATATTCAAGTAGGAAAGCAGCTGAGACCAACTGAAACAAGCTATAATGTTAAAATATTGAATTGCTCTTGGCCAGAGTATCTAACATGAGTTATAAATTTGAATTTTATTCCTTTATGCTTACTGCTTGGAGATGTGGAATGAGCCAGCAACAATAAGAAATCTTTATAAATTTAATAGTGTATTTGCTTCTTTGTGATTTAGCATTCTAAAACTCTCACACAAAAGAAAGTCTGCATTAAGAGAACATCAGTGACTCATATTCAGGGGATGGGCCATACCATATCTGGGATTGCTTTTATAATGCTAATTCAGCTCAGCTGTGTGAGTCCCTTTCCAACAGGGTCATTTAATGAGAGTATTCTTTTTCAGAAAATCCTGTCTCTCTTGGATCTGGGAATAAGTCAACATTTGTGTTGAAGTAGATGCTAAATCTGAGGTAGCAAATCCCTCACTTGCTGTAGAAGAGGAATTTGATGTACTGAATGATGTAGCAATTGCAGAACAGTTGCTGGATTTAGCAATTTGAAGTATTGCCCAAAAGAATACACATTGCTCTTTTTCTATAAAATTCCGTGGCTGTACTGAAATAATTTAAATAATTTTTTACAAAACTTGCAATTTATTCTGTTTTCTTCATTTTCTATATCAGATTTTAAATTCTCCCACTTGATTTGTGGAATTTTAAAATCTTATCATTCTAATTTAACATTTAGTAGACAGTAGGTCTTAAAGGAATTGCAGCTACTCACATTTAGTCAGAAGATGAGCTAAAGGATACCAACTATTCATCTAAACCAAAGTGACTATGATAATTTTGTAGTATTCTTGGAACTTAATTCCAGGAGACTATAGGCAGTCTGAACTTATGAATTACTATGAAAAATGAGCTCCAAGGTACTCCATCTTAGGCATCCAAAGTTAGGGTGCAATTTTGGCCATACTTCCTTTGTTTCCATCTAAAAGCTGGAATGAATGGAAATGGAGATCTTTATATAGGGTCTGAATAGACATACAAGCTGTATGTTCACCAGTTCCCTGGCTCTTTGCCCTGCTTCTAAGATAAAGAAACATTCATACTTGGACTTGAATCTCCATCAGTGGTTCTCCAGCCAGGTATTTGATGTGAATTGAGGGATCTCAGGGAACATCACAAAATGGATTTCTTACAAAACCTACACATGACCTTAATTTATTTTCAGCAAGCAAAGATGATACCACTGACAGCTCATGAGAGTCAAGAGAAAATAGTGGTTGTTTGTGAAGAGCTTAGGTGCTGTCATGAGGAATACCATAGAAAAGTCTATAAGATAACAATGTTTATCAAGAGCAGCATTTGAGCAGAGTGATAAATAAAATGCAAGGTCACATGTTGAAATGGGGAGAAAATAATAGTGAATTATTTGGCACCATCCATTCATTTCAATGGATGAGGTAAGAGTATATAGAAATAACAGTTTGTAATCTGATAATGCAAGGCAATTGAAAGGTGTCTTTTCAGAGGGCCTTAAGCTTGCATGGACACTTTTAATTCTGACCTATTCTAAATCTTCTCATTTTGTATCTTGATGTGCCATTTCCTATATTTTTGTTAAAATAAAATCTACTTCAAATTCCAGAAAGATATGTAAATGCAATTTAATTCATACTACATTTCATTGGGACTTTTGAGTCCCCTGATTTGGTTGGAACTGCAAAACTTCTATATTTGAAGTTTGTATCATTAACAAACACATGCTCCAATTACCCAAACATACCCTGACATATGAGAGGTACCCAACTCATTATGTAATTAAATAGATAGTTGACACACTGACAAGAAATTACATGGAAATAACCCAACTGAGCAAGTTCCCCATGATGCTTGCTTTTCCTAATCATCTGGTTTAAAACACAGTATTATTGTTCCATAAACTTTTTTTTCCTTATAACTTACACTTTTCTTTTGCATATTAAAATATAGATTTAAATAAATTACTTAAAAGTTCGGTTGAAAATCTGTGGCACCGCCACATCTGCATTTACAAATCACTGATGGATGCTTTGGTCACAGTAAAATAATTTCTTTCTTTTACAATTCAGTTCTTGAAATATAATTCCTCTACAATGTTGATGAGTCTCATGATTTTTTGAATTTAAATAGCAAGTGAAATGTTTTTCCAATAAAACTATTAAGTGAAATTAAACATTGATTCCTTCATTGCATTCAGCAGGATCCAATCTCCAGCTCAGCTGTACACACTGCAGTCCTCACTTGTATGAACTTTTTTTCATACAGCATTTTAAAAGGTATAATTTTTTCTTCAAATTTTCTGTGGGCATTATCACCTTCAGAAAAGCCACTTTCTTCATGCATCTGTTTTCATTTGGGGGCTCATTCCAGTGTAAAGTCAAATCCTCTTAAACCTTTGGTTGATTCCCGGTTTTATCGATGGCCACCCTGGACTTTGGGTAGTTATGACAAATTCTTTATCTGTCATTCTGATCTCTAAAATTTTTATACCTTAGTGAATCGAGTATTGTAGCAAGATCTTTTTCATTCTAGTGTGTTATAATACAATGCCCTGAAAGACAATTTCACCAATACAACATCCTTCAAACCAGAGATCACAGTGTAAGAGTGATGTTTTGCTGGGGCCATCTACTGGTTGTGTTGCTGATCTTCCGTTGTCAGATTTGGAAAATCACTTTATATTTGTAATTCTATTGTAATTATGAAAATATCAGCATATATTAATAATCACCTACATACCTATTTTTTTAGGTACTGTTTATTTGTTTTATAAGATGAAATATTCTATGCACTTAATATGGCCCAATTATCAGAAGAAAAAAGAATTAATTAATCTTCCTTTCATAAACAACATACAAAGGGGAGAAGGTATAAAAAAGCCTTATTTCTCAATAGCACCAAAAAGAAAGCAAGGAATAAAATTAATATTAATGCTAAGATGTAAACGATTTAGTAAAGGAATCTACATATCTTTAGCTTTTATTTCCGTGATGAAAATTATAAATAATTCTCATTATCTTACTTCATGCTTTGTAACATTTCACCTTGAATTTGTATGTGTTGTTCTAAAATAGCTAAGATGCACCATGTATAGTTTTCTTGGGATTTAAGATCTCAGTCAACTTTATGATATTCTTCAAAGACTTTTATTAAAAATAAATTCATGCCAAGAAAAAGGTAGCAGATGAAAAGAAAGATAATGCCTTTAAAAGTAATTCTAATCAATGAGATACTGCAAACTAAGAAGGATTCAAACAATTTAGTTCAAAGTGCGTGTGTATTTTTATAATGATCCTGTTATGTATTTATTCACTTATTCTGTGATAATATTGATAATTATTTGTGCTGTGTTTGAGTCCTATTTCTATTGTTGCAAGACTTTACACAAATTTTAACTGTTTATTCAGGAGCAAGAGAGAGCATTTTACAGATTTTGCAAGTTTAAGAGAACCTTTGCACCTATTAAATTAGCATACATAAAAAATTATGCAATTATACCAACAGACACATATATTATGCTTATGCCATGGTTTAGTTGATGAGGAGGTGTTAGGTCATGGGTTGGACTTGATGGTCTCAAAGGTCTTTTCCAACCTAGTTCATTCTGTGATTCTGTGACTCTGTGCCTACAAATACATATATGTGGATGTTTGAAATATGTGTGTATACATTTATATATGTATATGCATGCATGCACACCTATATATCACACCAACATCCAAATTGTACTGTTGACAGTCTCAGTTAAACAAAATCCTCTGTTGGCTCTTATTTGTACTGAGAATACATATCTGCTATTATTCACATTTGCCCTCAGCAGATCCATCAGCAGGACAGACTTCTAGCAGGAGCTGTAAGTGGCAAGTAATTTTATCAAAAAATGCACAATGTAATTTAAAATGTATAAAAGGCAGATAAACAATAAGACTTCCAAGCATAAACAGGAAAGCATAAACATATTGCAGGTTTGGAGACCAGATTATGGGAACTAGAACTAGGAAGAAAGACATTGCCACCATCATAAATGGAACTGGTAAAAACACCTGTAAGAGAAAGAAAAGAAGTGGATTAGGAAATAAATGAACCAACTGGGATTTTATGCCTCATTCACTAGAGTAACAGTGTGTTCTTTGCCACAGTAGAGTACCATTTCTCATACTGCTGTAAATTCACACAGGACAAGCCATCTGACTCAAATTGCCTATAAGAAGGCATCTTTTTTAAAGTATTTGTTTAGGCTCCTTCTATTGTCGAGGAGGAGAGACAGGCAGTACTGGAAATCCATTTGTTCACATATGATATTGTGGGTTCCTAGAAGTCACTCAGGGCTGAGTGCCCAGCAGCCTTCACAATAAGCATACACTTCTAACCCAGCTTTCTGACTACTTCTAATCCAGCTTTCTGACTGCTGGGGTAAGAGGAAATATCCTTAATGCCTGTGATTGTGTCAGGGAAGATGAGAGCAGATCAAAGTTTAATTAACTCTGAATACCAATGGGTCCTATATGGTTACTGCTCCACACTGATATGGTTCCACATTGTTTGCACATCCCCTCCATTCTGCAAAGAACCATCTCATGTTTTCAAATTCTCTGGGGCAGAGACCATCTGTTTCTCTTCTTTCCACAGTGAAGCAAAATATTCAAATAAGGCTCTAAGCACTGAGATTATTAATTGTATTTTTGTGACTATCCACTTTGGATTTGCACTTCTTCTATAACTTTTGCATGCTACCCAGGACTCAAAAAAAATCTATAAAAATCTTTTGTAACTCAGATCCATTTACTTTGTATGGTCGGTGTAGATGAGGTTCCCGGTATCGAAGTACAATCAGGCTTGCACAAGTCAATCCAGTCATAAGCCAGGCAGAAAATCCAAAGTAATTTGTTAACATGATAAGGTCAGACGGGATGATAAAAATGGATGCAATGATGGTTGAAAAAATCATGGCTGGTGCAGGAGTACAGGAGTGGACATTAAGCATGGATATTAAAGAAGGTAAATGTCCTGACTGACTCCCAGCATAGCTTAATCGCCCGAGTGTGAACATGCTGCTGTTGAGGGCACCAAATATTGAGACAGCAACAGAGACAGGAATGATCCAGGCAACAGAGGGGATCACTGGATCGGCCCAGGTGACGGCCACAGCAACTGCAAGAAACAAAGGAATTAGTGTGGTACAAGTACCATGTTCTGAATAACTAACAGACTCAACAAGAACAAAACTTAAAATATAAGAAGCACCTATTATTTAGCAATGCCTGCTTTTTTGTTGCAGTAGTCAAACACTAATCCAATCCTAAGGGTATTTCGCTCAGGTGCTAAACATTTGAGACAGCAACAGAGACAGGAATGATCCAGGCAACAGAGGGGATCACTGGATCGGCCCAGGTGACGGCCACAGCAACTGCAAGAAACAAAAGAATTAGTGTGGTACAAGTACCGTGTTCTGCATCACAAACACACACACCTGGGCAAGGAAAGAAAAGTAACTCCTTGGTCCCCAGCGTGATGGTGGTGGTGACACAATCTGCTGTCAGGAAACTGCCAACAGGAGAACATTCACATTCAGAGATGAGTCAACAATTGTGCTATTAATGAGATTTTGCTTTGGGTGGAACTGGGAAATGTGAAAGATTGTTTCTATATAAGTGGTATTCTATATTGCCTGGAAAGTAGCTATAGCTGATACTGTAGTGAGGACAAGATTTAGTGGGTCTATAACCAAATGCCATGAGGAACATAGGTCTTGCAGTGTCCTGTTACTAGAGATGGAGAAAAGAGTGCCCACACCACCCCCCAAAAAAAAGATTTAGTGAAGGAACAAGAACAAGCAATGGTTGAAAAAATGCTATAATTTTAAGGTTATCTTCTCAGTTGGCACAGATAAACACAGTTCCCCTGGTATGCATGGAGCTGGTCATGCCAGCTGGCAGCTGCTCTTCATGGATACTCTGGTATTTGCTGCCTCCCTCATTGTAGCGTGCAGATGATCCATCTCTCCCAGCAGACAGCCTGACACTGGCTGAGCAATAATATGAGGTTACTGAGTGACAGGTACACTGCTCTCTTTTATATTAGTGAGCTTTTTTCATAGGAAAATAAATGATTGATCCATCCAAATGAGGTAAGGTTCCTGTCAGGCCTGTAGACAAGGTCTCACAGCTCAGTCTCATTACAGTGGGATTTAAAATGTGCTGCTTGGACAATCAAGGAGAAATACAGCTCCCTTTGGAGCTTTTCATGGCCAGCTGATTGGTACAGGATCTGAGACAGTCTTTACATACACTGGAATTTTGTATAAGCTCTTCTAAGAAAACACAATATTTATCATGAATAATACACACCCAAAGTGGCTAAATTTTTGTGCCCAGTCTTTTCTATCCTCCTGAACATGTTAGACTTTTCCACATCCTAAAGAGTAATCTCTTTGGTCTGAGACTCCATGAGCTAGGGAAAGAAGGAGGAGATTAAATTAAAACTACAGGAAAACAAAGACCATCTCTATACTTGGGACCTGACTTTCACATTATTTTCCAGGTTTTCATACACTTCTGATTTCTTTTTAGACAGTGTAGGGAAAAGCCAACAATTTCAATAACCTGCCTGCATTCATCCAACTTGTGTCATACAGTAAAATTAAAGAAGAATTCTCTGTTAAAAGAAAATGAACCCAATTTTCTGGACTGTAAAGTTAGACGAGAAGTAACTCCGGGAATTGACGTCAGATGGATATGTCAATGGGCCAGTCCTTTTTAATGAAAAAACATTAAATACATACCTGAGGAGACAATTTCCTTAGGTGTGAGGACAGTCAGATATGAGATGTTCACTAGCAAATAAAAAACAATTACTGCAGGGACAGCAGTCATCACAGTTAAGGGGATATTTTTGCTGGGGTTTTTCATCTCCTCTGAAAAATACAATTTAAAACAACAAATGAAGCAAGCAGTGTAGCTTCTGCAAGCGTTTTCAGTGGTGAAGCTGTGCAGAGTTTGACAAGACTGATACCAAAGTCCTGCCCCAATCCTTAATCATGGCTGCTAAATTCTCTGCTTGTGAAGTCCTACAGTGGTTCTAAAATAAGTTAATATCAAAGATTCTTAAACAATTTATTTTTATTTAGCTATTTTTAACTATTTTGGAAGGAGGGCTGGATGAAGGGCTGATTGATTCAAAAAATTACAAAAGGAGTGATCATTTCCCTTTGATTTGATCAATCACGTTTGACTTATATTAGAAAAGTCATTTGGTAGGAAATTTTCAAGTAGCCTTACTTGAAAATCACTAACTTAAACATGAAACTCTTAAGTCACATTATTTATTCTTACATCACCTTATGAATCCTGATCTGAAACTTATTGAGCATATTTGCCTATTCCTACTCAGAACCTTTCGCTTTGCTCTTATATCAAGAAATACAGAAGTAGTATCAGAAGAGACTGAAGGTATAGCCATAAGAACAATAATGCAGTGGCTTTAAAAGGGGGCCATTCCCAGATGAGATGGATTCTGATGATTATTGTCTTTTCCAGGGCAAAAATGGTGGAGGAAAACTATTTAGTGCTAAGTCTGATACCATAGAACCACTCTTAGCAAACAAGGGAAAAAAACAAATTTTGCAGGGGAATAACTCAGGCACTGGCACACACTGACACACATGTCATAGTCCCAGCAAATGATTGAGCTGGTTTGGAGAAGCTTCATCTCCATCAAAAATGTCCTTTTCAATCTCTCTCACTCCTTCCTCTTGGTCCCTCTCTACTTCTCATTTTCCTCAGCATTTACAGTTTCCTGAGTATTACCAGCAAATAACTAATAAGAGGGAAGAAGCAAAAAGTCAACTGTGCCAATCATCTAAACTCTTTTTAGGAGACAGAAATCGGTTTCTTCCTTCACAACTGATTTCTGTCTTCTGTTCAGGACATCAGCCTTGAGCCATGATCCCTCTGCCAGCTGTTGTGCACAGAGACAAGACTAAAAGACAACATTAGTGGAATTCAGGTACTATCAGAGAATTTAGAATTTATTTCAAATGTAAGAAATACACTTAGTTATTCTGAAATCAGATGAGGATAATCACCAAATTTGCCAATTGAAATTTATCTTTCCATTTGTTTTGTTGCTTGTTGCAGTCTTGCCAGCCAGCTGCCATCTGATCCATCAGCTGAAGCTCACAGAAATGAATTTATTTTTGAAGAATAGGAACTTTGGTTCAGAATTATTGCATAGGTCACATCTGTCTAAACAGCTGTGCTTCTCAGTGTTTGGCATTTATTAATACTGCAGACTGATCAGAATAAATCAGTATCATAAATCCTGTATTTTCTCAGGTTTACAAAGCCAAGTGCTTGCCTTTAAGGCATTCCTAAAATTTCAAAACCATACTTTCCTGATTTATATCACTTCTTTCAAAACTGCAGCCTATTTTTAAAGCTGGAGTACCTGGATTATAAAGACAACAGTCAGGTTTTTAAACATTAACCAAATTTTCACATTATCCTCACCACTGAACTTTGTGGTATGCATTTAACACATTCAGTTTATTTAATGTTTTACATGATAGAAGTCAATGGATATAAATGGTTAAAGATATAACACCCATATACTTGCTTACAATGTAATTCCATTAATCTGGTGATACTGTAAAACTTTATTAATTTAACTTGTGATGTGAATAACTAACATTATGAACATCATCTCTGTAGCTTTCACAAAAAATGTTCATTTATTACTGCCACATGTCAGCAGATATAGAATAGGGAAGTAAATAGATATTCAAAAACCTTTTTGAATGTTAAATTGAGTACAAGTTCTCTGAAAAAATTTATACCACTTTCCATAGACCTCTCTTTACCTTCTATTAGACTTCAAAATTCTATTTTCTCAGGAAAATATATCCCATAAAATTACTACATTCTAACAAAACTCAAAATTAATTTGTCCATATTCAAATCAGCTGCATAACCTCAGATAAGGCACAGATATTAAAAAAAAATTATCTATGCACACATAGTTTGGCATGGATAAATTAATACTTTCCAAAAAATATAGTGACATGGACACTGAGAAGACAAAATGCAAATTTTTAAAGTATGAAATTTTTTGTTTATGTATGAGATTTAAAATTAACAATTATGATTTCTTTTGCACTAGAAAGGAAATGTCAGCTTGATTCTGCATAAAAAGCAAGAATTTTGCCTAGAGAGGAACAACTCCTCTTCTACCAGCCCCAGCAACACTCATGTAAAATTTGAAGAACCCTGTGGCCTTGAAGCAGAGACACGTTCTCCCAAAGCAATCTGAGGAACACAGGAATGGGAGCTGCAGGACCAAATCTACAGAAGAGGAGCAGAATACCTGCCATGTAATTGAGGGACCACCAGCCGCCGTACGCGTACAGCCCTTGGAAGAAGGCTTCGGCTACCTGTGAGGCGTTGGGGATCTCTGAGCCAAACATGTCCTCAAACCTGGCTAGGCTCTCCTTTTGCCTGGCCACGAGGAGAACTATGCCACCAACAGCAATCACAGACAAGGCCATCATCTTCAGCAGAGTGAAAACTGTCTGCACCCACGCAGCCAGTTTGACGCTGAGGCCATTCAAGATCCCCAGGGACCAGAGAACGGCCAAGGCCAAGCACTTCTTCAGCACGTCTGGTGCAGGACAACTGCCATAGAAAGGCTGTGTGGCATATTCAGCAAACAGCAAGGCTCGAGCAGCATTCGATGCTGGCTTGGTGAATGTTGATGTCCAGATAAACACGAAGGCGGGCAGGGATCCAAGGCCTCTTTTAATATGGCTGTATTCTCCTCCGGAGAAGGGCAGGGCAGCTCCCAGCTCCGCGTAGCAGAGGGCACCCATCAGAGAAACCAGCCCAGATGCAGTCCAGATTGTTAGTGCAACGCCAACATTGAGTAAGGAATGTTTCAACACCCCTGTGGGAGACACAAAAATCCCTGCTCCAACAATTGATCCTATAATAAAACTTACCCCATCAAAATAACCTATATTCCTTTTGAGTTGTATCTTCGCTTTTTCTTTTCTTTGCACATCTTTGGGGTCATTGTTTTCTCCTTTTCCCATTTTTCCTGTTTTTTTTCACAGCAGATTTCACTTTGTTAGCAGTCTGTCATAGCCCTACTTGCTAATGAAATGGAATGGGAAGCTTGGCTTAATCATTCAGAAAAGAAAGCATACTTTGGGTTTTGATGTCTCCTGTGTGAAGATAATTAACCAAATACTTTGAGAAACACTGGCAAATCATGTACATGTTGGTTTAATATGTACTCCAGAAATTATTAAGGTCTGCAGGTATTTTTAAAGAAAACAGCATAAAAAATAACACATAGCAAACGCTCATTTCTCAGATGACTTTCATGAAGAGATTTCACTTTGTTTTATGTACATCTTCAGAGACAACCACAAACATGAGTACATGTGACTTCTACATCAGCTCTAGGGAAAGAGGAAGGATATGGCACATGAGGAAAGAAATCAACCTTCTGTATATTATTGACAGTAACATGGACATCGGATGAACAGCCTGGCACTATTTTTCCACTATCCATATAGAAAATGGACAGTGATAACCAATGACCACCAGTATGTTTTGCCAAAATCTCATCAGTTACTGGGTATATTTGAGCTTGTTTATACTTCACTCATGAAAAACTGCCCTAGAAAGAAAATTACCAGTTTTTATTCGCAGTTTTCTCCTGAGCACTGGTTGTTAGACTAGTACTCAAGCACGTCCTAAGATGGCATTAATCTTCAGACATTGCTGTGAGGGAAAGAAGCTCTATCATAATTTCCCTTTCTGCACAGGGGCTGTGGAACAGAAAGAGAAAGGATGGATGTACCCAGAGGTGTGGCATATGTCTTTTAAGGTGTGGCCACTGATTTTTCCACATATTTATCAATCTGTGGTATATTTTGTGTTAGGAGCTTCTCTTCACTCAGATGTGGAGATATCATAAACCAATGACTTTTGTACCAAAAATTGTAAATATTCTTTTTAAAAGACGTAGAGAAAAATGGGCAGAAAGAAGAAAACTAACTGAAAAGAAGCTCAGCATGGACCTTAAGGGTTGTGTAAGTAAGTGCCCAACTCCTAACTGCTAACTAAAAGTTCCTAAATTTTGTCAGTCAAGTTGCAGAACCAGTTTTGTTGTGGAGGTCAAAGCTCAGCAGTGCAGTGAACAAAACTCATGCTTTTATAGGGGCCAACTTGAAAGACACAGTGGTTCACACCAGTCCTGAACAGCAGGATTTTCACTCAAATACAAAATAAATTCATCTGAAAAGTTAGTTTTCAGTATATGCTGTCATGTAAGAAACCTTCAGCTAAAATAGGCATGTGCACAGAATGTTCTTTTAATTGTTTCAATGACTTAAAGTGGTTTCCTTCACCACACAGAAGCTTTGCAGCATGGTCAGGGACAGAATCTACAGCTCCAGAGCTGCTTATAACCATAAGAAAATGCTTCCATTTTCTCCAAATCCCTGCATTAATCAATAAATACTTTCATCTTGCAGGCTACAAAAATTGTAGTTCTATAAGAAGCACACCTCTGCTTACTAAAACTTGCATACATTTTAAATTGCATTTAATTTCATAAATTATCGTATGTACTTAAGTATGATTTACCATGCATTATTAATAATTCATAATAATTAAAATATTAATTCTCCAGTATTCGTGATCAGGAGATTCAGCATGGCATATGTTTTAAATGCTTAAAACGCGTAATTTCTTGTTTTATTTCAGTGCCTTTTCTGAGAGTTCTTCTCTGTGAACGCATGGATATTTTTTGATATCCAGCAATCTCACAACCCTCAGTGTATTCTGCAATGTACAGCTGGATTTGGATATCTTAGAACAAATCAATGTTACATTGAATGGCACCTTAACAGATGCAACTGATTTTTTTCACTGATCATCCTAGCATACGATTTCTAGTACAACAAATTTACAGAATCTCCCCAAAAGCAGATTAATAAGGATTCTTTTACTTCTGACAAAGCTCAGAAAGCCTCGGGAACAGGCTCCCAGGGCAGCGGTCGCAGTTCCAAGCCTGACAGAGTCGCACAGTGCTCTCGGGCACATGGTGGTAGCTCTCGGGGATGGCCATCGATGGCCCCTGTGCGCTCCTTCCATCTCAGCACGTTCTGGAATTCCGTGAAACTCTTAACGCCGGGTGAGCTCTAAAAAACACCAAACCCCTCCCCCTCGTCGTCCCGAGAAGAATTCAAAGCAGTCCGGTCCATAAACCCGGACCTTTCCTGCGTCGATGGCAGGAAGCGGCAGGGAGCGGCAGGAAGCGGCAGGGAGCGGCAGGAGGCAGCAGGAAAACGGGGCAGGGAGAGGCAGGAAACGGCAGGAGAGCGGCAGGAGAGCGNCGTGGGAGACGAGGGAGCCTTGGAGCGAGATGCGCTCAGCGCGGCGGCCCGGCGGGATGGCGGGGATCCCCGGCGAGCTCAGCCTCATGGATAAAGGCATTAAGAGGTGAGCGCGGACGGGCCGGGGAGAGGGGAGGCGGCGGCGTGGGGCCGAGCTGCCCGGCTGACGGTGGGCGCCTCTCTCCGCAGCCTGCGGGATGTGTCCCTGAGCTCGGACCTGCACACGCTCAACGCCCACTGTAACCTCATCGCCAGGATCCAAGGGCTCGAGCACCTCCGGAATCTGCAGCACTTGGATCTGTCCTCAAACCAGATCCGCCGCATCGAGGGGCTCGGTTCCCTGGCTAAGCTGCGCACCCTGAGCTTGTCCTGTAACCTGCTGACCAAAGTGGAAGGTCTGCGATGTTTATTTCTGCCCATTTAGCAAGTTACAGAGGTTTTCTAAGAGTAGTTTTAAAGTTTCTGCTTGGAATGTTCGCATATGATTAAACTTATACAAAGTTAGTAGGGCTTAGTATGCTAACCGTTTTATAAAGTAAAATTTAAGATGAATATATACAGTCTTCATAAGTGTTATCATAGCAAAATGCCTTAATTTAGAAAGAAGACCCGATTTTTATATTATGATTATAGTTCAATGTCATACTTTGTAGTTATAACCTTTAAAGGTTCACTTTGCAAGCTTTGAATTTGATGAAAGCAGAGCATTCTTCTGAAAATCCTGCTGTTTCTATTTTTTCCCTCATTTTGTTTAGGACTGGAAAACCTCTTTAATTTAACTATGCTGAACTTGTCATATAATCGCATACACGATCTCTCTGGTAAGTGATGTTGCCATGTGCTGTGCCATACAAAGCATTTGTCTCACTTTAATTTTGAAAAGCTTGACCAAGTGTATTTTGAGAAGTTCCTAGAGCTTCAAGTGGCAATTCACTGAATAATTCCAATAAAGGTGACAATTGCTACTCTTCTCAGCTTTAAAGTTTTTAACACCAAATATTGTTCTGAACTGGAATTTATTCTTCTGTGTTTGGTGAGGCCAAATTTGTTAAGAAAGTAGTACAGTAAACATTTCAGACTTACTTCCAAAACATTCATATCTTTCATTTTTATATAACAAAAATGCAAGTTCTCATGTATATCTCTGTTGAAATGGTCAGTTGTTCTTAAGATTTCATGCTACAAAATCAAGAGAACTTGTCATGGGAAATTAAAAGAACATCGGTAACAAGTTGGTTAATTAGCTTGTGTTATAAAATGAAATGTCAAGGAAAAGGTTTATTTTTACATGCTTTGTAACTGTCAGAGATTAATCTTTTTCTTTAAAGTTAACTCACATAACAAGCTTAAGTGTTGTACTTTATGGTGGAATAGCATAGGAAATTAACATGGAGACAAAGATACAGAGCAGGTGTTGTTCTGTCATTTCTAGTTATGATATATTATTTACTGAATATATTTTTTCAACACAATGCTGTCTAAACCCCATAGTCTGTGACTTTAGCAGAAAACATTACTTTGTGGTTGTTTGTTTTTTCCCCTGAAATTTCCAGGATTTCGATCCCTTCATGGAACCAGACATAAGATTAGCCACATTGACCTTCACAGCAACTGTGTAAGCAATATTAATCACTTAGTGCAGTGCATGAAGGGGCTGTGCTCTTTGACAAACCTTACACTGGAAAGAAATGGGAAAGCAAATCCAGTTTGTCACACAGCAGGTATGGATCTGATCTTATGTAGATACTTCGTGCTCAATAGGTCAGTGATTTCCTTTATTCTGTGAACTGTTTCCTGAAGCTTACAAATTCATTCATAAACTGGCCAGCCTGCAGAAATCTAAATTCTGTCGAAATTAATTAATTTTCCTTTTTTTATCCCCAAGACATATTCTCAGAATTGTAACTTGTATACTTTGATAAGGCTCAGCATTTTTACTTGTGAATCCAGAGGAGGGCCACCAACATGGTTAGAGGGATGGAGCACTTCTATGAGGAAAGGCTGAGAGAATTGGGATTGTTCAGCCTGGAGAATAGAAGGCTTCAGCATGACCTAATTGTGTCTTTGCAGTACCTGAGAGCAGTCCACAAGAAGGAAGGAGAGACTCCTTCCAAGGGCATGTAGTGACAGGACAAGGAGGAACGGCTTCAAACTGGAGTAGGTTTAGATGAGATACTGGGAAAAAAATCTTTACTGTGAAGGGTGGTGAGGCACTGGAACAGGTTGCCCAGAGTGGTTGTGGATACCCCATCCCTGGAAGTGTTCATGGCCAAGTTGGATGGAGCTCTGAGCCATGTGGTCTAATGGAAAGACAGGAGTATTAATGAGATAGAAAGCTGGAGAACTCAAAGATTTAGGGCAGGAGTATTAATATTATAAGATGGAAAGGTGGAGAACTCAGAGATTTATGTATGTAGAGATACTGAACTATATAGACAGAGGACAGGAAGTAGGTAGTCAGCTCCTGATAGAGACCTGAAGAGAAAGGTCAGTTAGCTTTTCCTTCTTTTTCCCCTGCTTCAGGTAGCAGTGACAGACTCTAGGATCCTCTGCAGGAATTAGCATTGTCATCCAAATTGGTGCCAGGTGTTTCACTGGGCAGCGTGGAGACAAGTTGGAGAGTGCATGTGGATACATCACTTTCAGTTGTCTCACAGCTTCTGGTTTGGGGGTCAGTTTTTCAGGCTATTAACATGTTACACTCAAAGTTCAAACAAGTTAAATTATAGCATCCTATATTGGTGTAGGGTTTTTTATTTTCTTTTTGTGTAAGAGGGGGAAATCTACAGGAAGGTGGAAGTGGTGCTTTTGGGCAAGTTCAAAGATTATTTCATTACAAAGCATAGGACAGCAGGAATTACAACAATACAAAATAGCAACCATATCATGAGCACAAAATTGATATAGGTGTAATGTATGTACAATTCAAAACAAACATCAGAGGTTATTGAGGAAAGCCAAACTAGGTTTTAAGTAATGTTTTTAAATGCACTTATCATGTTTTACAGATAGATTCAGGCACTAAAGAAAAGTAATAGGACTATTAAAGTTATCTGATTAACTTAGAAAATGCCACTAGTTTTCTTCTGCAAATACTTACATATCTCTTCATATCTCTGTCTTTGATGGCACCTTCAAAACTGCAGTGTTCAGCAGCCCAAATTCTAATAAACTAAAAAGGCTAAAGCCAGTGCTTTACAGTTTCATAATGCCTTATTTCATTCACAGACAAAGGATGAAGTTGTCTGAGCCCTTTCAGAACTTACTTTTCCATTCCATTCCATTGGTCTGCCCTTCCACTTGGTGCAACTGTTTGGGTGCAGTAGGCTGATGTTGAAGGGTTGTCTGTGCAGTTCCAGTGTGCTGATGGTGGCTGGGAAATCCCTGTGTAGATCAAGACTAGGCAGGCAGCTTCCCAGTTGATTTAATTTGTAGTGTTGTCTGTTGAAAGCCTTGAGTGGGGAAAGATGAGACAATTGTAGATCACTCACTACATTTTTCTTACATTAAAAATCCAATGAATCGTTTAAGATGACAAGGTACCTAAAATACACCAGGCATCTCCTTGGAAGGTTGATTTCAATTTAAATGTGTTTTTTTTCTCAAGGTTATAGAGAAACTGTTCTTCAGTCATTGCCCCAGCTAACAGCTCTAGATGGAAGAAATATTTCTGGTGAATCAGTGGACCTGCCAGAAGAAAACTATTCAGATTTGCGGTGTTTAGAAGACATTTTGGGCTCTTTGGTTTCATCTGGATGCCCTTCTTCCCAAGATCAGGTGCCATAGTTTGTGTGTACTGGTTTGAAAATTGACACATTCTATTTTTATATTGAATGCAACATATTAATGCTACAAGAGTTGTCTTTTCTGCTGATAGAACAACGTTCCCTTACTGCTGGCAACACCACACATCGACCAGGCGCTAGCTCAGTTTCGGCAGCGTGCAACAATGCCAGTGCAAGGTGCCACCAGCTCCTCCACAGAGCTTCTCTCATCTTCTGAACCTGAGAAGACCCAGCTTGATAAAATACACAGTGAGATGAGGATTAAAAGGATAGAAGATCAGATTTTAGAGATACTGCAAAAGGTGATTATTTTTTCTGTGACTGCATAGCAAGTTTTGTTTGTAAGATAAGGTGCGCCTTTCTGATAATGAAAAATTTGATGAACCAGACTAGAGCATTCCTACTGGTATGTAGGGGATGACTGTGCTAAGGTGTTCCTAATCATTTTGAGAAGCTGGAAAAAAATTAAAACCAAGTCTTTAAAACTGAAGATTGCACTTTGTATCATGAATCATTCCATACAGAATAAAAACCATAGTGTATGGGACTAGCAGAGCTGTCTTATGTTATATTAGAAAATTCTTTTTATTTTTCTTTAATCCTGAAATCATCAATATATTAACTGAACAAGGTTAAACATGAAATGCACCAAAGTGCCTGGATTATACAGCTGGTGAAAATTATTTCTCCAATAGGTCAACATGGTCTGATATGTTCATCATGTGTTATAGTTTGTGTTGTTAACACAGGTAACATAAGTTTGTCAAGTTTGTTTGGTAGTGGTGTTTGCAAGGCTTTTTTTGTTTTAAGTGCTGTGTTTATTTTACATTTTTCACCAAAACAACAAAATATTTCAGCAAGGAGGGGAGGTATTGTGAAAGTAAGGGACTGGAAGCATTTTTTAAATTTTTGTCAAAATTATTTTGCGTGAACTTTTTAAAAAGTATAAAAATAGCACCTGAATAAGTGTTAAGAGTTAGCCAATCAGAAATTGTAAAATTTGTATCTAAAACTTTGATCTCTTCCTAGGTATCTGATAATTCAAGATGGGAAGCTGCTCCAAGTGCTCTCAAAGCTAAGAGAGACACAGATCCAACTTCTGAGAGTGATAATGACAGTGGAAAAGAGAACAGCAGAAAGGTCATGAAAGGAAGCAAGATCCCCACTTACCGTAAAACTGCCTTAAATACCAAAGGCCGTGCAAGTCATCTAAAGAAAAAAATAACTGACAGGTATCCCAGTGTTTACTGTATAAAGACAAAATTAGTTAAACTGAATATTGTCAGCATGAACATAGTTTTAACTTGAAACATTTCACTGAAAGTGGTAGGTTGAGTAAATTAGGTCAGTTAATAGTGCCCCAAAAATTAGTAGCTACTGAGGCTTCATTCACTTGTTTCTTCCTGTGAGTTGTTTCTTTCTTCAGGTTAGAAGGAAATGGAATTGAAGATTTCAAAACAAACACTTTCAAAATCCTAACAGTTTATATTTCCATCTTTATTTTAAATTGTGGTAACAAAAGAATTCTCCATAGATGGAACTGAGTAATTAAAAAATAAAAGTTTCATAGTGTCAGAACAATGGTCAAGAATATATATCCTTGACGAAGCTGAGGATGCCATAGTGATTAATGTAGTTTTATACATTTATATAGTAAATATCAGGAGTGATGAGTAGTAGACAATACAAATTGGAATATATTTGTTCAGTTTGCCACTGCAGTTCTACAGCTACTCTACTCTTATGAAATTATTTCAGGTCTGTGTGACCATGAGATGGTTTTAGGTGGCATCTACTACTAGTTGTAAGTATCCTTTTAGAGCTGAATATTTGAATTTAGCTGTTTCTGTGGTCTGATTACAAATTATTTTCTAAATGGTTTTGAACTCTCTAGTATGCAGCTGCTGCACAGAACTGTAAATATTTTTCATTTAAAAGTGTCTGAATCCGCTGTTACTGTTTAAACTTTGCATATAGGGAAGAGAAGAAGAGTTCCTTGAAGTGTCCATGCTCCAGTGAGAAAGACTCTCATTTTGAAGTAGTGGGAAGAAAAGCTGAAATCCTTACTGGAAGACAGAGCAATATGGAAAAAGTAGAAGAATGTCATTCAAGTCCCATAGAGGAATCAACATACCGAGTAGGTTTTGCATCATTTCCAGTTAAATATATCTTCATCTGAATTGAACATATGTGTCCTGGTCAAACTAAAACTGGAGGTAACAAAAAATAATTGCATGTAGATACTAAAAGTATCAAAAATAGTGGAGTTCTTGTAGTGTCAACTGGGAGAGGATGTATTTTATTTCACTTTTATGGGAGTTTTTGGCCTGGTTGCTTGCACTTTCTTCTGTCATCCATGAATTCCAGAAAGACAAAAAAAGTCTTGTTCTACAATTACAAATTTTGTTTGTAATTTTTGACCATGCTAGAATGTTTCCTAGTAAGTTGATGCTTATCACATTCTTGCTAAGGCACTGATTCAAGAACTGGATCAGGAGAAAGAAAGGAGGTGGAAAGCAGAGCAAGCAGAGAAGAAATTATTAGAGCATGTCAGTGAGCTACAGAAGCATGCAAAAGAAGAAAAGAACATTCAGAGTATGACTGTATACACTACAGACAGGTAGGGAAACAATGCTGCAGTCTAAGAATTTGTTATGGGCTTTTATTTTTTTTTAATTTCCAATAATTTATTTTGTTGGCTTAAGAAACGAGGACAGCTTTAAACAATATACTTGGAAAATAAGGCATCAAGAAGGAGTGGTAGAATTTCTCTCAACATTACCCAGCGAAATTCCCTTCTGCAGCTTTCCTCCTGTTCTTGTCATAGAACAATATCAGTATGCCACTTTCCTCCATTCCTAGCCATTACTTTCCAAAGAATCTATATCATAACTGTGCCTTCAGTTCAAGCTCTAGCAGCTGTCCCATATCATACTTCTGCCTTCTGTGTCCCAGTCTCCCTTTCAACATATACCTAGAGCTTTCTTTGCTTTTTTCTGCACAGAACCTTAGAACAAAAATGTTTCTGGCAGGCCAGAGTTGGCAATGTATTGTGCAGGGCAGACCTAGCACATCTTCAGAGAGGTGGTTGTCACCATCCTTTTGTGTTCTGAGCAGCAGTCTTTTTTTAAAAAAGATATCCTTATTTTTGGAGATGTCTGCTCCTTTTGTCATTTTTTAACTGCATTGTATCTGTCAAAGCCACATTTTCTTTCTTTTAAGAAAAACTGAGCCATGTGCTTCCTGAGTTACCATCCACAACTGATGTGAATATTTCCCCTCTCTCCCTTTTTGTTTTAGGTTCACTTCTACGTTTATTTTATACCCATCTACATTTATACCATCTTCTATAAGAGGCTTATTATGTTCCTGTAAAGCAAAGTAATACTGGAATGTCATTTCCTAAAAGGTGTATCTATGAAGTTGTCTCCATCTCAGTTTTTTTTAAATGAATCCATATAGTAATGCTACACATGACTTAAGTAATAGTTTGTGTCTCTTTAAACAGTTTAATATGACAGTGCTATAACTAGTAAAACTCAGTAAAAAGCAAGATCTGTTGCTACAAGAGCTACTAATGCCTTTTTCTCAATGAATTTGGCATCAAACTTAAAAGTAAAATGTTTGTAATACAACTTTGTTGCATTTGTTCTCAGGTTAAAGGAGTTGATCCTGAAAGAGAGAGATGCCAAAGCAAGACTGCAAGCAGATGTCCAGCAGTTGAAAGGTGAAACTGAAAGACTTACTAATGAGCTAAATCAGGCAAGAAATAAAGAAGCAGAACATCAGAAGGCCATGCGAGCTTTAGAAGAAACACTATCCAAGATGGAGACAGAGAAACTGCAGCAGCGAGCAATGGAGGTAAATATTTTTCATGAGTAAATAATGCAATAGCAACAGGATGGCTATCATAGTCCTGAATACAAAGAAATACTAGGTTTTACCAGCATTGAGTCTGAGTTTTCCACAATAAAATCTGGGGTATTTTTTCTGTATAGTAGTAGTTAATAACAGCTATCCATTATAATTGTCAATTAATCTATTTTATAAATGGTAGTCCTAAGATAAAGGAGAACAAGTCCAATGTACTTAACACTGAGAGTTGATATTTTCTGAATATATAAAGTGACAAAGACAAGTTTTTGAAGTTCCTAAAATCAATAGAAATCTTACTATTGGGATGAAAATCTGGTGGTTGGGTTTGTTTTGTTGATCTAAAGAATTAGATGTTTTTAATTGCAACCAAAACAAAACAGTAATTGCTGAGAATGTCAAAGATTCTGGTTAGTTTGTGTGATGCTTTGTTTTTGTTTGTTTGGTTTTGTTTTTACAGCTGGAGAAGATAACAATGCTTTTGTAGTCAGAGGCTCTTTGTTGAGTATACAAATATTTAAGATCAAGATGCTGGACCAGATACTGCCACTATTTCTTTCTGAAATATTAATTGCTGAATTTTCAGTGTCCTCCAATATCTATTCCTTTTGTTTGTTTATATTCCCATGTTAGCCCATTCCCATGTTACTGAACTTAAAGAAAATGAATCTTAACACATCCCTCCTGAAAAGTCTTTGAACTGATAGTGGTGCTCTAGGAAGTGTTGTTCAGGTTCCCTGAAAGAAATGGGAATCAGGGAGTTTGTCTGTCTGCAGACAGACAAACTGCAAAGTACCATCCAAGACAGCCTCTGCTTTAGGCTCCTGTTTGGGCACTTGAGTGGCTCTTGCATTTCTTCCTTAGCTGTAGATACCCTGGAGCTATTATGGGATCTAGAAGTGACCTTCAGGTTAAATCAAGTATCTGCCTGTCTGTTTGAAAAGTACTAAATTTAGTGATTTGGAGAACAGGGGGGTGAGATTTGCACATCTGTGCGTATTTTTCTCTATTCTATAAAATTGGAAACACCTTATAGATGTATGAGGCTTTTATTTTTCCTTCAATGAGTTTGTAGAAATAAATCATCTCTTTTGGTGATAAGAACATTGTTTTTATTAAGGAAAGGTCTCTGTTCCTGTCTTTAAGATCCTGTAGCAAATATTCCTTAATAATTATGTTTCAAAGAATAATCATGCTGCTCTCAAAACTAAATCCTCTTTTTGAATGTTCAGATTTAATATACCTTTGGCCCATTTTATCAATTCCAAGATTAAGACATTCTGGAATATTTCATAGTTCTTTCTCATTGTACATCCTGGCAATTACTTTCAGTGGCAAATTATGGTTACTCCACGTAGCCACCACTGTTTAAGGCCTTCAGTGTGCAATACTAGATGATTTCTTGAAGGGATTCAAGATGAGTAAGTTTACTGTGCATCCAAATGTGTACCCTATTCCCTTGTTCTTCCTTGACATTTTTGTCAAAATATGTTCTTGCTTGACATTTTAAGTGCTTCAGATTAGAAGAGAATTGCTTCTCTTCTTCCACAAAACAAAACAATACAGTGTGGTGTGTCTAGAAGTTACTCATTAAATTATTCATGAAAAGGCCTAACAGGTAGAACGTAAGAACTTAGCCTTCTGAAGTGTCTTGATTTTGAATTACCATTGAATGAATAATCAAAACCTTTTTTATAACGTTTTTCATATCTTTTTTCTTCATGTTGAATCAGAAAAGAGTTTTGTATTTAAAAGGCTGAAACCTATAAAATGGAATTACTCATAAAAGCTTGCATCAAATGGAAGAAGTGGAGTATGCCATCTGGTGTTTATACTGATTCTACATTTTTTGTGAAATCATTAGAAAGCAACTCTAAACTGTACAAATCAGAAAAATGGAGATTTTTACAGAAGTGGAGTTAAAAAAATGAAGTTAATGTTGAATACATCTAAAAATTAGTTTTTGTTTGAAACTAATACAAGCATTACAATAAAAGAGTTTCTAACTGAGGAAATCACTCTGCCAATGCACTTCTTCCACTTCTGCAGGACACCTTGAAGTTCTTTACAAATTAAGTAAATGCCCTTGGTTCTTTATTAAGGTTTCTTTTTGGATTGTAGGAAGTTGAGACTTTATTTTAAACATCTTTTCTCACATTTCTTCAAGTCTTAGAAAATATTAAGAAAAAAACAAATCAAAACCAAACCAAAAATCTCAAACAAAAAACTCTTAGAAAGCACCTTTGTGTTCCTTTGTGTTCTAATACAAAAAATGATGAGATTACAGTTTTAAGAAAATCTTGCTCTTGTCTTTCTGACACAGATGAAACAGGTGCAAGAAGCAGAGCTTAAAGCATCAGCAAATGAAAGAGAAGTACAGTTACTTCGAATAGCTGTCCGACAACAGAAGGAGAAGGTAAAACAACTGCATGAGCTTCTTGTATTGAGGGAGCAAGAGCAAAGGTATGGGGTCATTATTTTTTTTTCACAAGTTAATAGAGTTGCTTGTGTTGCCAACATGTTTTGTTTAAATGTGTTCTAAAATACAGTTTTTGTTTGGGTTTGCTTTGTTTTGGGTTTTTTGATTAGTGGGAGAGATGATCTTTGTAAAAATGTAGATGTCTTCCCATACATTTTCTTGCTCATTTAAGAATATCTTGTAGATTCCTGACTCATAAGTTCATGTAGGCAACTTCCAGCCTTTCATGTGAAAGGTCCTTGTCTTATGGCTGAGTTCTTTTTTTTTTTAAGTACTTGATGTGTAATCCAGGAATAATCAGACAAAAATAAAATTGTATTTGAATTGCTGTGTGAAGAGCTGCATATGCTACAATAACAAAAAGTGTTCAAAAAAATCAGTCAGCCTCTGCAGTACCTTGCTTGTTAGATGGAGGGTGAGTTACTTGCCTGGCTTTTTTCATCTTTGAAAATTTCCCTTTTTTGGAGAATACTCGAGGCTAAGTTCTGTGGTGTTCAGCTGATACAGTCAAATATGTGTACAAACTATATCAAGAAGTACCATGAGGTATACTGTTCTATAAGGGAGGTTATTAATAACATAAGCTGGTTAAATTTGCTAAATCTTACGAGGGAAAATGTATTCAGATCCTGATAAAATTGCAGGTTTAGAAGGGAAGAATCTTACAGCTTTGTTTTTACAATTTCCAATAATTACCTCATAAAGCTCCAAAAGTAAAGGAGCAGTGGGTTTTTTTTTTTTCCTGCTTTCCTGTAAAATAGAAAAACAGAGTAGTGTTGAAGTACAGGGTACATTTGCTTCAACATTGTCCTTTTAGTTCTCTGTTGCTGCTGCTTTTCAGGTTTTGGGTCTGAGTGAATAACAGAGTTGTTGGGTGAGGGTGAAAGGAATGACTGACTGCAAAAGAGGGTGTCTGCCTGTACCAGCTTTTCTCTGATTCCAGTATCACTTCCAGATATTTGTTAACAGCAAAGCAAACAAGGACTAAATCACAGTAAAAGCACAACCGAACAATTTCCACAAATGTTTGAATTAAAAAGTAAGGATATTCTTTTGAGTTTTTAACAGTAGTCAATAGAATTTTCCTCATGCCAAGGCCATTGAGAGTAGACTGAAGGCTGTCTGTGAGATGAAGGAATTTATCCCATTTATTACATAACACATTATCCTGGTTCAGGAAGACCAAGGAAATTAATTAAAACAGCATTGTGAGATACTGCATTTCATGGCTCAAGTGTACGCTTGGTAATTTCAGGAAAGAACTTGGAACCCGAGTTGCTTTAAATGGACCTGAATTTCAAGATGCTTTGTCAAAAGAAGTGGCTAAAGAGGAGCAGAGGCATGAACAGCATGTTAGAGAATTGCAGGAGAAAATTAACACGTCAAACCAGAAGTATAGAGAGTTAGAAGATGAATTTCGTTTAGCTATAACTATTGAAACAAAAAGATTCAAAGAGGTAAGACTAAGAACATTTCATCTCACACTAGATGGGGTTTTAGTTCTCTTAGGTGTGTTGGGTTTGGGTGGATATTCTGAGTGGTTTTTTTTGGTGTTTTGTTGGGTTGGTTTTTTAACTCTGTGATCTTTGCTCCAAGGATTCATACAAAAATACTAGAAAGGTAAAGAGGTTTGAAATATCACTGGTTAGAACAATGACAGCAAATGCCAAGTCAGCACTCAAAACCCCCAGCATTTTTGTTTATATGTAGAACTTAATCAAAAGAAATTTTAAAAACCCTTTCTGTCTGATGTTATTAATGTCTTTTAAAATATGTTGACCTTCAATTACAATATATTCAATTAGATTAAAACCTCTCTTTCGGTTTGTGCTTTGATAAGGTTAGCATTAAATATGTATGCAAGTGCATTTAATAATTCAGTTCCTTATTGTGTAAATTTTCAAAATTGGATTTTGGATATACATTTTGAAACCCAAATTCAAAACTTGTTTGCTAAATTTCTTAGAGAATTTATTTCTGTGGCTAGTATTTACATTTTTTATATGTTAAATAAAATATTAAATGTTTCACCTTAAACTTGGTTTTCTTTGTTTTAAATGAGTTTTAGTAGATGGGAGAAGAGGGGAAAGAAATACAGGGACTTTACCCTTCAAATCTCTCTCTTGCAAGAAAAAAAGGCTTCAATAACTTTGTCCTTCTTTTGAGATTTTAATGCCAATTTTAACAATGAGATTAAATCTAGTTCCCAAGTGTGTTTTTTTTGCTCTCCTTCCCATCCACCTAGGATTTTTTTTTCTTTGTGTGGGTTTTTTGTTTGTTTGTTTGGAGTTATTTGTTATGTTTTGTTGGGCTTGGGGTTTTTTTTTTACAAATACGTAGCTGGGTAGAACCAGTTTTTCAAGTTGAAGTTTCACAAACAAACGAGGAGAAAGCTGGTTTCAGATATTCACTAATTTCATATACAGTTGATGAATTTCTCTGTCTTCACTTGAAATTCAAATGTTGCTTTTGTTTATACAGTTTTTTCCAAATGTTAGCATTTTTCAAGTCTTGTCTTATAAAATTTTAGGTAAAACAGGATTTTGAAAAAGTTTCTGCTAATTTAGTTGAATACAAACAAGCCCTCTTTGAGTTGGAACAAAGGGAAAAATACATGGCAGGTCTGATCCAAGACTTGACAAGTTTAGTGGAAGAACAGAAAGCAAAAATTGCAGAATTAACAAAATCAAACGAAGAAGCTACAACAAACCTAAAGGTATTTGTTTCAAAACATTTCAACTATATAGATTATTTTTTGTAATGCTTAATGTGTAAAAGTTACTGGTTCCATATAAGCTTAATTAACTAAAAGACACAGGATTCCTGTTTTACTAAAACCCAGTAGTGCACTTCAGCCTTTATTCTTGCATCTTGCACTTCTACTTCTCATAAACACTGCTGCCCATATACAAAAACATGGAGTCATTCATGTTTTGGACAGAGCACTCCTTGTCCTGTGAGCAGTAGCATTTGTATATATCAGCTGGTCAATCAAAACTGCATTAATAGCCCTGACCCCTGGTAAATTCAAAGAAATGGAACATGCTTTTGTATTGGTCACTGCATACAAAGTAAAAATATAATTGAACAAATAATGCAGTGTAGTTATTAGCAGCTTAGTATCTCCTAGTTGTATAATATTAGAAGTATAATCTGCTAATTGTCAGATTTTAGTCTTGAATACTGTGAATACAGTTGCTTTGTGGTACCATACTCTTAATACCATTCTATTACCCATAAATAATTTTTTTTAAATCTTAAGGACATAACTTTTGAATGGTTGTGTGATCCAGTCCAGCTTTATGCTAGAACTTGGCTGCAGTACAACCCCTGCACAGCTATTTCTAATCTCCCCTCTACATGTTCCTCCCCTCTACATGTTGTTGTACGGAATAGGATTCTGCCATTCAGTGATGCTTTTAAGAACAAAATTGAAAAATACCTATATTAAATAGCTGTAATCTGTGAAACAAAAAGTAGCTTGGATAATTGAAGATACAAATTCATCATTGGAAGTGAAAGTACATCCCAGCTTCTGTCTTCTTCTGATTCAGTTTTTAATATCTTTATCTTTTGCTTTTCTTGACTTGTGCATTTATGATTCTAAACAGGTATTTATGATTACATTGATACTTCACATTAGGTATTTAGAAGTCAGCTTTACAGTTTTCTGGGACTGAAGCATGTCTATTTGAAGCAAACATTTGTTTTTCACAACTGGAATGAGATGGAGATAGAACCCTGAATGCAAGCAGAATATTTCTCAGTTAACCTAATTTGGTGTATATAGGATTACTTTCCTAACCCTTTAGTACTGATTTGAAAATTTGAATATTGTTTTAAATTATCTTAATGTCTTTTCTCAATGTTTGTTCATACAGTGTCGAACAGGAGAACTTGAAACTGTGATTGAGGAGGACAAACAAAAGGCTGTTCAAGTTGAACTTCTGAAAAAGGAAAATGGAAAACTTATTTCCCAGCTGACAGCCCAGGAATCTGTGATTGATGGATTAAAAATGGAAAGAAAAATATGGGGGCAGGAGTTGGCAGAACAGGGTAAAATAGTGGTTTTTTTTCCTTTTGCAGAAAAAGTGGTGCTGTTCAATATCTTACATTTCAAATAAACACTTCAGTATAGTTTTAATCATGACAGGTCCTTGGATGACTTCCTGATCTTATCCAGTTGTAAAGATGATGTACAAAAAAAGATGTTCTGTGGCACATGGGCTAATACAAGATGGGTAAAGCAGCTGGAGTCAGCTGTGAATATAGTTTATCTGTTTCCTGAAAGTGTGAAAATACCATCAAGTTGTACAAAGAACTTTTAAACGTGAAACTAGAAAAACAAGGATATGTAAATAATGTGAAGTGATGTTTCTTGTCTAGCAGGGAAGTCTAATATGGAAATTTCAGTATATATCTTAAAGAGTGTTAAATGCTGGGAGAAAAGAAACAATTTGGGCATTTTTCCTTTTTCTCTATTCCTGTGACTCAGCACCACCTTGTGGTCTTTTGGGGTCTGTAAGTGTTATTGTCAACTATTTCTCAGAGAAGTTTTCAAAAGGGATAAAACACAGACCTTCAGTTCTGCATTTCCTCTTAAGTGTTACCTACCTACAGATAAAATCCCTACAGTGTTTCCAGTGGGCTAAACAGTCAGTACTTTGGTTTGTAAAGTTCTTAACTTCATCTCCCCCAGACCAATCTCCCAACATTCCACATCTTGAAATCATCTATAAAATGAGTTGCTGTAATAGGAATATCCTGTTTTGTCCAGGAGCTCATCTTGCGCAAGATCGGGGGAAACTGGAGGCAAAAATCGAAGTTTTAACAAATGAGATTGACATGTTAAAAAAGCAAAAGGAACAGGACAGTGATACCATAAAAATTAAAAACAAAATAATGGATGATCAGACAGAAACAATTAGGAGACTAAAAGAAGTAAGTGCCATATCTGACAAGTTGTGTGCTTAACTTTCACTGTAAGTCTTAATTTTAGCTATCACAAGGCTGTGATAAAAGCTGGGTCTGCACTTGTAGTTTTCCAACTCAAATCACAATCAGGCTGCAGTGGCAATTCATTTCACTAAGAGCAGAGGAGGCCTTTTTATTAAATTGATGCCCAGTGATGCTACTTTGAATCTCCTATTGAACCATATTTAAGTACTTTCTTCTCTTTGCCTTGCTTCAGTTTATTCTTGATAATGATTCTGAGAGAGGTGAAACTAGGATAGCATAATTCTTCCTGACTGTTTAAAAAAAATAAAAAATATATTTTTAAAGTTGCTTCATATTTATTTTACAACATAAATGTTTTTCTTTATTTTGTTCTTGTAAAACAGTATTTTGGCAGCAGAGGTAATATGTTTTGTCCAAATAATTCCATTTGTCTCATTTAGAGACTTAAAACTTTTGCTCCTTAATCAAAATCTTATAGCACGTTGTGTCAGTTAGATGCATTACGAATTGTTACAGATTGTGAGCTCAGAGACCTACATATAAGTTGCTTATTCAACTCTTATGTAGAATAAGAGTTCAAAAAAACGTTTTTCTTATCTTGCTTTCAGCTTCAGATTTATGTTTTTATGACTTTTTCAATTCAGACTTCTTTCAGATGAAGATTAGGTAACTGTCACTTTACTAAGTGTTCTTCATATGTTCAGAAGAGTAAACATTCATGTTCCTCTCTGCTTTATTCCATCATAGACTAAACACCCACTCTTAAGGGGCAACAATAAAGTTAAGGGAGTTTATGTGTTCTAAAATATTTATCTTCTAAAGGCCTTACAAGAAAAAGATAAACAAATAAAAAAACACCACGAAGAAAATCGGGAAGCTCAGAAATTGCTTCGAGTACAGTTGGATGATAAAGCTGCTGAATGTGAAAAGCTAATGGAAAAATTAGAAAGGCAAAATGAAAGAAAAGAAGAATTAAAACAGCTGCTAGAAGAAAAAGAATTAGAACTTGATGACATTAAGAATGCACACAGGTGATACATACAAATCACAATAATTCTTTGGGATCATTGTATGCAACACTGCTCTGAAGTTATTCTATAGTCAGATAGAATATATTCAAGTCTATTGCTTGCTATTAAAACCTACAGAAATAAGGAAAAATGGAAGCATGAAAACTTTTCTGCCTTCCTAACGAGTGGTATTTACATTCATTGTAAATATGTGCATTTTATTTTCAGTGCACTGAAAAAGAGGTGGCAAGGTAAAGGAGAGCTGTTAAGCCAGCTGGAGGTGCAGGTTAAACAAATGAAGGAGAATTTTGATTTCAAAGAGAAGAAGCTCATTGAAGAGAGAAATAAAAGTCTTCAGACTCAAAGGTGAACACTTTAATAGTTTATTTTGTGACTACTTACTGTAAAGTTGCAGTATTAATAACTGAGCAGAAATGCTTGATTATGAGGTGAAAAAATGCATAATGCCTTTTTAACTACTTGGTGACCCAGTTACAAACTGGGCCTAGAAGGAATTCTTGCTGTAGAGGTGACTTATTTCATGGAACTGGCATTCAGTTACAGCATTTGGCATCTGGATTTCTTAATTTCCATTTTCTTTGAAAATAAACTCATACAACTGGGACAATCCAACCTGCCCTGATTCCTTTTCTAGATCCTTCCTGCCCTCCTGCCCAACTTGGTGTCTCTTAATCACTGTTTCAGTCTGTGGGTGTTTCTAAATTACCTGTCATTCTTTTCCCATACAAATAGCAAAATTTTTAATTTATTTTCTTGTTCCTCTTGTACTGTCAATTTCTTTGATCAATTAATATGATCAATTAATAGTAAATATGAGACATTACAGAAACAAGTACTCATAACCCAGAAAATTATTTCACATGATTCTGCAATGGAGAAGTTTGCTAGACTGATGCCTATGATAAGTTTTGATTCTTACTGTGATTTTTACTTTATTCTTTGGCCCCCTTCTCATGCTTTTCTTCCTTCGTCCCAACTATTGAGAAAATACCAGCTAGTTAATAAGACTGTGTAAAAAGAAAAAAAACAGAAACACAACAAATCAACAACAAACAACAATAACAAAAAAGCTAAAGAAACCAAACCACCTCAAATAGTCAGCAGTATTGGAATTTGGAATTGTTAAAAGATCAATAGTGAAATTGAAATGTTTGTTCTAAATAATTCTGGGGTTTTTTTCAGAATTTTGTTGTAAATTAATTGTATAAATTTGCCTTGCTTTTTGTTCTGACATGTTTAAGAATTATCCCCTAAAAGCAGAATTGTCTTGGAGTTAAAGAAATGCTTCTTTACGGCGAAGGAGACACTTTTCTATTTCTGTGAGTCACAGGCTCATAGGCTGTTCACAGGATCATGCAGTTCAATCACTTCTTGGAATCCAAAAGTGTAAGGAGATGTTTGAAAACAGGTGGAGTTCTTATCCATGTTGGCAGTAGCAAACCCTAATCTTCATATCCTTTCCTAGGGATTAGATGCCTCTCCTTAGAGAATGCCAGAGGTCCTAAACTATGAAGCATAAAGCTAGAACTTATACTTGAGAAAACATGAAATTTCTGAAGCAAATATATCATTGTCTTCATGCTTAAGTTAAAACCTTATCAAAGGCAGAATTGGACAAAGCAAAATACTTCAGTTGTTTGCAGGACTGTGATTTTTTTTTCCAATTTTTTTTTTAGGATTGCTGTGGAGAAGCTTCACCAAATGGATAATGTTTTCAGAAAACAACTTGAGTCAGTATTGGCAGCACATCAGGAAGAACTCTTGCACCTGAAAAATGAAAAGGAAAAACAAATTGAAGCAGCAAATGAAAAAGTAATTTTAATACTCAATTTATACATATATTGTATTTGCATTTTTATTCTACAGCTGCTGTAAGAGTGGTGCTTGGAAGTCTGTTTGAGTCTATCAGGCTGACTCTGGATGGAAACAGTCCTAGTTTAGTACTCAATCTTTGCACAGCAAGAAAATCTCTTGACTTGTGCCACCATAATGTTTTGTATTCAAGCAAAGTAAAGCTTTGTGCTGTGCAGCTATTACAATTCAACAGCTAAACCTTTCCTTATCTATACAAGCAAGAGTAATGATTACGATGCCGGTTAATCCATTTGACTCACCTATGCCAATCTTAAGTGTTACTGTTTCTGTCATCCACTGCATTCTTTCTTAACATGACCACAGATGCTTTTTTTTCCATGGAAAGTTTTCTGGATTGATTCAGTACTTGCTACTTCCTAGCAGATAAACACAGCTTTTTAAAGAAAAAATTCTGCTGCTGCATCTAGTATCAAGAGTAATGCATTGAATATTCAAACATAAGCATATAACTCTTGGATTGCTTATCAGTGTTAAAAATTACCAGGATTATATGGGTTTAGGTGTATTTTAAAAAATGCAAGGATTCTACTTTATTTCTGTGTGTTCTTTCAGGTCTACTCTGTTGAAGAGGAAATGCGGGAGCTTTTGCAAGAAATGGCAAACAATAAAAAAGCTATGGAAAATAAAATACGACGACTTACACATGCATTGAATGATATTCAACAAGACTTTGAAGATTATTAATATTTATACTAAAAATGTATATTACACAAGCAGTTTCATCCACTTCAATGCACTTTTCCTTGTTTTCTAGAGAATTAAGTCTTTGTTGTATATTTTGATGGTTAAGGGAGCAGACAAATGTTTGTATATTATTTTCATAATAAACAGTTATTTCTAACCTTTGGTTATTTTTAACTGCTGTCAAAATGGGTCAAAATACGTATAGATGAAAAGCATCATATACAATTAAGAATTAGCATGCTTAATTAAGAGAAAAGGAAGCCAAGAGCTTGAAGCTTTGCTTCAGTGAGGTAAAGATTCTTATAATGAGAGAACAAAGAATGTTGAATCACAGAAGGGCTTGGTTTGAAAGGGCCTTAAAGATCATTCAGTTCTAACACCCCTGCCATGGGCAGGGACACCTTCCACTAGACCAGGTTGCTCTGAGCCCCATCTTACCTGGGAGATGGGGCGTTCACAACCTTTATGGACAATCTGTTCCAGTGCTTCACCACCCTCACAGTAAGGAATTTTTTCCCATTAACTAACCTAAACCTACTGTCTTTCAGTTTAAAACCATTCTCCCTTGTCCTATCGCAACATGACCTGGTAAATAGACTCTCTCCATTTCTCTTGTACCTGAAAACATGTTTAATCTGCCACTGTTGGAGAATGTGCAACTGCTGCAACTTAGAGTGGTTTTTCTGGCAGGACAGTTTGGTTTTCTCCACAGCAATAGGCTTCCTACCTGGCTTTTGAAATACAGGAGATAACGACCTAAGAGCTTCTTATGGAAGCAAAACATAAGCCTTATGTTAATATATTGTTATACTTATTGCATGGTAGAGGCTTTCCTATCTCCACTGTTCTCGGGCGTTTACCTCACTTGTTTTCAGAGGATCCTAAACTCTTACTGAGCTGCCCTGTCCTCCGAAGCATTTTCGTGCTGCTCCGGTAAAGGGAGCCGTGAGCGGTAGAATCCCGGGGACACGCTGGAACACCAGGTGGGGCTGTTTCTTCCGCCCAGCACCTCGCAGTAGCTGAAGCACACTCCTGTTGCTCCAGTGACCATAGCAGCCCCTAAAACAACTTTGCTATCAGTTGTTCATTTAGCACATTGACACAGCGTAACTGACAGTGCATTTTGGTGCCCAGCAGCCCTGTAAAAGTACTGTACTTAGTGCTAGTAAAAAGCCCTGGCCTTTGGGTAACTGTGAGGCCTGCTGGGTTTGTTATCAAATTGTTAATGAAAGCTTGTGTGAACCAGAGCTTGATACCAGCTGCCAGTTGTTATGAGGTGCAACTTAGATGTGGGATGAAAAAGGCCTTGAAAACATCAGCACAGTTTGAAAGCAGAGGCCATGGCAGTGAAAACAATGTCCTGATGATCAATGACGGGTCTTTGACAAAGCACAACTTTGAATCTGGGAACAGACTCTTTATTTTAAGAATGGAGTAGAAGTGGCAAAGCAAAACCAAAAAAAGGCAGCCCAACAACTGAATGAGACACCTGCAACAGCCTGGGAAAACAACCTCCACTGTGCTTCACACAGGGGGAGATGTGTAGGGCTGGGAATTGTCTAAAGATTGCACAGTCTTATGAAAGGGTAAATTGCCAGATTTGTGGAGGAGACAGAATGCAGACGCCTGCTTCAATTCTGATTCCCTGCAGCGAGTTCCCACACATGACCCGTGAAAACACCAGGAGTGAGCATCAGCACTAATGGGGAGGTGTCTGCACTGTGGTACTCTCTAAGGTAGGAGAGAGCTGTCGAGGACTCTGCTTGGAATCTGTGCCATTGGTTCCCAATATGTAAAAATTAAGAAATAGTGATAATGGTTAGCAGGGTGTAAGAACAAACTCTAACTATCAGTTCTCTAAAGGCAGAAGAATTATTTGTTACTCTTGTGCTCTGTTTTCTCCGTCCACAGTTTTGTGGGAAATGCTCGCCTGGAAAGCTGTTCAGTAGTATTTTCATGGATATCACTGGTGCAGAAAACTTGCACCACTTCAGAGTGCTTTCTGTCATGTTGACCAAGTGTTTCCTAGGGAACTTAATTTTTTTCTTTGCTTATTATTTGACCAAGCTACACTTTGGGTGAAGTAATTGAATACCTGGAATGCATGAGGAAGTTACAAGAATTTATTCTTACCCTGATCCAGTTTCTTAATATCTCCTCTGAGTTTTAACTCCAAATTTGTTGTTCTGAAAAGCATTTTCTGATATCATCATAGGGAGTTGTTAACATTTTTAACATGAATTTTTTCTGTTCCTTGCTCTTGGCTCAGGAATTTCATATTACAGTACTTGGGAACGTGCATGTGTTAGTAGTGCTTGGAACATTTGATTTTCTTGCAGATGACTCCATCTTTGGCATTGTTTCCCTTTTTATGCTTACATGGCTTCCTTAGAGCTTTCTGGTAAGTGTTTAAATGATTTTTGCCTTCAAAATGGTTAAATAATAAAGATGTGGCGCAGGTAAGCTGTACTGAATTTACCTATTCACAAGGATAAATTTCAACCTTGCATGACTGAAAGACATAATAACTAAAATAAATTTAATTAAATAAAAATACAAACAAAATGGGAACACTGAGCTTGTCAGTTGCAAGGCACGCTCTCATGCATTAATCACAATAATTTAAAATCAATTCCATTATTAGACTTTGTTTTCATTTCCCAACTAGAGAATGATCTGTTTCAATCAATACTGAGTATGGAATCAAGAAATTCTTGTGTTACTGGGGACCAGGAGGACTGTGATTCCAGGTCCAGAGGGTGTTACCGTGCCCATGTTGCCCTGAACATGCGAGAGCAGGCACCGCTCCCGTGGCACACCCGGGGTACCGCACTCCGCTGCCGGGTGTGATGTTGTTATTAACGCATATTATAAAATTGGCTTTGTTGCACATATTAAAATGAATATCCCATGTGTTATGCTGGGAAGTTATACTGTATTCATACAGTTTCTTTCAGTAATATGATGAATGTAGTTTCTAGGTTATAGAATAATAGTAAAATAGAAATTATGTTATGTAAAGATGCTTTGGTAATTAGCTCTAGAAAAAGAGAAGATAAATGAAGAACTTTTTCAGAGTATCCTAGCTTGATAAGAGATAGCAGCAATGACCAAAAAGGCTCTGAGAAAAGATTTATGACATAGCTCTGCAACCTAACAGTGCCATGAGAAGACCAGATTTATGAATGGAGGGGAGAAGGGGACGCTTGAGATTAAACAGGAACACCTACGATTTGAAAGGAATGTTTGAATCATGTATGTAATGTATGAATGTTCAACACACGAGTGTTTTTAAGGGATGAGTCTTTTGTTTAAAGGCTTACCTGCAGGGTGAATCGCATGTGAGGGGACCCAGGCGCCTGTAAAAGAATACTTTTGCTCTCATTGTCTCCTGATTGTCTATTTGTAATTTTTAATTAAACTTAAAATTTTACTAAGTGAACATCGTTTTTCACAATGGGGAGCTGAGAGTCTGCTCTGCTTTAAGTGCACACCCGGAATTATCACACAGGATGGACTTTACAGCTTCTCTGCTTTTATTCGATGGTAACTGGGGGAAAGAGGGGTACCTGAATTACGGCTTAGTTGGACTTCAGAGCTTCTCTGCTTTTATTCGATGGTAACTGGGGGAAAGAGGGGTACCTGAATTACGGCCAAGTATACTTGGACGCCAGTGGAAGGGGCTGGATAACACCCAAAATTCTCTGTGCCCCTGGCCAGATCATCAGCGTGTCCTGTGCCTGGCCCGGGGAGGTGTGAGAACATCATTCTCAATTAATCTAAGGGGTTTTACATCAAACGCAAACTGCGAAATGAGCGACAAGGAGCTATCGAGGCGAGGACAGGCAGGCTCGCGGGACGTATCCTGCCGGCTCCAGGCCGGCGCTACCCGATCTGGGAGTCCTGAGGGGCAGCCGGGAGCAGCCCGGGCCAGC